>VZTB01009908.1:632902-772624 GCA_013397245.1 Thryothorus ludovicianus
AAGGAAGGAGCTGGGAGATGATGCCCTTCCCCAGTTTTTGTCTAAGGAAGGAGCTGGGAGATGATGCCTTTCCCCAGTTTTTGTCAAAGGAAGGAGCTGGGAGCTGCCTTTCCCCAGTTTTTGTCTAAGGAAGGAGCTGGGAGCTGCCTGTCCCCGGGATGGTGACGCTGTGGTTTCCTGCAGCTCCCCATCGGGCGGCAGTGTGTCAGTCACTACCGCAGGCTGGGCCGTCACTGTGTGTTCTCCCACGAGGAGCTGATCTTCAAGATGGCTGCAGATCCAGAGTGCCTGGATGTCGGGCTGGCTGCCATGGTCTGCAAGGAGATGACTCTGCTGATAGAGGAGGAGACACGGCTGAGGGAGGCTGTTGTACAGATGGTGAGTAGTCAGAGACAACCCTTTGCTTGCCAAAGAACTTTGGCTTCCCTCTGCCCCTGCCTGCATTAGAATTTTTGAGCAAGTGGCTAATTCTTTTTGTCAGGGGGTGTTGATGTCTGAAGAAGAGGTGTTTGAACTGGTTCCAGATGATGAACGTCAGTGCACAGCTTGCAGAACCACGTGCTTCTTGTCAGCTCTTACGTGTTCCTGCAATCCCGAGCGCCTGGTGTGCTTGTACCATCCCTCTGATTTGTGTCCCTGTCCCATGCAGAAGAAGTGTCTAAGGTACACAGGATTTTTTTTTTTCTCCCTACTCTTCCATATCTAATAGTTTGCTGTAACCCTGTGGCCAAATATGTTTGGTCACACTTTTTTCCTCCTTTATTTAAGGACTATTTTTATTCTCTTTGTTTCTTGGTTCCTAGGCAAACAGGTATCTTGCATGTTCTATTTTTCTGGCCTTGCTGTAGCTGGAAAAACTCACTATTATCAATATCCTGACTTTCACGTGGGCATTAATACTTCTGTCCTTCTTTCCTTACCTTCAGGTACCGCTATCCACTGGAAGACCTTCCTTCTTTGTTGTATGGAGTGAAAGTCAGAGCACAGTCTTATGACACTTGGGTCAGTAGAGTTACAGAGGCTCTGTCTGCCAATCTCAACCACAAGAAAGGTCAGACTTCTGTCATTCTTAATAAGATGTCCTGAAACTCCTACATGTGTTCTGTGCTCTCATTTAATGAGAGAAATACTGTGTTTTATGTATTGGAAAAAAGAAATGACCTAATGTAAGACTGTAATGCAGATTAGTATTGTGCTTTTCAAATTTGAACTGTCCTGTTGGAACCTTGATTAAAGGCCATTGAAGCAATCTAAAATCTTTTTTTTTNTGTCAAAGGAAGGAGCTGGGAGATGATGCCTTTTCCCAGTTTTTGTCTAAGGAGGGAGCTGGGAGCTGCCTTTCCCCGGGATGGTGACGCTCTGGTTTCCTGCAGCTCCCCATCGGGCGGCAGTGTGTCAGTCACTACCGCAGGCTGGGCCGTCACTGTGTGTTCTCCCACGAGGAGCTGATCTTCAAGATGGCTGCAGATCCAGAGTGCCTGGATGTCGGGCTGGCTGCCATGGTCTGCAAGGAGATGACTCTGCTGATAGAGGAGGAGACACGGCTGAGGGAGGCTGTTGTACAGATGGTGAGTAGTCAGAGACAACCCTTTGCTTGCCAAAGAACTTTGGCTTCCCTCTGCCCCTGCCTGCATTAGAATTTTTGAGCAAGTGGCTAATTCTTTTTGTCAGGGGGTGTTGATGTCTGAAGAAGAGGTGTTTGAACTGGTTCCAGATGATGAACGTCAGTGCACAGCTTGCAGAACCACGTGCTTCTTGTCAGCTCTTACGTGTTCCTGCAATCCCGAGCGCCTGGTGTGCTTGTACCATCCCTCTGATTTGTGTCCCTGTCCCATGCAGAAGAAGTGTCTAAGGTACACAGGATTTTTTTTTTTCTCCCTACTCTTCCATATCTAATAGTTTGCTGTAACCCTGTGGCCAAATATGTTTGGTCACACTTTTTTCCTCCTTTATTTAAGGACTATTTTTATTCTCTTTGTTTCTTGGTTCCTAGGCAAACAGGTATCTTGCATGTTCTATTTTTCTGGCCTTGCTGTAGCTGGAAAAACTCACTATTATCAATATCCTGACTTTCACGTGGGCATTAATACTTCTGTCCTTCTTTCCTTACCTTCAGGTACCGCTATCCACTGGAAGACCTTCCTTCTTTGTTGTATGGAGTGAAAGTCAGAGCACAGTCTTATGACACTTGGGTCAGTAGAGTTACAGAGGCTCTGTCTGCCAATCTCAACCACAAGAAAGGTCAGACTTCTGTCATTCTTAATAAGATGTCCTGAAACTCCTACATGTGTTCTGTGCTCTCATTTAATGAGAGAAATACTGTGTTTTATGTATTGGAAAAAAGAAATGACCTAATGTAAGACTGTAATGCAGATTAGTATTGTGCTTTTCAAATTTGAACTGTCCTGTTGGAACCTTGATTAAAGGCCATTGAAGCAATCTAAAATCTTTTTTTTTTCTGCATACAAATGGTTTTTGTGCTCTTATTACAGATGTGATTGAGCTGAGGGTAATGTTGGAGGATGCTGAAGACAGGAAATATCCAGAGAATGATCTTTTCCGTAGGCTCCGAGATGCTGTGAAAGAAGCAGAGACCTGTGCTTCAGTAGCACAGCTGCTTCTGAGCAAAAAGCAGAAACACAGGTAGGACAGGCAGTTTTTCATTGCTTTCCATCTGCCTCTTTATTACTTTATTGGACTTAGAAGAGTTAAAAGCCCTGAGGTCTCACTTCATGCAAGCCTCTTTCAGCATTTCCTTTCCTTAGTGCTATGACTCACTGAGAAGTGGAGGCAGATACAGTGGCACAAAGGCCCAAAAGGTGGACTTAGTTGGAATGTGGCAAACATTCTGCTTTCAGCTGACTTATGTACTGAAATGTGAAATCCTTTGGGGGAAGTTGTATTTGATTGCTGATGAAGTATTTTGCTAAACACGTGGGAGAGTTGTAGGGAAGGACAGCTGGAGGTAAAAGTGTAATGAAAGTACATTTTGACTGTGGGTGTTTGTGACAAAAGGGGGCACAGCAGTAGGGAGAGCAAAACCAGTCCATAGTTTGAGCCAGTCAGTTGCTTTCTGGGAAGGACCATGGGAGGCAGTGGTGTGTGGCTGAAAAGTAGTGCCTCAGTGACTTGGGGCAGTGTAACCCCCTTGCTTCTCTGTGTTGCCCCCCTTGCCTGTGGCTGCTTCAGTGTTACTGTGTCTCCTGGCCCTGCCTCAGCAGGCTGCTGGACATGTTCCTTGTTCTGCTCTCATGGACTTTCAGGAGCATGTTCTTCCTTCTGTCCTGTTTGTTTTATGCACTGAATAAAAGTCCCATAGCAAATAGCTCAGTGAGGTGACTGTAATTCTTGTGGCAGCAGTTGTACAGTAAATTTATGTAGCTTGCAGTTCCTCTGTTGAGGATAAGATTTGGTTTTGTAGTTGATTGTATTTCTTGCATGCATGGTTTTTGTGTATTAAGACGTTTTGAGAGAGTAAAAAGTAAATACCTTGTTAATTATAATGCCCAACTTTGCTACACAGAACATAATGCATATTTTATAATTGGCTGAATTTGAGCACTAGAATGTTAGCTGCACCACAGATCCAAGTGTGACAATCTAGTCTAACTGGAAAGCTGTTACACAATAGAGAAGCATTTTTTTTTTTGTATTTGGAGGCTAAAGAAGGCTCTCCTGCTTGTTTTTTATTGCTTGTAGAACCCCACTGCCACAGAAGTATTACTCACTTGGAACTCTGATCCAGGTGAGGGAAACAGCATGACAGGGGTTGCATTGCCCTCTTCTAGTGAAGTTGAATTATTTTGGTAGCTCCCAGGTTTTCCTGGTCTGGTGCTTCCTCCTCTTCCTCCTGCTGTTGGAGTATGTCAAACCTCTCAACAGTCTCAGTTGTTTCTATATATATATAATTATAGATATAAGAAGAAATAACTCTTCAGTTAGTTATTTGGTGAGTTTCTAGAATTACCCCAAGAAAGATAAGGATTTGGCAACTTTCAATGTCAAGTCTGATCTAAAGATAAAAGAATTTTATGACGCAAAAAAAAGGACTTGTATATACATTTGAGGGCTGTTGTATGCTAACTAAAATATTTTACAAAATTGAGGTTTGAGGAAGATCTTCAAACTTCTTTGAACAGTGCTAGGCAGTGTAATTACAAAGGTCATGTTCAGCTGCTTCTGTAACATTTATGTTCATATTAAACACCTGGAGAAGGATCACATTTACAGAAGGGATAAGATTATTAAAAAGCAAATTAAAAACAAGTGCTCAAACAGAGCAATTTGGCAGGGGTTAATGCAGCAATAAACTCATAGTTAAATGTAGCAGAAGAAAATCTGTGCCTTATTCATCTCATTATGAATAAACCCAAAAAATGGATAATGTGTAGCTGGGGATTTCTGTCCAATATTCTAAGTTTTGATGTGTACCTTCTCCTGGAAGCTGTGAGTTTCCACAGGCAGGGATAGTTGTACCTTTCTGTGCATCATCTCGTGCTGTGGCAGTCTGTGGTTGGACTAGGGCCAGAATGCCAGTGTGACATTGCTGAGTGTCCCTTGCAGCCCTCTACCCCGTTTGCCCTCCCTCAGGGATTTTGGGGGCACAGCAGGTCTGCTGCAGCCATAGCTCCTCCTCACTGTCTGTTGGAGCAAGTCAAAGCCTGCAGGCTTCCTTTTTCCCCTCTGAGATTTAGCTGCTGTGTAATTATACTTGATCATTAATCTAAATTTTACATTTACAATTTTATGTGAGTCCATAGCGTAAGATAGAATTCTTTTTCTTTACTATTTCTATAGTATTAAAATGTAGGCTCATTAGCAGGGAGCAGCTCTTCAGTATTTGAAATCTGTTGTACTTGGGAAGTTGTGCCTGCCAGTGATCTGTTCTCCAAGTGTTTAATTTGTGCAGCATGTCACTTTCAAGTCTCTTACTCCATTCAGTGGGCTTGTTACACTTGCTTCGAGGGATATTTAATGGAAATGTCTTTGCAGAGCCTGTCCCACTGAATATCAGTCCTCTGCTGCAAGGTCAGTTTCAGCAGTTCTCTGGCTACAAGAGGGAAAGCACTAGAAAATAAGGCTTGTTCAGAGCTTGTTGCTCTTACATATCTGAGATTTCTTGTCAGTGCCTGACATGGCAGTCACCTTCCTGAGCTGCTTAAAGCAGACTTCATGGGGCTATATTCTTCTGTTTGTGACAAACTCAGTTTGAAACTCACCTAGGCAATTGTACCTCTGAAGGGCAGGGTATGTGATCCTGAAGGGGCTTAGGGGAATTGTATTGTTTTGTTTTCAGGATTTTGGAATTCTTGTTCAGTTTGAGTTATGTTTTCCTTTTTGAGTTCTTAGGTGATGAAATGTTTTTGGTAACTTCTCAGTAATCTTGATAGATAATTTCTGTCACTGTGAATAAATCCAAGGATCATCATCTTATCTCTCCCCTAATATTCAATTATGCCTGTTTGTACAGCAGAGTGAGCCAAGACAGTGGAAGAACACGGACCAAGCTGACTATGGAGGAGCTTAAAGCATTTGTGCAGCAGCTGTTCAGCTTGCCATGTGTTATCAGCCAGGCCCGACAAGTGAAGGTAAGATTGCATCTGCTCCTCTGATAGTGTTGTGCTTTTACTTTGTTCTGGTTTTGTGGTAGTATGTGTTTTAAACAGATAATTATGCCTGGTGTAGAGGATGAAAAGCTTCTGATGTAAGACATGTGCACTTTATCTAGGTGCCTGGTGCAACAGGCATTGTCAGATGTGGTGGTGCAGCTCAACAAAGATAAAAGATCCCCTTCCCCTGTCACTGTCCAGGCAGCCCAGTTTTAAATCTCTGCACCAGTTACTCTTATTCCATCACCATTAATGCTCTCTGTAAAGGTGAAGTTTCTGGCTAAATCCTATCCTTTATATGCTTTTGTAGAAATCTCTGAGGGTTACATTGGTGTGCTTTTTCAGGGCAGCAGGGAAGCAGTGCCACGTTGTCAGTTATTCCATAAATACATCTCAGCCTTGCTTTCCAGGCTACAGCCTTCTTAATCTGTATGCATAGCCTGCATTTCTTGCCCTTCATATATCTCTTTGCACCTGTCTGTGAATGAATCTAGACTAATAAGTAATCCAGATCATACTGATTCCCCTGGCTGCTATTACCATTTATCATTCTGGCACTCTGCATCATAGCAAGTGTTTTCAGCAGCAGTCTTAATTTGTTTCTCTGTCACTGGTGATGGAATACTAAACAGTATTTCACCTACTAACCAACTTGTAGAAAACTCCCTAAGAAATATGCTTAATAAAGATTATTTGCCTAGAGAAATGCTTCCTGAGATGTATGTTAATCTCTTTTTAATATGCATGCTCTGCTTGTACAGTTTTATGGGTGTTGTATAGCACTAGATAGAGGGTCTAAAATCCTTAGCATTGCCTTAGGTGCAGCTGCTGCTACATAGCCAAACATACAGTTTAAAAATAAGTTAGCTTTTTTTTTAGAAGGTGGCCTCTTTTCTGTGTTTGTTAGTGTTTATGCCCTTCATTCATGAATTTTATATAAACTTTTCCATGGAAGTTCGGTGTTGATAAGGGAGTCTTGGAATTTCTTATTGTTTCCATAATATTGGCACTTTTTTTCTGAAAACATTTTTCCTTCAGAATACTATGGGGCTCTAGTGTGCAGGTTTGCCAGACTTGGTGCTGATTTTTGTCCTTTAAAGATGTTCTTTGTCCAGTTCTCCAGCATCTAACAAAATGGAAAGTGCTTTCTCATCCTCGTATGATAGGATGGTTTTACTTCACGTCTTTCCACATACAATCTAAAATACTTACTAATATTTATTAATGAAATTTTATTGTCACCTATTAGGTAGACATCCAAGATTGTTGTCAGAAGGGCTTTCTTGTTTTTAATATATTTAAAATCTGAGTCTAATTAAAACATCATTCATAGATGAGAGGGCTGCAGGCATGCAATTAACTCAAGAGTTTTACCTTGTATTTTTGTCTAATACCTTCTCCCATCTACTCCATCTTCCCCCACCCCTCAGCATTAGGAATGTGGTTCTAGTTCTAGTGCTCTGCTTAGGCATGTGCATGTTCTTGAAGCCTCAATAATAATCACTAGTCAATAAATAAATATTATCATTTTGCTGATTACAAACTGTAGTCTTTTAGTTTCTGAATGAAGTCAGATAATGATCATTTATGCCTAAGCACTCACTAGCTTTTAGCATGGCATTTGAAAGCAATTATCCATCAAAATGAATAGCACAATAATTGTCATGTTGGATGATGAGAATTTTCTAACACAAAAGGCATTGTAATTATTAAACTGTAATAATTTACTGTTGCCACTATGAAGCATTCAGAGTATGTTCCCTAAATCAAAATCTTTATAATGTCGATCTTGTTCTTTCTTATAAATGCTTTCTGATTTCCAGACAGTTATAAAAAGTAGCAGCAGCCAAAAAGGGCAGTAAGCTAAGGGTTAGGAAATGCAGGCTTTGCTCCTCATTTTGCCATCAGCTTGCTGTCAGAAATGCCTGTCTTTGTGTAAGGGATTTGGAGGGGTGAATCAATTGAGTATGCTGGTTGCATGTCCTTGAATGAATCTCCTGCAGAGATTCTTTCCTTTCTGTTTGCTGTCTTTGATTTTTTTTCATTGCTGTGCCAAAATATGAGGATGAGGACAACTGCAGCAGTGCAGTTGGATTTCTGTGAAATTGTCTCCTTTAATAAGAGGGTTTTGCGTTTTCATTTCTTTCTTTAGTGCAATAAAGCCCTGATGCTTATAAGTAGTGGTCCTGCTTTAGGGGATATTACTTTCAAACTTCATTTTTATTTTCATGACCTGTGGTTCTTGTACATTTCTGGCTTGTTATTTCCCCTCAGCATGTTTTTTTCTGCTTTGTGTTTCTGTCATTACTGTAATACTCCTGACACTATTGAAATGATGACTTGTTTGCAGAAGTCCCTCTTCTCCTCACTATTTTAAAACTAATGTTGACCAGGCAGTGCTGAATGTTCTGTTTTGTTGGGAGCTGTTGTCATTTGCAGTTGTACTATTTTAGGTGCAGTTTGATGCAACTAATATGCCTAGGGTATGACACATTAGGCCATCAAGTAAGTTTAGATGGTCTGTTACTTAATTTCTGTCAGATTTGATGGCTTGTGACAGCTAGCTGGCATTGTGTGTAGAAACTCAGACTGATGATGTGATGATCACATACAAATTCACAGCTGACTGATCCCTCAGTTGGATTTTCTTTTGGATTCTGTGGGTGTTTTTTCCTTATTGATTTGTACTGCATGTTGCTTCAGAATCTGCTCGACGATGTGGAAGAATTCCATGAGCGTGCTCAAGAAGCTATGATTGATGAGATCCCAGACTCTTCCAAGCTGCAGGAGTTGATAGACATGGGCTCTAGCCTTTATGTTGAACTTCCTGAACTGCCAAGGTTGAAGCAAGAACTGCAGCAGGCACGGTGGCTGGATGAGGTGAGGTCCACCCTCTTGGATCCCCAGAGAGTCACCCTGGATGTGATGAAGAAGCTGATTGACTCTGGTGTGGGCTTGGCACCACATCACGCTGTAGAAAAGGCCATGGCTGAGCTGCAGGAGCTGCTCACAGTCTCAGAGAGGTGGGAGGAGAAGGCCAAGGTCTGCCTGCAGGCCAGGTGAGTGTTCCTTTCCAAACTGTTCCACACACTTTGTGTTTCTCATCCTCTTTTGAGAAGTGTGGTGAAAACTTGGGCCCTTGAAGCTGTGATTGCCTTTCTTATTTTGTTGGGTTTTTTTATTTTTTTCATTTTACCTCCCAGCGGTTAGATTGCTCAAGAGCTGGATTTGAAATTGATGAATTGCAGACGTGTTGATTCCCTATCATATTACACAGTGGCAGGAGGCTGAGGCTGTGGGTGTTGCTGGTGTCTTTGCCATTCATCCCCCTCAGCAAAGAGCCCTGACTATGCTACCAGGCAGCTTTCTTGGTCTTAAGGGGCTGTGATGTTGTGCCCTTTTGAGCTTCATTGTGCCAAGCCCATCAGCTTTTTCACCTCCTGCTATTTGGTAGCCTCTAGCACCCTCCAAGCATAGAGCCGTGGTATCCTACACTGCAGTGTAGTGATGAAGTTTCATCACCAGCCTGACAAATCTATGGCTTTAGGTGATTAGCATTTTGAGAGAAGGCTGGAATTGGGTTTTTCTTACTCTAGACCACGCCAAAGTATGATGGCTCTGGAGGGCATCGTGAATGAAGCAAAGAACATCCCTGCTTACCTGCCCAATGTGCTGGCACTGAAAGAAGCCCTGCAGCGGGCTAGAGACTGGACAGCCAAAGTGGAGGCCATTCAGGTAGGGGTTACAGCAGGGACTGGAATCTTCTGCTTGCACTCTTTTTTAGATGTGTCCTTTATTCCTAGCACCTCACCTCACAAAGGTGGCCTGAAGAGAAGCCTTGCTGTGGCTCTTAAATGTGCTTACTGGAGCTTGTGTACTTGATTTTCTTTTTGTGCATTTGTTTCCCCACTGGCTATCCAGTTTCTATTTTCCTTCCTTTTATGCATTTCAGAGTGGATGTAAAAGCTAGCAAATTCATTATGATACGGTATTTGGTTTTGGAACTGTTCAGCATGCTGTCACTGAAAATGTTTAGCTGCAGCAGAAGCTGCTCTCAGGTTTTCAGTTTTGGATCTGAATGTGAAATTTAGTTTTTGTTTTTTTTGTTTTCTCCCTAGAACATTTTAAGATTTAATGGCACTGGTGGCCAGAATTTTCTGAAAGAGATGAATTAGTTCAGTAACCTCTTTCCACTGGTCTACCCACATAACTTGATCCAGAGTTCTCTGATATTTCTGTGTGCTGATCGCTGAACTAGAACTTCTTACCTTACACCAGGTTCTTGTTGGGAGTTCAAGTGAGAGTCCCAATTGATTTCACATCAGCCCCTATACAACTCTTGCTTTTAAACAGACAGAATGTAGATAACTGTCTGGAAATGGAATGTTGTCTTACTCCCTAAGGCAACTGACCATGTCAAAAGGACTTTTAAAATAAAAGCTGTATGAGAGAATTGTTTAAAATAACAGTAGATTGAAACTCTACCCTCCTTTCCTTTCCTATGGAACTCTATTTTAGGCAGTGACTAAATAGTGTGTGGCTTAAAATTAGGCTGGCAGCCGATTTAATGGTGGAATTGTTGGCTTAGAAAAATTTATTTCCCCCCAGAATGGGAGCAACTATGCATACCTGGAGCAGCTGGAGAGCTTGTCTGCCAAGGGCCGCCCCATCCCGGTGCGCCTCGATGCCCTGCCCCAGCTGGAGTCCCAGGTGGCTGCAGCTCGGGCCTGGAGGGAGCGCACAGGGAGGACCTTCCTCAAGAAGAATTCCAGCTACAGTCTGCTACAGGTGAGCAACACACCCTTCCCTGGCAGAAGAACACACTTCTCTGTCAGAAATTGGTCCTGGTGGCCCTCAGTTGTCTGGATGGAAGAGCTGGTTCTGTTACACTGTAACAGTATAATTTCAATTTCTCGGGTGAAAGGAATGAAAAAGGCAGAAAGTCTGTTTGGTTAGTCCTGTTTTGTTATATATATGTGTGTGTACAAATTTATATATAAACTCATCTCTTACTTTTGAAGAAAGAGGGAAAGTTTTTTAAATCTTTTTTTTTTTTTTTGTCATTGAAGAAATGTAGGCCTGTAATGGATGCAGAGCTTTCTTAAATTGATAAATGTTTTCACTTGCCTGACTGTTTAAATGCTAAGAAAATAGATTAGATATTTTATAAACAGTTGAACTACAAGAAAAATTAGTCAGCTACTGTTTATTTCACTTCAATGGATGTAGTGACTGTTCTTGTTTTGATAAAAATCAATCATGCGTTTGAAGATCTATCATATCTACTTGACAGGCTTCCCTTTTCTAACGAAAACAGTACCAGTTCAACTGTGTTCTTGGAGGCTGTATTTTCATTCTCTTATGTTGTTAATTCTCTGCAGTTTGTCTCCACTTTTAGTGAGACGTCCAAATCCAGACAGAATCCCCACTCTGGCTTTCCCTAGTGCCATGTGAAGTGCAATAATTACACCTTATGTCTCAGAGGGGGTACTGATGTTTAATGTTTTCCAGTGGGATTTTCCCTGTTGTAACTGCATCACACTAATTTTTGTTCACTTTGTGGTATGCTCTAGATACAGCTTTTTCTCTATATTCTTCTGCCTAACTAGTTATTAAATATGTTCTGGGTTTGCATTCTCCTAAATGTAGCAATTTGAGCTTCATTATATTGAATTTAATTTGCTAGATTTTATATTCCAGTATGCATATCAACTAGTCACAATGACTTAAAGCTTGATTCTGTCCTTGAAAGTGCTTTTCAGCCTCTCATATTGATATTAAAATTAGGCTTATAGGAAACTTTTAGGTGTTTTTCAGGCACTAAATTGCTGACATAAATATGAAATAATTTTTAGGATTTGACTCATAAAGGCCCTTGAAGTGAATGTTGAACTGTGGATTTCTAACTGCATGTAGTATTTTGGTTAGCTATATGTATGATAGTGTAATCTGAATAAATTCTCTAATTGAATCAGAAAACACAGTGGCTTTCAGTTTGACCTGCCCTGTCACTGGTTGCTGATTATGCTCCAGTTCCATAATTGGAGATACTTCTCTCCTTATCTGTTTATTCTCTCTTTGAAGCATTAGTTGCAGGTACCCAAGGGGTTAGATTGCTGGATAGTTCTCGTTCCCTGGTGACCCTGTTGTCATTCCTTGGTGAGATGCCCTTGGCACCTTGGCTCTGACGAGTTTCCTTGGTGGTTGCAGGTTCTGAGCCCACGGACTGATATCGGTGTTTATGGCAGCAGTAAGAACAGGAGGAAGAGGGCCAAGGAGTTGATGGAGAAGGAAAAGGAGAAAGATCTTGACTTGGAATCCCTGAGTGAGCTGGAGGATGGGCTGGAGGAGGCCAGGGATGCTGCAGCTGTGGTAAGGAACAGTCAAAGGTGGTGTTTCCTGCTGTGTGAGCTTAAGTTGTCTCTAACCTGGAGAAATTCTAGGGAAGAGCTGATAAATGAGTTTCACTGAAAAAGATACCTCATAATATGGTGTTTGACATGAGAATGTAGTTCAACTCTAATTGCAGTGAAAGTAGAGGGAAGCACAATTCAGACTGTAACTGCTGGTATTTAATATAATTGGATATGTGTAAGACTTAAATGCTCTTGGGGTAATATCTGTGGCTGCTCATCTAACATTAGCATTTATTGAAATCATGTGGAAGTAATGAGGTGCAACTCTGCCTTAACAGGACCAACACATACTTGGTTAGGTCAATTTTGTGGTCAGCCTGCAAATGCTTGGTTATGGACGTGGGGCTGGAGGGAATGTTTTATTTGGTTCCTCTTTTCTGGAGGATATTCATGCTACTTGTCAGAAGAATTTGCTGTCATCTGGTTGCCCTCTCCCTGGGAAGAAAGAAAATATATGCAGGATCTTTAATATGACTTATATACAATTTATTTTACTGTAGTATGCTTGATTATAGTTACCTGAATGGAATCATTAAGGAAGTGCAAGTTGCTTCAGAAGGTTTGTGATCACTCAGGTGCTTCTGAAACAATGCTCAGCTCCATTGTCTCGGTAAATAGATGAATGGAACAGGCTTCTTCTCTGGGATCAAAACCTGTTCTTCTGGTGGCCTAATGATAGATTTAATTATGAACTTCAGAAACTTGGTAGATATTGAGAAGGTTATCTCAAGTTTACATAGCATCTCTGTCAGAAGGACTCTAGGGAGTAATAAGCAACTGAGGAGGAGGTATCTTAGATAAAGTTTTAATTAGATCACATAGTTCCTGAATTTTTGGGCTAGTTTTACATCTCTTGATCTGTTTGGGTTGGCTGCTTTTTTTTTGCTTTTCCTTTATTGCTAGTAAAATGAAATCTCTCTCAGCTGTGAAGATCATGATGTGCCTTTGTCCTTGCTGGGCAGGTGGCTGTGTTCAAGGAGCGGGAGCAGAAGGAAATTGAAGCCATGCATGCTCTCAGGGCAGCCAACCTGGCCAAGATGACCATGGTGGACCGGATCGAGGAAGTGAAGTTCTGTATCTGCCGCAAGACCGCCAGCGGGTTCATGCTGCAGTGCGAGCTGTGCAAGGACTGGTTTCACAGCGGCTGCGTGCCCCTGCCCAAAATGAGCTCTCAGAAGAAGGGCTCCAGCTGGCAGGCCAAAGAAGTGAAGTTCCTGTGTCCCCTGTGCATGCGCTCGCGCCGGCCGCGCCTGGAGACCATCCTGTCGCTGCTGGTGTCCCTGCAGAAGCTGCCCGTGCGCCTGCCCGAGGGGGAGGCCCTGCAGTGCCTGACCGAGCGAGCCATGAGCTGGCAGGACCGGGCACGGCAGGCCCTGGCCACCGACGAGCTGTCCTCGGCCTTGGCCAAGCTCTCCGTGCTCAGCCAGCGCATGGTGGAGCAGGCGGCTCGCGAGAAAACCGAGAAAATCATCAGTGCAGAGCTGCAGAAGGCAGCAGCCAACCCCGACCTGCAGGTGGGCACGGGCATGGCTTGCTGTTCCCTGGGCTTGCCCTCAGTTAGTGTGTCAAAATGCCCTGGTTCTCCTGGAGAAGCGTGAGGGAGAGGGGAGGGCAGTGGAAAGCTGAGGGCTACACATGGTAAAAGTTCTTAGTTCAGGTTTTGGCTGACTTCTGCTGGGTGCATTGCTGCTCCAGGAACGGGTCTGTTGCTCCATACTCACTGTCACTAGCAACTGCTGAAGGTGCTTGTGAGAAACATCAGGTCAGCTGTAACAGCTGGGTACAGGCCCCAAGGTGTGTAAAACAGTTGGTGTCCAAATTCCATTTTCCTCTTGACAGAATCCAAAGTCTCAGCATTTATAATTTCTCCTGGATGGTCATTCTCTGGCCTTTGGTGTCTTGTTAGTAAATTCCATTGAGGAATGGAGTCAAGCATTGGTAATTCCACAGCTGACCTCTTCACCTTGAGAGGGGGGTCAAGTCATGCTGTGGTGAAGAAGCTACTGAAGTAGCACTGAAGAGCAGTATCTAGATCTTTCTAGTCACTATTATTAAAAAACAGAATCTAACAAAACCTTTTACTTGGATATTTCCCTATCTTTTTGTACATTTTACTGTAGCTGGTCTCTTTTGTGATGTCCAGGCAGTTATTCTATTTTACTGTTTTCTTTGTTAATAACTCTTTAAGTTTTTACAGATTTTTCCTGGAAATTTTATTGTTTCATTACTATATTCCATGTGTTTTTTTAGGGACACTTGACAAATTTTCAGCAGTCAGCCTTTAACAGAGTCATAGGGAGTGTGTCCTCATCCCCACGGCAGACTTTGGATTATGATGATGAAGAGACAGACTCTGATGAAGACATCAGGGAGACATATGGCTATGACATAAAGGTTGGTAATCCAGAGAGGTTTGTTTGCATGGAATTAATACAGAAAACCTTTTTTATTAATCCACAGAAAACCTGTCTTTTATTAATCAATTTTTTCAGACTATTTATTGAATCTTAAGCTGCCTGCATATATTCTGCCCTAGCACTGTGGCAGAAGAGGTACTTCTTGATTTTTATCTGAATGTCCCCTTACTCTGAACTATTGTGAAGGTTTAAAATGTTTTTATGCAAGATTTCCAAAGTTCTGTTTAAATTTCAAGAGGTGCCTTTTAGTGCTGAGGAAAAAGATATTCTTACAAAGGGATTTGTATTTATAACACCCTGGAGGATGAACATTGTCTTTGTGCCCCATTCAGAGATACTACAAGTCATAAATATAAGTATCAATACGGAGAGCTCTTGGAAAGTTTTTGCTACAGCAAAAAGATTAACCTTCAAAAACTGCATGCTGTGTAAGAAATTTCTTGATGCCAGAGCTGTGTTCATGTTTTCATACTCTTCTCTCATTCAGCCCTTGTATAAAGGGGATACATGTGTTCCATTTTGGAGTGTGGAATTTTTTGAGACAAGATGTCTGGGTCATGTTGTAAAATTAGTGTGTGAATTCAGTACAGAAATTGTAACTGCAGTTAAATTTTTGAAATATTTTATCTAGAGAAGAACTTCCCTGAGAAAAGGCAGTTGTGGAGAAAACCATGTGTTTTCAAGGTATTGAATTGTCCTTTTGAAATATGTAGGGACAAAGGCAATGCCACAGTTTCTTCTTGAGCAGTGGTGTTTTTTTTTTTAGTGATAGAGTCATCTCTGCCTTAAAAGGTGCTATCTTAAGGGACATGTAAATTCTTCTAAGGCAGATATGCTGATTTATAGAGGGGGCAGCACATTCTCCAGGTATGATTTGCTTTACTCTCCTATTTTTAAGTGTTTTGTTTCTCAGCTTGATGCAAATACAGAGATTTGTCTTAGAGTCCCCTTTGAAATGCCACCAAGAACACATTGCTGTCGGGTGCTACAGCTTTTAATTAGTTTAGTTTTATATCTAAAAATTATTCCCAAAACTGTTCTTTGCATCAGGAGTTCTAATAAAGCATTTCTGAAGGATGTGGCATTTTCTGAGGCTGTGGTAAAACATATGTCAAGGAGGATGGCATATGCTTGCCAGGATCTCAGGGTTTTGCAAGAGCATAATTTTATTTGTTTAATGATTCTATTGTCATCATTTAAAAATATCTTTACTTAGCACTTTTAATTTGGATGTTCATCATATGTAATTGAAGAAACCTAAAAGTAAAAATCTGTTTAAGCAAAGCTGATAGAGACCAGAAATGTGTTCTATTAGGTCAACTAATAGGATTGGAATAGAAGACAAATTTTCAGGCAACCAATTAAATTCTTCAGGTATAAACTAAGAGAAGCCAGATTTAAAAAACCCCCAAAACCAAAATTAAACCAAACTCAATGTTGCTCAGAATTTAATTATTTTATACTGTTGACTTTTAAGGGTTGGGGTTTTTTCAGTTTTTGATACATAGATTGGTTACAGTGTGTTTAAATAAAGATACAGATCATTATGCATTGTGTATGAATTTGCTCTTGTTGTGGACCCTGTAGAAATAGTCCTGAATTCCCCAGGGTCCGTAGGCTGTAGTTTGAAAAGCAGAGTCTCTGGGTTCTCAAGTGCACAGTTGTTACAGAAATAGATAGGAAAGTATGATCTGTTTGATTATATGTTTCTTAATTAAAGCATGATTCTTTCCAATAAATCTCCATTAGGTGTGCAATAGCTGGATTTTTTGTAAGATTTGTTTCAAGCAGACACATTCACTGGTCAAATCACCTATAATTTTTTTCATTCTTTGTCTTGTATTTTTTTCTCATTTCTTTGCACTGGTATTGCCTATGGCCACTAATGATGATTCTTTAAAAATCAATTTACATGTTAGCCCTGAACTTTCTTTAATGTAGTACAGTAAGATACCCATAACAAGATATTGTTCAGGATATAAACTCTTTATAGTGTAGGGAGAAATATCTTTCTCTTCCTGAGTATATTTATTCTACCTTTTCATCTGGGCAATCTAAATTTTAATTTCCCACTTATAGTTCTGTACAGAAATCATTAGTTTGTGTATCACATTCTT
The DNA here is from genome assembly GCA_013397245.1 of Thryothorus ludovicianus. Lineage (NCBI taxonomy): Eukaryota > Metazoa > Chordata > Aves > Passeriformes > Certhiidae > Thryothorus > Thryothorus ludovicianus. Next base: position 649,462 of record VZTB01009908.1, read on the forward strand.
TTAAACATGCAACTGAAGGCCACAGGGGAAGAGAGAGAGATTACCATTCTTAAACTCCCTTTTATGTCATGAAATGACAGTGTCTTGCCCAATACCTTGAGCTGTTCAGTGTCTTACTCAACACACTGAGCCTGTGCCATCCTTACTCTGGTCATGGAAATATTCATGACAGCCTTCTTTCAGTGTTTGGTCCTAACTTAAACTGGTTTAACACTGCCATAAAACTACTGGTCCCAGGGCAGGGTTTGATTGCCATTATATTGATATTTGTTGCTGTGCTGGAATGCCCTTTTTTTCCCATACATCTAAAATCTTAATTTATTTCTGTAGTCACTGTAATTTACTCAGCATCCCCCTGCTTTGTGGAGAATACTGGTCTTTATGGGCTTGCATACTTGCAGGCATACTTTTCAAACAAATTATACAGGCTAAGAGGGAGCCTCTTTTTATCATGTTGGCTTCTGAAGACCATACTTAAAGGACTGCTGAGTGAGGAAATTGTCAAGTGTTTTCCATGCACTAGCTGTAAATATACTGACCTATCTCCATAGTTCCTGTATTCATCCACCATTTAAGTACAGATGAAATTTTTACCTTTGGTCTCGGTATCTCTGATGGAGTGCTTCAGAGAAGGGCTTTAGGAGCAGCAGACTGCCCAGTCTTAGTAGAATTTACTTTGAAGTAGGTATTTTCTGGATTCAGATGTTGCATGTATTCTCTGGGTCTTTTCCAGGACAATGCCAGTGTGAAGTCTTCCAGCAGCTTGGAGCCAAATTTGTTTTGTGATGAGGAAATCCCCATTAAATCAGAGGAGGTGGTGACACACATGTGGACTGCTCCCTCATTCTGTGCTGAACATGCCTATTCCTCTGCTTCTAAAAGCTGCTCTCAAGGTATTTGCCTTTGTGTACATTGAGGCAAAATTAAGTGGATAACTGGCATGAGCAGTCAGTGAGGAGTGGAACTGCTCTGGTATCCGTGCTAGTTGTACAGGATACATTGTCTGGAGGAACATACAGCAGAGTTACATTGCAGTTAGTTTCCTGATGTTTGACAGATAAACCTGTGCCCAATGTGTTTTGGTTGTTCCCCGCCTTAAAATATTGTAAAAAATATATAGTTTCTTTTGGTGTTGATCTCTTCCTTTTATCTTTATGTGGCTTTGCCTGAGGAGGTTTAGAATGGATGTTAGGGAAATTTTCTTCTCTGGAATGGTGGTCAGGCATTGGAACAGGCTGCCTGGGGAAGTGGCGGAGTCACTGTCCCTGGAAGTGTTCAGAAGACACGAGGGTGTGGCAGCTGGGGACATGGGTTAGTGTTGGGCTTGGCACAGACTCCATAATCTTGGAGGTGTTTTCCAGCCTTGGTGATTGTGTGTCTTGGCTCCTGTGTGAAAGGTTCCAGCACTCCCAGGAAGCAGCCTCGGAAGAGCCCGCTGGTACCTCGCAGTTTGGAACCCCCTGTGCTGGAGCTGTCACCTGGAGCCAAAGCTCAGCTGGAAGATCTGATGATGATAGGAGATCTACTGGAGGTGTCCCTGGATGAAACTCAGCACATCTGGCGGATTTTACAGGCCACTCATCCACCCTCTGAGGACAGGTTTCTTCATGTCATGGAGGTAGGGAACTCTAAGAAATATTCTGGTGTGGAACAAAAATCCCACCACATTCTTGTTGGTGGGTTTATATAAATATGATCACGAATAGTTGAGTGCTCAGTTGCTTGTAATGTTTGGATTTCACCTGGAGACAGTAGATTACAGAAAATCACAGAATAAGTGATTCAGAAATTCAGTTCTCAGTCACTCATGCCATAGCACTCTCCTCCACAGTTAACCATATTCAAGTAGTTCCATGTGCAAACTTTATTTTAGAAGATAACAAGTTTAAGGGAGGAGGAAACACTCTTCTTGATTATGCATGGAAACAGAACTCATCTGCAGAAGAATTACAATAAACACTTAGGAAGATGAAAAGTTACACTTAGCTTATATAATGTGATACTTGTATGTTACTGAACTTTGTTACTGGAGAAAACATCTTTTGATAAGGCAGACAATAAGATTCCTATTCTTCCTCAGAGTTACTTAGACATGGGAATTTTTTTATTGATATACTTTGAAAATGTCCTAATTGCTTTGCCCAGCTGCCAGTGGATCAGGCAGGTTTATCTGCTGATTGAGTCTAGTAAAATCACTGGGCTACATGGATCAGAGGGTAAGGGATGTGTGCTGGAAGAGAAGGTCAGCTGCTGGCTTGAAGAGCTTGAGTGGAACCCATTTTTTGTCATCTGTCAGCTGCAATTAGGGGTCAATTTGACCATATTTTGAGGGCTTATTGTATTACTGAGCTACACAGGAAGAACATATGATGGTTCTTTCTTGGCTTTTTGGTGATGTACAGTAATACAAGAAGGAAGGTTGCATGCTGTGAACATAATAATTGATGTCTCATTTTCTGCATGCCATCCATACACAGTGGGTGAGTTAGAGTGTGGCCAAACTGCATCAGTTACAAGTGTGGAGTATAAAACTGCCCCTGCCTCCCAAGTACTGCTGCTTTACCACCTTTCAGCCCAAGTACTACTTAATGTTCTTTCAGTGTAATGGTTTTGGCAGGGAGTTGATTGAAGAGCAATTTGAATGCCAGCAAATAGCAATTTATAAATAATATGCCAGACTGTTATATTAATAGTTAAACAAAGTTTTTTTTCCAAGGGTGAGGAGTGTAGAGTGTGTGTGCACATTATAACATTTTCTGGTTAACCTTTATGAATACTTGCTTGGCCAGAAGTGCTCATTTTGAATTGAATATATTCTATGTCTGTTTACAGACAAAATAAGTAGACTTCTGTGAAATAATCTTGAGAGGATTTGGTTTTGGGTGGAGTAGCTATATTAAGTAATGTACAGTAAACAGTGTCTTTACTGGCTTGTAGTATATTCTTAATCTATTAATAATTAAGGTTAAAGTATATAGCTGCATTGACTGAAATCAAGTCAGCCTTGTTTGTACAAAGGACTACACAAGTGAATCTTTCAGATATAAATGGCACTTGTCACTGTGAATGCTACCTGCAGGGATAGAGCTGGGCTGGCCAGTTTTAAGCCCCACTTGTGATGTGAATCTGTTATTTAAGAGCTCTTGATGACGCCAGGGTATTTACAACCTCTGCCAGTTTGGAAGCTGTTCAAATAACGGATGTTGCTTTCTCTTCTTGCTTGAGTTGATGATACATTTTAAGAATTCACCAATTACTCTTTCTTAATCTCCAAAACAGCAGTTGCTCTCTCTCAAAAATAATTACAGGCAAGACTGACCTCGGATGAAAAATAAGCAAGAGCATCTAACAAATAATTAATCTTCTCAACTTCTATTAAAAAACAATGGGAGAAGGGAGTTGTAATTATTGCTTATTTTGCCTTCTTACCCTTGCTGATAATTTACTTTTTCCACTGGGTATTTTTGGCTGATTGTACTTTGACACAGTTGATAACACTTATGAATTTTTTTATAGTGTGGTGAAAATGAAGTTAAGTGGGTTTTTTGTTTAGAATTTGTAACAGTCTGTTGTTGACTAGATTTCTTCATGCCATATCAGGGTAAAGGTAGAGGTAAGTGCATTTCTCAGACCTCAGATTTGCAGGAAATTTGTGTTTTGAGTAAAATATGTCTTTTTCTATGAAGGATGACAGCATGGATGAAAAACCACTGAAAATGAGAGGGAGGGAGTCTTCTGAGAGGAAACGGAAACGAAAACTGGAGAGAGCAGAGCAGTTCTTTGGAGATATGAAGCAAAAATCTAAAGAGCTGAAAAAACTGGAAAAACCCAAGAAGAAGAAGCTAAAACTCAGCATGGATAAGACAAAGGAGCTGAACAAGCTGGCAAAAAAACTGGCTAAGGAAGAGGAGCGGAAGAAGAAGCGAGAGAAGGCAGTTGTGGCAAAGGTAGAACTGGCAAAGGAGAGCACAGAGAAAAAAAGAGAGAAGAAGGTTCTGGATATTCCTTCCAAGTACGACTGGTCAGGAGCTGAAGAGTCGGATGATGAGAATGCTGTGTGTGCTGCTCAGAACTGCCAAAGGCCCTGCAAGGACAAAGTGAGTTTCCCCTTAGTTCTGTCACAGGCAATTCTGTGCCAGGTCAGAGCCCCTGTGCAGGTAATTTTTAAATTGACCAGCATGAGAAACCAAAGAGGTGTGGTTAGAAACGAGAGAGGATTGAGTAGTACTTGGGTAGGTACATGGATTTAGCTGATTAAATTGTAGAACTTCCTTATTCTCTTATGTTCTTCAAAACAGAAGATGGAAAATTAGAATCTAGGCAAAGGTACTCTGTTTTGGTTGGGAAGTTTAACTTCTTCAAGCTGTGTAATTTTTTGTGCAACATGCATTGGCTGATTCAAAGGACTGATTCTTTGACTCAGAAAGAAATGTGTTCCTGAGCAGGAGTGGGATGTGTGATGTACTAAATGAAGTAGATTTTCTGTATTTCTTGCATACACTCTGTGAGCAGTGGTGCTGCAAGGCTGAGTGATCTACAGACTTCTGTGGTTCATTTTACTTGTAGGATACAAATAATCAATTATTTTAGACCTGATTGGATTATTACAAAAGAAACTTGATCTGCCTCTCACTGTGGTACTGCCTGTCATGATTGTCACCTTTTAACACAGATTGATGATCAAAATTTTTTCCGAAAAGTTTTTTTTGCATTTCTGTGCTTTTGTAATTTCAAGGGGTGAATGCCATACTTGTCCAAAAATGGCAGATACAGCAGTGTAATGACTGAAGCTGCAGCTGTTGATCTCCATTACTGATTACTTTGGGAAATTGGTTCAGGAGTAGCTGGCTACCAACTAAAGTAAAATCTGTATGATGATAATGCTTCTTTCTTTTATATAGGTGGCCGCTACTGTTTTTCTGATACAGTTTTACATTCCTCTGCAGTGGAAAGCAGATCTACAGCAGTAACAATTTTTATAGCTGTACCAGTGGATGGCATTAAAACTGAGAATCTCTTTCTTAACCTGCAAATCTGAATTTCTGCCCACTGACTCCAATTAAAATGTACTTTTATTCAAAGAATTACAGAAATCAAATCATATTTTTTCTTCCTGCATTCTGACTCTGTCTTTTCCAAATTGTTCTTCGGGAAGTTCAGCTCAATTGTAGCTGAAATGTTCTGACACTTAGGACTTAGATCTACAAAAGCCACTGTTTGCTAATGCAGTCTAAGAGAGACTCTCACCTATGCTGCAGTAACCATCTCTGAGCATTTTAAATGTGTTTTAGCACACCTCCATTCATCTGAGGAGAGCTGAGTCACCTTCCTCAGGAGTAGCAGAGTATTTTTGTATTGTTGCAGAGTAAGGATGCAGTAGCTTGTTTAAACAAGCTCTGTAGGGGCATTCATTTTTGCCTCAGAGCTTTCATATTCTTGGTAACTCAGGCAGTTTTAGCAGAAGATATTTTCTCCACAGAAACTGCCTGTGTGTCCTCCCTTGTAACAGGCTTGTGTTGCTGCTGTGCTCTCTTGCAGGTGGACTGGGTGCAGTGTGACGGTGGCTGCGATGAGTGGTTCCATCAGGTGTGTGTCGGGGTGTCCCCAGAGATGGCTGAGAATGAGGATTACATCTGTATAAACTGTGCAAAGAAACCCCTGCAGGGACCCAGCAGCCCTGCCCACGCCCCGCCTCCGCCCTTCCTGCTGAGCTACAAACTACCCATGGAAGAGCTCAAGGAGACGAGTTAGCAACTGCTCCATGCCAGAACTCGTTGGGAAATGGACCACTGGAACCCTTCAGAAAGAGAGGGTTTGAAGCTGATGTAGCCCCTGAGCTTCTCTTCCAAGGATGTACAGATGTGAGCGGAGTGGGGCCGTCCCTGCAGCGGGAATGTCGAGGCACAGTGGCACCCACCCATCTATGCAGGCATGAGGAGCTCCAGCCAGCGTTTCCTGACTCGAGTGTTTCCATCTTGGAGTGTGGCTGCTGCTCTCAAGGACTGAGCAAACTCGAGGCTGTTAGATTAGACACTTCAGGGTGTTAGAAGTACATGTTGGCAGTGGAGCTGGCCTGGAACTGGCGGGCATAGGCTGGAGCTCTACCAGGTTACCCTAAGGAGGTGACTTTGAAGTTATCTTTCACCTCTCCATGCCAACCCAGTGTGTGGAGCAGTGTTTTGGGAGAATGAAATTGCCTCCGTATCCAGGCAGCTAACACTACACGATAAGGGTGGGAGCAAGTGGATGAATTTCTTTTAATTTCTCTTTTGTAGCTAAAGGGCAGAGGAGCTCATAATCTCAGAAATCAGCAAAGGTTCTGTTTACCAAAAAAGAAACCCAACTCTACTCCACTAGGCAAAATTTTTTCCTCAGTGGGAAACAACTGATCTTCCTGTCCTGAGGAGGGCCAGAAAGCATTGATAATGTTTAGCTAGACCAGACCTTGGGAAGAGCAGAGTGCTTCCCTTTCCACAGGGATGCTCTCTCCTGTTCTAGGCTTTGCTTAGAGTTCTGCACTCCTGCACATTAGAGCTGTGTGGCGCAGGATGGAGCTGGCAAGGAGGTACAGCACCCAGGGCACAGCTTCTGAGATCTGTACCCAGGGATGGGAAGGAAAGAAGACAGCCCACTTACCTCAGAGGTTACAGACATGTGCTTCTGTGAAAAGTTTCACTCACAACTCTTTCCAGTATCACCAGGCTACGGGCATGGCCTCCTGTGATACCAGCAAGCAGTCTGCAGATACTGTTCACAGTGCAAACCCCTCCCTGCTGGCTTTGCTGGATGTGTACCAGTGTACAATCAGCAACAGTTCTTGCTTGAAGTTGCCCCTGGCTTTGCCAGAGGACCAGAGGGCTTGGGGTCATCCTGGGTGACAGTTGTTTTAGTAAATCCATTTTTAAAGAAGGACTTGTTTTTACTTTTTTCTAAATGTCTCAGACTACTGACTTGTTCTATAAATAGATTATTTTTCTTTGATTTTTTTATACTTACCACTGTTAACCAGCAGCACAGACAGAGGTTCACAAAGCAAAAACCTGCCCGTGGGCTTGGGTTTTTTTACTCCATTCCTTCCTTGTAGTACAAGGAATTAGCAGTTACCTTCCCCATTCTAGCTTGACCAGCTGCCTGTGTTTAAATAGGTAAATACATTTCATGTGCTACCTTTGTGTTTGGGTTTGTTCCTATTAGTGGGGCATCTGGGCCTTAATGACTCCAGTGGATGCTGGCCTTGTGTATGTGAATGTCTGAAGTCAGCCCCTGGGCTGTCTTGTCCCCCTCTCCACTCGCTCTCTATTGTGTTTCCATTCTTCTGCAGTTCTAGGAGTGTTGTAAGTAGTGTCCAGTCTTACTAGGAGCTGGATTGGGATTTAAAGAAATATTGACAAAAACAAAAGTGTGCTGTCTTGGCTGTTCTGTGTCCCTTCTCCTGTTCTCTGATATTTGGAAGTTTATTTATCTGGCAGAATTATCCATCCAAAAAAAAACAAACAACTCAGCTCAGGTAGACAGAACTTTGTTTTCTTCTATGTGTGCCTGCTACCTGAGAAGAGGAAAATGTGCAAACGAAAAAGAAATAAGATGGAGGGCAGAAGATCCAGAGTGTTGGGAGCTCTGAGTGCAAATTGGACACAGACTTCTAATTCCTGCTCCTTAAAGATTTAATGTGGTGTTAAAAGCAAAAGCAAGCTGTGGTTAAGCATGTGGCTGAACGGGCACCCTAGCAAACTTAAGAGTATTATTTGTTTACTTATTTATGAAGGAGTCTATGCTTTAGATAGACATACCCTCTTTTTGCCTCCAGTTACTTTTTTTTTTCCTTCTCAATGTATGCTTGGTTTTGGTAAACTGATTTAAACAGTTGTTCCTTTTCCTTCAAGCTTTAACTGACGGTACTACATAAATGTTTCCCTATATGGAGTGGATAAACTATCTGTCACAGATGTTTAATCGTTCCAGAAGTAGACTAGTACAAGATTTCTTAAAGAATCCCAGTGTTCTGTATTCTTTCCTGACTCCTAGAATTTGTGACACAACAGGGCAAATTTGGTTAGCATCTCCTGTTAGCCACTGAGCACATCCTCGTAATCATTCCTGCATTCTCTGTCGCGATGAAGTCGTTGTATGTAATTACCATCAACTGGAAAAGAGACCTTTGAGTAAACCTGCATTGCATGTTCCTGTTTCTCTGCGTAGAAGGTGTGGTGGAGAGTGTTGACAGTAGCACTAGTTACAGCAAGATGGAAACAAGCAGCTCTACAATGCAACCGTGGTCACTCTGCTTGTAACAAGCACTGAAAAGAGCAAACAACAGAAAGAATCGTGCAAATCATATGCAAAAGTCACGTTTTTAGTAGCTGTTTCTCATGTAGCCACATGGAGAGCCTCTGTTCCACTGTTGGAAGGAGGTTGCCACACTTTTTTCTGGTCACAGATGTCTCGTCTGCTTTTGGAAAAGGTGTTCATAAACTGAAAACCATTATTAGCTTTACATCTTATTGTTTTAAGCTTGTTTTTTAAGAGCGTAATTCCGATCAAAGGATTGCTGATAGTATGAACTTATGAATAAATGGTAACTTTTGGAAAAACCTGTAGTTAGTGGTTGAAAAACCCGAAGCTACAGCTGTGGTATTGTCTCTAGATCCGAGGGGTTTGAATTTTTATAAGAGCATATGCAGAGAAGCCATCGAAAGCCAAGATAAAAATGTCCTTACAGGTCTGCTACAGCCATGGGAAAACTCTCTCATGATTTGGGGACAAAATCTCAGTACACAAAAAATACTAGCTCGTCCATCCAGAAAGGTACATGTCTTAATGCTGTAGTCTACAAAGGCTACTTGCCACTGCTGCTGTTATTTCTTTTCATGTATCTGACATAAAAGGTCAAAGAAATTACCTGAGCTGTTGTAAGAAGCTGAAAATGACCAGGGCTTGAGTTGTATAGCTTGTACAAACTGTGTGTTTTCAGGCTTTTCTTCTAAAAAGCAGGGCCTGGAATTTGGCAGCTTTGCTTGCAGAGAGATAAATGTCACTGCTGACCTTCAGTACCATTGCCTTTAGGTTTCATGCTTTTGACAGATCTGTAGCACAGTGCTTGTGCAGCCTGGACCATTGGTAATGGAGACTTAAGAGCTAATGTTGATATTATGGGAATTGTCTGAAAGGATTGGAACACAGTCACACAGCATAAGGTAACAGGTCTGTTATGTCAGCCACGCTGTGAAACTTGCATTGATCTTTTCAGTTTTTAGATTCATAGAGTAATTTAGCTTGGGGGGTACTTCTTGAAGTCATCTGGGTCAACCTCCTGATCCTGATGACCTCCAGTGCCGACTATCAAAGCAGGTGAAATTTTTCAGGGCTGTAATAAAATATTGAGTATTTCCAGGGGTGAGCATTCAATGACTTCTCTGATTTCCCGTTTGGTTTTGTAGCATCTTCAGTGCAAAATTCACTTGCTGTAATGGGCCTGTTGCCAGACTGCAGGTGCTGCAGCCTTGGTTTCCAAGCTGAACAAACCCAGCTCAACTCCCTTGAGCCATGGCATGAGCTGCAGCCTTCTGACAGTCTTGGTGGTCCTTGTTGCAGGTTGGTCAATGTACTGAGGAGCCCAAAACTGGATGTGTTAATCTAGGTGCAGCTTAAAAGTGTTGAATACTGGGGGGGAATAATTTCCTTGAACCTGCTGCTCATACTTTTGCTGTGCAGCCTCCTACAGGCCTGGCCTGTGTAGCTGTGAGTCCTGCTGACTCTTTTCACTCTGACTCCTGTTAGTTCCAGGTCTTCTGGTTTATGATTTCTCAGATGCACGACTTAAACTTTGCATCAGCACATCACTTCAGCCAGGAAAGATCCAACTGAATGGGAGTTCCTCCTCCCATGTTTTGGGCTCTGCTGCTCCTGCCCTCTGCCAGCATTGTTTGATGCCATCTGAGTGTGCTCCATGTGCCACAATCCAGGTGGGTAAGAAAAAAAACCTGAGGTGCTGCACCTGCAGCTGTCCATCTCCAGGATTTCAAATTGGTGACTGCTGAAGCCTGAGCACGGAAGTCCACCCCATTTTTCACTGCCCTTGTAGGTTGTCCATCCACTCCCTAAATGTGTTTTTGCTGTAAGTCAGGGTAAACACCCACTGCTCTCCCCTTGTCCATAGAGTTCATCACAGAAGGCAACCAGACTGGGCTAAAATTATAGTGGTCACTCTTAGCAGTCACCTTATCCCTCGTGGGTGTGGATGTTGAGGAGGATTGGTTCCATCAGCTTTCTCCTCTTCATTGAATGGACATGATGTACAGAGGGTTCATCAGTCTATCAAGAAAGTGATCTTCCTGTTTTTCCTAGGGTTCAGGTATTTTCCTAGGGATGGAAGAAGTTTCTTAATATCATTCCTGAAATAATTGTTAAAATTTCTGTAAGAAGATGAGTGCCATGGTCTACTAAAAGCAAGATTTGAGGCTTACTCCAGTTAGATGCAAAGGAAAAAAGGGAACTTCACATCCTCTCCAGCTGTGGTCACTTAAAGTGTTTGGTCAGCCTGCCTGACCCAAACAGGAACTGCTTGGAGCACCAAGGCAGCGGGGAGGTGCAATAAATCCAGCCCTTATCAGCATTCCAGCCACACTGGCTTTGGGAGAGTGATAAATGTGTGGGGCAGCTGGAAGCTGCACAGAGAGGCAGGGAGAGCATTGAGCTTGGGAAGAGCATTGAGCTTGGGAAATGGGATGGCTCTGCACAAGCGAGTGTTGAGTTGTAGGTAAAGGAAATGACAGTAGCAAGCATTTATTGAAAAACAAATATTTGTAAGGAGCCTGTGCTCTGAATGAATGGCTTTGAAACAAAAGCTCTGCTGCTGTGAATAGTTTTAATCTGAGGCAGGGCATTGTGTCATAACTGGAGGCTTTTCAGAGGTCAGTTTTTGGAAGTCTGTAGCACAGATGCTCCCCCAAAAGCATTGAAATCCAAGAGCCAGAGGGAGCTGCTGTGGGTGTTTCTATCCGAGGAGAGCAGCCCCTCCACACACAGCTCCTGGGACCATGGTTGGTGACTCTGGCCAGCCTGGCAGCTGCTTTTGGGGGTGGGTGAAGGCAGTGGAGCCAAGGGCTGTGTCCCTGTGCAGGCTGGAGCAGCCCAAGGGCTGTGGTGTCCTTGTGCAGGGTAGAGCAGCCCAAGGGCTGTGTCCCTGTGCAGGGTAGAGCAGCCCAAGGGCTGTGTCCCTGTGCAGGGTAGAGCAGCCCAAGGGCTGTGTCCCTGTGCAGGTTGGAGCAGCCCAAGGGCTGTGTCCCTGTGCAGGGTGGGGCAGCCCAAGGGCTGTGTCCCTGTGCAGGTTGGAGCAGCCCAAGGGCTGTGTCCCTGTGCAGGTTGGAGCAGCCCAAGGGCTGTGTCCCTGTGCAGGGTAGAGCAGCCCAAGGGCTGTGTCCCTGTGCAGGGTGGGGCAGCCCAAGGGCTGTGTCCCTGTGCAGGTTGGAGCAGCCCAAGGGCTGTGTCCCTGTGCAGGTTGGAGCAGCCCAAGGGCTGTGTCCCTGTGCAGGTTGGAGCAGCCCAAGGGCTGTGTCCTTGTGCAGGGTAGAGCAGCCCTGCTCTGCTCACCCCAAGCAATGGGCACAGCTGCTGCTCCCCTTTCCTGTGGCAGTGGAAGCTGGGCCCACACAGGTCCATGGTATGAATTTGAGAAACAGCTCAGGTTTTAGTGGGAAGTAGGATGAGTACCATATTGTTTGCTTTTGTCAGCTAATGATTTAACTTTTCATACAGCTGGAAATTTAGTTAATCTGGACATTGCCAGTGTATTGATAGCGCTACATCCCATTATTTCCTTTCCTGATAGTTGCTTAGGCAGGAGCCAGATGCTTTAGCTTTGCCTGGAAACATTCCTGGGAGACAACAGCTGCTGACAGCACCTGCTGGAGAAGTGGAATCGCTGGCAGCACCCTGCCTGATGCTGAGGGACCAGCCCAGGTGAGAGGGTGCTGCTGCTGCTGCTCTGGCCTGCTGCCAGAAGAGGAGGCTCTGCCGGTGTAACCCCTCACCAGGTTTGGATCCTACTGTAAGGTTTGGACACAACCTGGTTCCTCACTTCCTGGGCCTTACCATCCACCTTGGCACTGGTTTCCTCTGGCTTCTGCTGCAAATAATCTTGGAATGGTCAGACTCTGGGATTTAGGGCAGTTAGGTAGTACATCAAACTGAACAAATAAATAATAGAGTGCACAGCCACAGGAAAGGAGTCCATAACTTACAGAATTTTTTTTTTTTTTTCTTGCTGAGTAATGTGATTCTAGGAAGCTGATGGGTCAGATTCCTGTTTGGAGCAGAAAGTGGGCATGACCTCTGTGTAACTCCTGTTTACAGAGTGTGCAGAGACAGAAGCAACACCTGAGATTTCTGCAAAAAGGAGCTCGTTTTGCCCTGCCCTAAGCAGCAGTCGTTCCATGTCCCTGTTTCTCAGCTCTGGTGATCTCAGGGTAACATGTTTCTTTCTTGTGCTTTCTGCTTTCATCCCCCAGGGCCTTTCCATTGCACCTTGGGCACTCCCTGCTCTCAGGAAAGTGAGGCCAAAGGAAATCAGGACAAACTCCCTTTGCAGACTTTTGTTTTGCTTCTCCCAAACTGCTTTTCCTTTGCAGGAGGGGAGGTGTCAGCTCCCACCTTAGGGCTGCCTGGCTCCTTCCACAGAAGCTGTGTGACTGCAGACTGTCCATTGGCACCTCCAGGAGCAGATGTGGGCAGCAGTAAAACAGCTTTTTCCTGATGTGCTCTGTGAATCCACAGGTTCTATTCTAGCACTGGAGTGTATGCAGTTCAAACCTTTCCAGGTAAATCAGAATGTCAAAGACCAGTCTCCTTTTTCCTCTAGATCCCAGTTATGGTGAACACAAAAATTAAAAGTTCCACTGGTTCCACGTTTTCAATTAATTCCCCAATCTAAACACATCACCATGTTTTTTTTTTGGTTTTTTCCTTCCCTGATCACCATGAAAGCTTTGTGTTTGGGCTGTCACAGACTTAATGAAATTCCCAGCACGTGTCAGATGACTGGCAAGCAGTGCCTGACCCACTGCAGGGATCAGGAATGAAATGTCCTTGTCAAAAAGAGCTGATGCTATGAGCCTCCCTGGCTGAAGGGAAGTAATTAATGTTCATGGTGGAAATACCTTGTGTTTGGGTGTTTCTCCATAGGACCTCTTGGTCTGGCCAGCCCCCTGAGCATCACTGTTTGAGTTCATGGTGGCAAAAGGCTGATGTGCCTTGGAATTTGATAGCCAAAAATGGCAGAGTCAAGCTCACGAGCAGCAGCAGCTGCCTTGAAAGGGCTCTCGAGCCACCTTCTCCTTTTGGTGTGTGTAGTGAGCCAACCCAACCAGACCAAATCCATGTGCTTCTGCTAAACCCCCTGTGCCTCTGGGCACCCCTTCCCTGCTCCTGCCACTCCTCCTCTGGGCTGCAAGGGTTGCCTTTCTGCAGGCATCAGCTGCATCTATTTTGAAGCTTAACTTTTTCATCTCTGGCACTCATCAGCAGAAAAATAAGATTGCCTTAAGTTATCAAAACTGACAAATTACTTTTTTTTTTTCCTTTGAGGAAAAATGAATAAGCCTGAAAGAGACTTGGTGCCATATGTTGCAACTGACTACCAGAACAGGAACGACTTGTAGACAGGGGGTCAGCCACGGTGTGAAGGCTTGTGATTCTTGCTTCAGGCAGAATTCCTCTCACCTGGGAAGCTGAGAGAAGGCTCTAGGCCTTGCTCATGTTGTGTCTCAGAGCCCCACCAGGCATGGAGCCAGTGCAGTGGGTGAGTGCTGCGAGTGCAGCTCCTTTTCTCTGTGTGCAGGGAGCTCAGCAGGGCAGCCAAGGGCAGGTCACAGAAGAAGCCTGGCAGCACAAATCCCTCTGCTTCCTCCTGCACTGCCTCGGGCTGCTGGTGAGCAGAGGAGCCCAACAAGAGACAAACTGCTGCTGCTGCTGAGCAGTGGGCAGGAGCTGGTGGCTCTCCCTGATTCCTTGTGCTCAGACGAGGGCTGCCTGTGGTGTTTTTGAGAGAGAACATCCCCTGGCAGTGCAAAGATTTATTTATTTTTTTATTTAATCTGCTCTAATTCAGATTTTTGGAAGCTTGAAAAAAATGAACTCATGTTTTATTTCTTTTTGACCGTTTTTTGAATGCCCAAGTTTTCACTTTGTCAATTTCTGCATAGAAAACTTCTTTTTTGAGAAACTTCTGAAAACCTCTCACTGTCAGCCAATGACTAGCTGATTATTGGATCCTCCCTGAATGGAAACTTTGTGTTCTGAGTCCTTACCAGCCCAGTAGCCATGAATTAAGAAGTATCTTTTTTTTTTTCTTAGCTTTTTAGGGTGTTTAAGTAAGTATGAACAGATGCTCTGAGATCACTGCCCAAATCTTGCTTGTTTAAAAGCAGATTACAGGTTTTCTGTCAGAAATCAGTTAAATCAGTATAGCCCTGAGAAAAGTTTCTCCTTTTTCCTGCCAGAACATCCCCCTTGCAGGCAGACAGGATGCAGGGACATGCAAATCCCTGCCTTATCAATGGCTTTGATGTCTTTCTTTCTGCAGGCAGGTGCTTTCAGACTTAGATCTTCACCTCAAAGGAGTAGAATGAGCAGAGCATAAGGAAAGACCATCAGTGGTCCCAATACACAGCTCCCTTTCTGTCCCTCAGTTTACCCTGTACCTGATCAACCTGCTCATCCTATGCCTCTCATTTCTGGGCCACTTAAGCACCAATGATGGAATTATAATTTCCTTTGGTATACGGTTCTTGATATGAAAATGTCCTCCAGTTGTTGCCTTGGCTTCAACAACAAACTGCTGAGTTTTCATTTCTTGCTGCAACTATCAACTTTCACATCAGGAAGCCTGTGACTAGATTTTGGAAGAGCAGTGACTTCTGCCCTCTCCCTGAAATGTGTTCAGGCTCTAATTCCTGCAGTTACTCTGCAAGAGTTTGTTGGTAAAGTGGGAATAGGAAAGAGGCCTGAGAACTGGTGGTACCTGGTGGAGTTGAGGGGACAGCAGAAAGAGATACTAAAAAAATTGAATTCTTCAGGTTCAGGAGTCTTTGCTACTCAGCTCCTGCTTATATTATATTGTGTTTTATCTATACTTACGTGTTTGTAAGGGCATAGCCTTGCAGTGTTTTCATTTTGTAAAGAAATAAGAATACTTTTGAATTCTGAGCAGAAAAGCCCTTTTTACTTGCTCACGTGTGCAAAGGGCCAGTGTTTAATGGGGACAGGGTTCTAAGGAGAAGTCCGAGCAGAGGTAAGATGCAGATCTGCCTGGTGCACTCCTGCTGCACCTGTGATTGTGCATGCACTGCTGTGTGCTCCTGCTCTAGTCTTGGGTTTGGTGCTCCCAAGTGCACACCCAGGGAGCACCTGCTGCTTTTGTCCTGGTCAGGGGGGAAACTGCTGGCACTGGGCAGAGCTGAGGGAGTGGGGACAGGGATCTGCAGCTCTGCTGCTGCTGGGAATCCCTGCTGCAACCAAAGCAGGTCCAGAGCTCTGTTCTTTTGCTCTCAGCTGATCTCCTCCTGTGCTCTGCCATGGTCATAGAGAGGGACAAACCAGCACGCTGTCACCTACACACCAACACTGTGTAAGCACTGCCCGTGCTCCTGCCTGCAGAGGAGCAGGGGCTGTGGCAGTGATATCCTCAGGAGCAGGTTTTCCAGCACTCTGAGCATGCCAGCCCACACTCTGAGGTGTCCCTGAGCTCTGGCTCATGCAGAAATGTCACCTGTTTATCTCCAGTGTGCAGAGCACAGTGTCCACACACACTATGTCTCACACAAACCTGAGCACACACTGCTCTGCAGGCATCCAGTCAGGACAGAGTTCTTCCAGCCTCAGGATTCTGGCTCTTCAGCCTGGAAGGAGTTATTCACTAGGGAGGTTGTCTCTGAATGAGGTTGTTTGAAAGGCTGCAGCAGGATCTTCTGTCCTGCAGCAACTGCAGGCCCTGTTTTCTTGCTTTTGCTCCAGTAGTTCCAAAATGTACGTGCCTTTCTGGGGCAGCTTAGTGG
This sequence comes from Thryothorus ludovicianus, assembly GCA_013397245.1. Taxonomy (NCBI): domain Eukaryota; kingdom Metazoa; phylum Chordata; class Aves; order Passeriformes; family Certhiidae; genus Thryothorus; species Thryothorus ludovicianus. Next base: position 665,511 of record VZTB01009908.1, read on the forward strand.
CTCAAGCAGGAGTCAATCCTTTGTGCTTACTTGGGCTTCTTTCTCCACTGAGCAGTCTCCAGGTTTGTGTAATGTGCCAGCCAGTGTCAGCCTCTATTTATCCCCTTTTTGTGCATGTTTGTGGTGATTTTGCTCACTACGGCCATGGTTGCTTTAAGCTGAACAGGCCAGTAGCAGGGTGGTTATCAGACAGAGGAAATGCATCATGTTTGCTCTGGCCTTTGATTGCCAGATAATAAAACAGCAAATTGTGTTCCTGGAAGCTGGGAGGTGGCTCACAAGATTACATTGCCTCAACACACGTGGAGGCAGTTTGTCCTGAGTGACAGAGGAGCAGAGGGGGAGGTGGAACTGGGGGACACCGTTACTCTCAGTGCTCAGCTAAGGCCAGATATGGCTGATGGCTTCTCATGTTGGGAATGCAAAGCAGCAGAAATTGTGCCCAGCCACTCTTCTGAAAAGACTTTGGTGATTTGGGGCATAATTCATTTTAAAGTAGCTGCTACTTGCACAGCAGCAAGAGGTTGTGCTTGTCTCCCAGTAAATGTTTGCCTCTCCTCTTTTCCTCTCCTCATTCCTCTAAGTAAGTGCCTTTTCAAACCCAAACCCTCCTCTTTTTAGGTTTGAACTACCTCTCCAGGTGGCTGGAGGTGGCTTGGTGCTTTGGAGGACAGAAATCCAACACTGTTCCCTGCTCAACTGGACATAAATGTGAAGCAAGACCAGAACAGAGTAGGTTCTGTGGTTCCTACCAGAGCCTGAAGCATCAGCACTCCCGGGTGGGCTGGAGCCAGTTCTTAGGCACATCTGTCCCAGACAAAGTTGAAGGACAGTATTATCTCCAGAGGCTTTTGGTCCGCATTTGCTTTCTTTGGGCTGTAAGCACTTCCCTGGTAGCACAGCCACAGCTGCTGGTGGAAGACTGGTATCAAGCTGAAGGCAGAAATCTTGGCAAATGTTCTAAGGTAAAGATAGGAGCAAAATACAACATGAATCAATATCCTTTAGGATTTTCCACCCCTTTTCCTGGCTGAGGTGTGAGGCACAGTGACAGTGAGTCAGAGTGCCTCACACCTTAGGTCTAGAGCTCTTGCTCTTCTCCAGAATGGGGAGAAGTGTCCAAGCCAGCTGTGCCCCAGCTGCACAGCTGCCTGCCTGATCTGGAGGCTGCTGCAGGACCTGCTCTGCAGACATTGCTCCAGCATGGACTGTCCCAGTAAATGGTGACAGCTGGGCTGCCTGGGATGGGGCTGGGACGAGTGTGGCTGCTCTGGCTGGTGCCATCATCAGCCCTGTGCTCAGAGGTTACTGAATAAGCAGCCTCTCATTTCACCCTTTTCAGGGGAGGCCATCCCCAAAGTGACCCCCTCGTGCCATCCTGGAGGCTGGCATGAGAGTGCTGCTTGTGGCACAGGTGCCAGTGAAAATGCTGCCACTTGTCACCACCTGTGGCACTGGAAGGAGCTCTGCAGCTGCCCAGGGGAATTCAGCTTGCATGATTCCAGGTGGCACACACTGCTACAAAAGCTCTTCCCTGGTGCTCTTCCCTTCCTTATCCATGTAAATATGTGCATGTGTATCTATCCAAATATTTTTAAATGGTATTATCTCAGTAGGTCTCTGGATGAAGTTGTTTTCCTGTCTCTACAGCATACGTATTACCTAGATTCATTCCTTTTTAATATCTTTTTAAAGATCCACATTTTCCCATTTCTCTTATTTGCTTCTTGCAAATCCATTTGGTAAAGCTTTGTTTCTGACTGTCCCTATTCTCCCCCTTGCCTTAGATACAGTAACACTCAAAATCTTGGACATTGAGATTTCATCCTTTGCGTTTTTCCCTTTAGATTTTTCATTGCCTCTAATGGGTCGAATAAAGTCCCTCTCAATTTCTTTGCCTTCTACCATTTCAAAAATATGTATTGAAAGTATCTTTTATTTTCTATAGTCTTAACTTATCCTTTGTGGTATTGTTGGTTCTTTTCTCTTTCTATTTTCCACAGAAAGATTAAAAAAAAAATAAAAAAAATCAGTCTTCCAAGAAACATCTCCCAGAACCATATGGACTTTTTCTCAGTTCACTCCAGAATATGTGTAATGTGATGCTTTACTTTAAACATGCTTTGCTCAGGATTTTCCAGCTTGCTTTTGCACTTGCAGATTTAATATTTCCCCTCGCTGCTTATGTTTACACTGAACATTTGTTTTCATTTTCGGGTTATTGTTGTGTTCAGTGCAGTCTTATCTCACCGGGTGCAAGTCAAATAGTCTGTAATTGATTGCACATTTTCCTATCATAGTCTATTAGTTCCTGCCAATTAGCTTGTCGTCTTGTTGATAAGATTATTGCTATCTGTATGCTGCAGTAATTGTGCTTACTGAGGGATATTCATGCAGCAGTGCTGATGAATGCAATAGTTTGACAATCTATAGAAGTATTTCCTTAATCAATCTCCTTTCTCCTTACACCAATCTGTTGCACAAGGCAAGATGTTATTTGTGTTTACTGTTGTTTTTAATCCCTGCATTCTTACCCTATTTAACAGCTGCATTATTCACTGTGAGATGGTTTCTGCACAGAACGGGGTGTTTTCTGGTTCTCACCATAATGCATTATTTCTCTTCCAGAAGAGGAACTATGGGAAAACCATCTTCCCTGGTCTTCAGGAATCACTGATTTGAGGAGTGAAGCTGTTTTATTTGGACCACCCTGTTTAATTGCTGTGGAAGGGGAGCATCTCTGTGTGGATTTGCCTGGTTCTTTTCCAAATGATATTCTGTGTTAATGGCCACAGGTACCATGTTTAATTAATTATGCACAATGGGAGAAAAAAGTATTTAAAATTATTTTAAATCTGAATTTTTCATCAAATTACATTAATTGTTTCTTTGTGAGATATAGTGAATAACATGTTCATTTTCTCTGTCTTCCTTTTCCCTGGACCTTTGTTGTCACCCTCTTTTCAACCAAGGCATCTGGTCCTGAAATGAGGAGTTGTTACATATTTGATCACTCCTTGATGAATTAATTCCTTAGCTCTCCCTGCATCTCTTCATTTCCCCGTTTCTCCTGCAGGAAGGCTGGTGCCATGTGGGTTTACCACAGGTTCATGTGGTGACACCACAGTGTTTGCTGGTTCTTTCCTGTTGTTCTTCTGCCTTCTCAGACTGCCTGGACACGTTTTGCTGCTGCTTTACACACCTCGTACAAGGACACTGACCCCAAAAGCATTGGTTTTTTTACCCTGTTCTCTCTTGCCTCAGATATTTATCAACAGATGTAATAAGAATATTTTAAAACCTTGCCTCACGTACATTTTTGGACCATCACAGCTGTAACATATCCACCATGAATAACATCCTGTTCTGTTTGCCTCTTTTATGGCCTCTAAGCATGGAAGCTAATGTCATCATTACCTGTTGTAATCCCAAGACCTCCTCCTGGAGCAAGAACAGCTCATTTCACAGTCCAGTGCTGTGTGTGTTTAACTGGGGCTGGTTGTCTCCCTGCTATGAAATTTTTTGTCTACTGCTCATCTGTTCCCATTGCAGCTTCCGGAGCGGTGCCTTGGGATGGGGCAGTGCTGCTTCTGGGAGAGACCAGTGGAAAAGATCCCTGTGTGCAAGGCAAGAGAGTTTGCAAGCTGCCAGATTTCTGAATGGGGCTGTTTTGGGCTCTTAGTAAGAACCAGCAGAGCGCTCAGCTGAGTTTGTCTCCAGCTTTGCTGCCTGCCACTGCTCCTGGCCACAGCACGGTCCTGGAAACTGCGGGTCAGGCTGCGATGCAGGACCTTGCCCTGTGCCCGTGACCCTGCTAAGGAGCAGCGACAGGAGGGAATTCTGATTTTGTCTCTTACCTGTTCCCAGCAGGTCTCCCCCCTCAGGCAGCGCTGCGGAGGCACCTGTGAGCGGTGGTCTCCCCTTTCTTAGGGACAGAGCCGGGCACAGAGGCGATGGAGAGCGGGAGCCGAGCGGTGCCGGCCCGGGACAGAGCCCGGCGGAGGCAGCGTGAGCCCTTCTCACAGGCGGGGGGAACGAGCCCCTTCGCACTGGCCATGAAATCAGTCATGTGTAGGTTTTTGTCCAGCCCTGGGGGGTGGGGGAAGGAATGTGGGTTGGGCGAAGTCTAGGATTACACCACCGCTGAATTTTTTCTTTCCACACTTTAAATAGCCAGCACCTTTCGGTCCTGCCCTCGCCTCTGCCGCCGCCCGCGCCCCGGCAGCGCCATCCGCAAGGTAACACCTCTGCTCCCGTTTGCTCCTGCCCTGCTCCCCCTGTGCCCCTCAGCCTCCCGGGGCTGCCGTGGGTGAGAGGTCACGGAGCACTTTCTGCCTGTTTAATAATTTCCTAGCGTGGAGGGCTCTCCCAGTCCTTCCTTTCGGCCGCTGTCAAACGCTTGCCAGTGTTTCTTAGCCCTCTTCATGTCCCCAAGTGTTTTATAGGGGGACTGTGTAGGGGGAGGGGAGAGGTTGGAAGTGCTGATTTGCCCTTTTTTAGTTCTCCCCGCATAGAGGAGAGTGTCATTTGCTGCCAGTGCCTTTTCCTGCTCTCCTGGCGAGGAATTTGCGGGCAGGGATGAATGTCAGCGTAAGACTGGGGCTGGGGGAGCGCGCTCTGCAGGGCGTGGAGCAGGTTTGAGGGCTGGCACTGTGTCGGGGAAGGTGCCCTCCTTGGCACGAGGTCCTCAGCAATCCCAGCTTTGACACTGGAATTGGTAAGAACCACAGTCCTCACCCTCTGCCGGGGAGCTTGGCAGCCAGTGGGGCATCCTGCCTGGAAAGAACAGCTCAGCCCTCCCTGATCCTTCCAAACGGTGTCCGCTTGGGGGTACCTGGGGGAAGGTGGGACAGTCAAGTGCTGCCCACCTGCTCTCTGCTGATCTTCTCTTAGCACAGGTGTGTTTAGAGATGGTGCCAAAGGATCTGAGAGCAGTACTGTGGGGAGCTTTGCAGGAAATGGGCAGATGTTTGGAAGGGCAGACCTTTGGAAAGACAAGACTCCAGATGTCAGTGACTTCTTGCACAATTTATCAATTTATCCTGCTGTTGTCCAAATAGCACCATTCTGAAAATCACCTTTTCATGCAGCCTTGAAGATTGTCAGCAACAGAATTGCTGCCATTGGAAGGATAAACTTGTCCTATCATTTCAGTTTGTTCTCTTCCTGTGTCTAGGACTTCTGTGTGCCTTGTGGCATCCACTACATGGTCTGTAAATCCAGGCCTTGGTAGGCAGCAACAGAAGAGAAGAGAAACCCTTATAAAACACTTTGTTAAGTACTTGATCCTGCTATCATCCCCCTCCAGCCCTAAGTCTGTTGCCCATACCTGACACAGCGGGAGCTCTAGCCTGAGCTGCTGGGTCTTCTGTGTAACACTGAGCTTAGAGGATGGGCTTCCAGAGACAGGAGTGTTTTGAGATGAGGTAATTTAAACTAATGAAACTAATAATGGCTTTTAAGGACTGGTTTTGGACTCAGCAATGAAAATGCACATGTACTCTGAGCATCAGCAGGAATCAGTATGAGGAGAAAGAGAACAGTCTGAGGTGTCCTTGCCCCTCTCTTGCTTCCCATGGTCCAAATTTCTGCCTCTTTGCCTGGCTTGAACTGAACGTAGTGAAAGAAACTTTTTGAAGGTGGGATGGATTACAGAGTCCCTGGTGCTGTCAGCAATGGTGAAATGGTGCCCACACACCCTGGCATGGAAAAGGAGAAGGAGGAAGAAGACGAGGAGGACCGGACACTGGAGCGTGGTCAATGGAATAACAAGCTGGAGTATGTCCTGTCTGTGGCTGGGGAGATCATTGGCCTGGGAAATGTCTGGCGCTTCCCCTACCTCTGCTACAAGAACGGTGGAGGTAAGTGCAGCCAGGGCCACCTGCTCACCATGCAGCACCACTCCACCATCCCTCCCAGCTCCTCAGCTGTGCCCAAATCATGAACCCAAAGAGAAGATGCCAACCTGCCAACATGGCATTGCCATCTGGGCCCTAACCAGGGGCTTGTTTTGAACCAAATGGGACATGGATGACCGTGGCAATATCCCAGGGTTTCTGATGGCTGTAGCTGTGCTTCCCTGAGATGAATGGAGCTCTGCTCCTGCTGGTGAAGGGGGTGGTGATATGCAGTGGCAAGGCTGGGAGAGCAGGGAGAGAACTCAGCTTTCTGAGCTGTGTGTCTCTCTTCAGGCATTGCTTCCTTGAGGAGCGCCAGGCATCCTGTGCAAATTGGATAGTGGGTCCTGGTGGGAGAGCAGGGAGTGCTGTGAGAGGCCACAGGGCCCCAATGTCTTTGCAGGCTCTGTGAGCAGGAACTCAGGTGAACTCCCAGGAATTCTTGAACACAGGCTCTGCTCCTGTGTTTGTCCATGGAGGGCTGTCCCCTCGGTGCTGGAGGCAGGTGGCAGGGACAGGGCAGAGTGAAGGGCTTTCTCCTGCCTCACAGTACATGCACACAAACATTCCTGCCCCACATGGCACTCCCTTGGTATCTACTGGAGCTGCAAGGTGTGGGAGAGTGGACCTCTGCCTCTGATCCCTACAGCAGGGCTGTGAGGATGCAGATGGATGTGGCTAATGCAGAGGAAAGCGAGGTGCCAGCACCCCAAGTGCTGCTCAGGCTGTGCTCAGCCATCCCCCTGAGGCCAGGCTGCACCTTGGCAGCAGATGTGGGCTCACTGTGCAGGTGGAGGGTTGCTGGGGACTCCCACTGTTTGTGGCTGCCTTTTAAAGGGCAAAACTTTAAAAAATGAGAACACAAAGCTTTTCTCAACTTTGGCTCAGAGATGTGTAGAGAGAGGGAGCTGTTCTCCCTGTCTGGTGATTAGCTGCTAATTGGGCTCTCCAGAAGGGCAGGGGAGAGGGGAAGCGGCGCTTGGCTGGGAGCTGGCAGGGGAGCACTGAGGACCAGGGGCTGAAATCCCCTGGCTTGAACTTGGAGTAGTCTCATGGGCCTCACTAAACTGTTTTCATGGCATAAAAGAGGCTTAAACACAGTTTAGCTACTTTCACGCCATGCTTTGTTCAGTGCTTGTTTCTTTTTGCCAAGTGGTCAGGCAGTCTCTTTCCCTGTTGAAAAAGGAGAATTTTTCTGCATGTTCTTTTCCTGTGGTAAATACTTCTTGCTTGCTTGTTGAGCTGTGTCTGGTCCCACTGCTGCAAAGCTGCAACTTTCTTTGGGTTAACTTCCATCGATGGGAGCCAGACTTGGAATTCTGTCCAGGCACCCCTTGCTCTGGGTGCCAGGGGAGAGCTTAGGGAGTGCTTTGGGGAGTGGGGAGCTGCTGAGTGAGCAGCAGAGGCAAGACACAAAGGCATTTCTCAGCCTTTTTTCCCTGGAGAAATAGGCCTGAAGCAAAGTCTTGTGAAGCAGTAGATGCTGTGAGGAATTTGAAGTTTCAGGCAGATTTTTTTATCTCTGGCCCCCTTTCCATGAGGTTAGAGCAAGGATGAAGCACGAGACTCTTGTGTGGTGAGGAAAGGAGTTTCTGTAAGATTTCTCCTGGGGCAGAGCAGTGTGATGAGGTGATGCAGGACACAAGGTTCCCTCCTGCCTTGTGGAACCCAACCCACTGCAGAGAACACTGCATCAAAACCCTTGTAATGCCTCAAATTGAATTTTAAAAGTTGCCAGAGGTATTGCCTTATAGTCTTTTTAGGAATGCTGGTCCAGGCTCTTGCTTCTCCCATTCTTCTATAAAGGTGCAGGGCCTTTATTTAATTTCCAGCCCCAGGTCAATCATAGCCAGCCTATAACGATTACCTCTCGTGCCAGCACTCCCATCAGTCTGAGGTAGTTCTGCCCTGCTGGAAGACTCTCTCTGTCCCTTTTGAACTTTGTGCAGTCAGTGGTGATAACTGCTCTCAGCTCTTACTTTGCTTGCCTAAATATGACCCTCTTCAAGAAAATGGCATCTGCAAAATCTGAGTTATTCAAAGAGCCAGTTTTCCTTTGGTTAGGGATATTTTCACATAACAAAGGAAGAATCGTCCCTACACATGTAATTCTCAGTGCGTGATACCAAAGCCCTACATAGCAGAGAAAAATAACAAAGAAAAGCAAAAAAAATTGTTTTGTTTGTTCTTGCTTTCACCTGCAGTGGCAGGGTCAGGCCCTCCCTGGGCAGGGTGGCTGATTGGGAAGCACCAGGGAAGCCTGTCTTGTCTGGTGGTGTGGCTGCTGGCACTGCACCCTCTCCCCAGCTCCCCACACCTGCCAGTCCCAAGCCCCCACTGCTGAAAATGAGATGGGGAGGGCACTGGGGCTGGTCATGGGGTAATTTCTGCCTGTGTCCCCTGTTCTGCCAGTTGACAGGTGCCTTTTAAAGAACACAGACACCAATGGAAAGAATGGTCTTCACTATGGCAAAGGCAAACGAAGTAAAACACAAAAAGTAAAAACACAAAGGCAACACAAAAGTAAAATGATACATCCAATCAAACTATGTGCTTGGCTTTAGCCACAAGCAAAAGGAAGCAAGGCAATGCACCTAATCATTACTAGATAAGGGAAAGGATAGGGATTGAGAGAGATACATCACCAGCTGCCCAAGTCCTTGTGCCATCAGCCAGAGTCTGCAGCTGCTGGGGAGCCCTGTTTTGCAGCAGGGACCTGAAGAGCCCTTCCTGGCAATTGGGGAAATCCTACACAGTGCATTTGCCTGGAGCTGAGGGCTCCAAATTCACCCCAAAAGTGGATCCAGCTTTTATAGGCCCAAATCAGCAACTCGAAGTGACTTGATTATATTTTTAGCACAGAAACTTCTGGATCTGATGGCACATGGTCTGATAGCAGGGGCCAGGGCTTGGCCAGAGCCCAGGCCTCGGCTGGGAGAGTTTCCCCTAAAACACCCTGCAAACAAGCCTCTATTCATGGAAGCTGGGAAAGTTCCTTAAGATGATACATTTCTTGCAGATAACTACACAAGGTTACCCAGAGCTAGCGTGTCTCTGTCATCTATTTTTAGCTAAAAAATGCTGGTGGTGTTAATCGCAGTGCCCAGGATCCATCCCCTCAGTCCGCTCTGGCTGAGGCCTGCTGCTCAGGCCTCAGCACACCACTGGGATGTGAGGGGATTCGGGCACATTGCAGAGACATATATCTACAAATTCTTACTTCTCTCCACCATAATTCTGTGCTGTTTCACAGCCTACATGTCAGGACCCTCCTGAAACCTTCCTGAAACTTGAGATAACCAGAGGTTAGGGGACAGGCTGGACTGCAGGCTGCAAGTGAGGGAAAAATGGGCTGGAAAGCTTGACTTGCTGCCTCAGAGACCCTTCCCGCAGTTTAGTTAAATACAAACTTTTATATGACAACAATCTTTCTTGGAAACAGGCTTGACTTTCATGATGATATGATTTTGTGCAAGTTGTGTGTTGAAGAGGTGATGTTGAGATAACCATTTCCCCTGCCATTTGCCTTCACCAATTTTTGTTTACTGGTAGAGGGACAGCGTGTGGGCAGATGTGCTTTGTTCCTGCAGAGCTGCCAGGTATCACAGAATCCCTGAGATTAGAAAAGGCCTCTAAGATCATGGAGTCAAACCATTCAGCCAGCACCCCTTTCAGCTCCTGATCATCCCCAGGGAGCTGCAAAGGTGCCTTCCCTGTCTATTTTGCTTGCACATTTTTCTTTCAAGAAGGGGGGCTGTGGCTCTGTACCTGGCTGAGATGAGCACAGGGTGAGAATCCCAGCTAGTCCCCAAAGTGCCCCTTCCCTTTCTTTCCCAGCCCCTGCATGCTAGCTAAGCTTCTTAATGAAATCTCCTGGGTTTTGAGTTCTCTCGTGCACCAGGATTGTTATTTCCCATACACCCCCACCGAGCTGAGCCCAAAGCCAGTTAGCATCACACAGGCAGGGAAAAGGCCTGTGCAGGGAAACCACAATGAGTGCCTGGCTGGGTTGTCACTTCTGACCCTGCCTCTGACCCTGCATGCCCTCTGAGCCCACCACAGCCAAGATGCTGCTCTCTGCTTGAGCCTGCCTCTTTCCTGACCTGTGTCCCTGCCTTTCAGCAGGGTTTGAGCAGCTCCAGTGGCACATGATGTGTGAATGGCACATGATGTGCAGGGACCATCTTGCGGGGCTGTCTCCAGTGCTCTGAGGGGTAAAGGCCATTACTGCAGTTAACAGCCTGGGGTAATCAAAAGCCTGAAACATTTAATCTCTCCCTGCTGTTCCATGACAGGGCTGGAACAGGAGGGCAGCCCTGGCTGCTGCTGTGAGGTACATACTTTCCTGCGCTATTTTCTCTTCCTTTGCATATCTGCTGCTTTTTGCCAAGCTGATGATTGAGCAACCCCACAGACTGAGCAAAAGTGTCAGTCTTCATGATCTCCTCAGAGCCTTGGTATTGGCATCCATGGGTTTATCAGCTAATTTAGTCACAATAATCAAACCTGATTAAAAGTTGTAATGTCTTTACAGCAGACTGTTCTTCTGTATTTCCATACAGCTAATCACAACTTTCTTCTCCATTCTTTGTACATATTGAATTATTCATGTAATCACATGATTCCAGAAGATGAAATATGAGGAAATTTTTTTTTCCTGGCATCCTGTCTGTGACCTTCCAGTCTCCACAGCCACCATCCCTCCAAGGCTGTCCCACTCAGGAGGAGCCTGCCTGGTGGCTGGATGGAGACAACCTGACCTCAGTCCCCTCATGGGGCTTATTTTTCTATCTGCCACTTGAATCTGCCAGGTGCCTTCTTCATCCCCTACCTCATCTTCCTCTTCACCTGTGGGATCCCCCTGTTCTTTCTGGAGACAGCGCTGGGGCAGTACACGAGCCAGGGAGGAGTCACTGCCTGGCGCAGGATCTGCCCCCTCTTTGAAGGTGAGTGGAGGGAGCTGGGAGGGCATGGTGAGGTTGGGAGACCCTGGGACCCCAGGGGGATGAGCACAAATGTGTCTTCCCACAGCCTGGACTGTTATGCGCCTCCACACATCCCCTATCCACTTGCTCCCTTTGCAAAATCCTGCTGGAAGAATGGATCACCCTCTTCACCAAACAGTTCTCGCTGTTACGTTGCATCCTAGTTTCCTTTTTCACGGCCACAGCTTTGGCTAGGAGCTTTGTGCCCAGTCAAGGTTTTCCTCCAAGAGGTAAATGGGGAAAATGCTTCTGGTGGTTATGAGGAACCTAAAGCATACTGCTGTTTGTTTAAGGTGGCGTTCTGTGAGTTTGCAGGTGGTGTAAAACCTTACTAGTGAAGGTGTCAGCTCTCTTAATGAATTGTTAGTTGTCAAGTCCTCTGTTTCTAGGACTGTTTCATCACAGTTATCCAGCTTCAAGCCACTTCCCATGATTTCTCTGAAAGTCACAGTTGCCCCCTCCTCACGCACCAAAACCTTTAGATGCTTCTCCAACACTCCCAGAGAAGGTGTGCAGTGTTAATAGAAGAGCTCCCCAAATAAAAGTGAAAAGGGAAAGTGGAAAAAAAAATTAAAATTAATTTTGTTAGAAGAAATGTGACTCAGCAGGTGCCACACCATTGTTTGTTTCTGCCCCTTTGGGTGGTGTTCCAACCATAACCTGCCCACCCCTGCCCAATGTCCCTCCCATTGCCACCTTTCACCAGGGAAAGCTGGGCAGCAGGAAGAGGGGTGCCTGGGGCCCCTGACTGAATGCCCACTGATGTGGCATGGTGGCCTTTGGGGAGGGGATGGTAGCTCTGGTGGCCACCCCCCGACATTGATCCGGCGGCGCAGACACTGGGTGAGCAGCTCCCAAAGGGAATCCTGTCCCTAGCATGTGGGTCACCTGCCTTTGGGGCTCTCTTTCTGCAGGAATTGGCTACGCCTCTCAGGTCATTGTCATACTGCTCAACTTCTACTACATCGTTGTCCTGGCCTGGGCCTTGTTTTATCTCTTCAGTTCGTTCACCATTGACCTCCCCTGGGGCAGCTGTGACCACGAGTGGAACACAGGTGGGTGTGGAGCCCTCTCCCTGTCCTCCAGCAGATCCCAGCTGAGGGAAATCTGCTGCTGCCCAGGGCCAAGTCTCAGGAGAGTGTCTTGCTCCTGTATGGGTGGGGCATAGGGTTTGGGATGCTGGGTCACTGCAGTGCTGTTGGCACTTTTGTGGGAGAGACTTGATTGATCTTGGTCTTTGCTAGACAGCACCAGTACTGTGCAGTGGTGACCTCCCTGGTGACTCCTGCTCTGGGCTCCAGCTAACATGGGTGCACTTCTTCTTGGCATCTTTCAGTCATCCTGTTCTGTGTGTTAACCACAGACCCAGTGCTGATCAGGACTGTTTGCACTGGAAGGAAAAATGAAATGCTATCACCTTAAGTGTGCTAGGTTTCTTGCCAGCATTTCCATGGAAGGGATTATTTTTTGTGCATCCTTGGGACTATACAAAACTTGTCCCAGGGTCAACATCAATGAGTCTCAACACTCTGGATGGACAGGGAGGGATTTTCCAGATCCTCTGGTACTCTGGGCACTGCTGCTTACAGTTCTCCTCTCCCTGGATATTTGATGCAGGGAACTGCATGGAGCTCCAGAAGGCGAACTCAACATTCAACGTGAGCACCGAAAATGCCACGTCCCCGGTCATCGAGTTCTGGGAGTGAGTAAAGGCCTGTGCACCCCTTCTCTGTCCAACACAATTTCCCTGGGCAAGGGGCAAACTGCAGGAGCACATCTTATTAACCCATTCTTGCCAGAAGAAAACACAAGGGGGGAAGCTGGGCAGGTCAGAGAGAAGGCTCTCAAGGGCAGCCCTGTCAGTCAAGGTTAATTTCACTGCGTCCATGATGTTGGTCTGGAGCCATGCTGGTGTGCCTCAGAGCTATCTGATTTTGTCCTTCTCTGATGCTGTGTTCCTGTCCCTCTGGACCTTCTGGCCTTTTTGGTCTCACTGACCTCTTTCCTTTGAATCCATGCTGCTGGGTGATACCAGCATGTTCCCAGGAGGTTCTGGCTTGGTGGGTGGTGACTTTTGTATGTGTACTGATCTTATCTCAAAAATAGAAAAAGAAGTGATATTTTCACTATAGGGTGACTAATTTGCAAGTTATGCTGAGGAGGGAAACTCACCAAAATCAAAATGAAGTGCTAGGGTCAGATAACCTCACGCTGGAATTTGGTCCCTTGTGTTCATTGTTTTCTCCCCTTGTGTTAGTTACCCTGAGGTCCAGAGTAGCTTTGTGCCTGTCACAAAAGCAGAGGTCTGTTGGCTTAGGATCTCTGATGATCCTGCACTGAGCCCTGGCTGGATGACTGTGCAGGTAACCCCTCTGCTGCCTCTGTGCATTTCCCTTGTGCCTTTGGATGGATGGAGGGCTCTGTCCCTGCCTGCCCTCGGGTGTGGATGGAGCACATGCACAGCACTCCCAGGGCTTCCTCAGCACGGGACACTGCTTTTAAACTTTAAAATTTTTAAATTTTCTTTGTCTCCTCTGTGCTCCCTGAGCCTGTGCTCTCCCTCTGCCTGTTGCTCACAAGTGACTAGATGGTGGGTGGCCTGCCTTAGACTGCTTTTCCTGTGGCTGAACACTGGAAAAGTTGTTTTTATCACTGCTCTGACCATCCCTTTGCTACTGGGGAATAAGCAGGATGGGATTGGAAATTTCCACTGTCCATTGCTTCTGATGCAGCATCTGTTCTGCCCTCCCTGGGCAGGGAGATAGGAGGCCAGCATTTCTTTGAGGAGCTCTGACCTGCCAGTGGGCTGATGGTACACTCCACAGGTCTCTTCTGGCTGCAGTACAGCACCCAGTTAGTTCCAGTTCAGTGGCACCCTTTGCACTGGTTAGAGTCCACATTCTTAGAAGTAGGCAAAGAGCAACATGATGAAGCGTGTCTGAGGGAGCAGGGTGATTTTTCCAACCCTTCTCTCACTCCCTCAATCTGCTTGCTGCAAGGCTGTGGGCAAGGAGGGCAGCAGTGTGCCTTAGATGAGGGTTCTCCAGCAGCACCTTTATTTTGGGAAAACTGCTGTCTTTTGCAGCAAGGTGGACATTGCTTGTTGCTGGTCTCTGGTGTTGTGCAAGTCCCTCTCTGCCTGTCTCAGGTTTCTGGGACTACTACACCCTTGAGTTTCACACTCAGGTTCAGCTGTGTGGTGTAGGAGATGGAGGAGGATGAGTCCTTACTTTTGTAAGTGATGAGGAAGATTTGACATACACATGACATGGAAAGGCTTCTATTATCTGACCTCATTTGTACTGAGGTCCACACAGCCCAGGATTTTATCTCCACACTGGCTGCAAGAGGATGCTCTAGGTGGCCTCTTCTGACTGTGCAGTGGGGTGGTTGTGGTTGGGTGTTAGTCACAGAATGGGATGCTGAGCTGCTCTGTGTCCTGAGGTCAATTATATGGCTGCCTCAAAAGAGAGAAGTGTGCTATGAAGAAGGGGTTGGACAGCATTGCTTCTTGGGTGGTCCTGATGGATTCTGCATGCTAAGTGCAGTGTATCCCTCACTTTGAGGATTGGAGCATGTCAGAAAAATAGATGAACTTTGTGTGTCCATGTGTGAGCTGCCAGGCTGGCAGTATTTTTCAGAGAAGAGCACTGCTTAATTCTTCCAAGGCTTTCAGCTCAGACCTGAACAGCTTTTCTCCCTGAAGCCATCAGGCACTGAGGAAGTGAGAACCAGTGTGGTGTTGGGAGCATTAGTGGCCAGCATCATTGACCCTTGCATGTTCCTTTGCTTCCCCCCAATGCAGGAGGCGAGTGTTAAAGATTTCTGATGGCATCCAGCACCTGGGGGGTCTCCGCTGGGAGCTGGCTCTGTGTCTGTTGCTGGCTTGGATCATCTGTTACTTCTGCATTTGGAAAGGGGTCAAGTCCACGGGCAAGGTGAGTCCTTGCTTCAGGTCAAGCCTCTTCCCTTTCTTACAGCACTGGTTCTTCTCACCTTTTATAAAGAGGTCCCTCAGGTCCCCTGGGAACCACTGTCTGCATAAGCTGATGGGAGCCTGTAGGGCTCAGTGTGCAGCAGGAGCGTGAGCCATGCTCTGTGTTTTTGGATAGGAAAGGATGGGAGCACTGAGGCATCTCAGAGCATGAACTTCCAAGATGTATATCCCCATCTAGTCCCTCACCATCCACAGGCCCAGGAGACCCTGCAGTCTTTCTCTGTATGGGGTGATTCCATGTTCCCTTCCTTCCCACAACAGTATGAGCAAGCAGCATGTTTTTGCCTCTGCTGGCAAGTGCAGCTGGAAAATGTTCAAGTTCATTAGATATAAACAAAGGTAACCGTGATGGCCCCAAATCCCCCTCTGCCTCAGCACCATAGGAGTTGTCTTTTTATGTGTTTTCTTTGTTCCAACTCTTCCTACAGCTGCTCATGTTCTCCAGCAGTAAAGTTCTCCCTTTTCTTTCCCCACACTAGTCATCACAGAGTAATTTCTTCAAATTTTTTGGGAAGAACAAGTGTGACTGCCCAGCTCCATTCCATGCTGTCTGTTACAGTGTGCCACTCTCATTTGCACTGACCCCATTACTTAGTTTCTGCCTCCTGACCCCATTCCCAGCCAGCTTTGTCTGGGACCAGCAAGAGCAGATGGAAATGAAAAGGTTTAGAGTGTTTCCTAAATTGTGTCTTCTCTGCATGTCTTGAACAAGCCATCATGTGTGATGGGGTGTAAATTTTAGCTTCACCTATTTCCATCAAGTGGATGGCATGGATGTTAGCAGTTTCTCTTGCTTCCAGAATGGTCTGGGATTATGAAACATGACAGGGAAATCAAATAACTTGCAGGGGTGATATTTTCTGGTTTCCATGGAGTAAGATTAGAAGAAAAAGAGCAACTGCTTGCTGTGATGGCCTGGTAAAAGAAAACAGAGGCTAATAACAGCAAATATGATACTAAGATACAGCAAATGTAGTGTGGGAAGTCCTGAGAACAAATTCCATCTATTTTAGATACAAGCTTGCAGTCAAATGCAAGTGATTTTTAGCAAAAAGTACTAGTGATGGTGAGATCTTGGAAACAGAAACCTTCTTTCAGTGAAGCAACAGTGTCCATAGGTTCACCAGCCTTCCATGTATTTAATAATCAGACTAAAATGATGGCTGTGGGAATATAACTGCATTGGGAAAGAAATATTCCTTCATTCTGAGGATTTGCCTGTGGGGTCAAACACCCTGAGCTGAAATCACCCTACTCAGATCAGCAGTGCTTCTTATCCTCCAGCACACGGGCTCCTGACCCCAGGAGTGCTCCCACAGGCAGGAGGTTGTCACAGATGGAACCACTTTGCTGAGGCATGTGGATCAGATTCAAATAAAACCTTGGATGTTGTTGACCAGCATGGGACAGAATGATCATACTGATCCCAGCAAGGTTCCTAGTGATGTAGTAAGTGCTAACAATGCCCAAAAAATAAAAAAAGATTGGGTCTGAGCCAAGCACTGAGTAATATCTCATTGGATCCAGATGTTCTTGTTGTTAGATAGAAGTTTGGCAATCTTAATCCAGCAAAACAGTCTCCAAATTCAAGCCTCTGATCTTGGTCAAGGTGTGAGTGACTGTGGAGTGAAAAGCTTAACACACTAATTCACACAGGCTGTAAAGCACACAGGATGCTACCAGAATGTGAACCCACATCATATGCCAGACAACTACCAGTTTGTACCCTGAGCTCCTAAAACTGATGTTATTTAGAAATTAAACCAAGAATGTGCAACCTGGTATCCTGGAAGAACGTGCACTAAGGCTCAAAGACAATGAGACAATGAGTGGTTTTTATGATTTTTGTTTTTAATCTTGCTTTCATGGGCTGAGCAAGCTTAGACATGTATCCTGTTATTCCTTGAAGGAAGACTTTGTGTGGTGGATACAGTGATGATGATTAAACTTGCAGGACCTGCAGATTTGATTTACTTACTGCCACTGTACAGCTCTAAATCAGAGGCTCCTTGAAAATTTGAGACGATGTGGAATGATGGCATTTACTTGTGCTGAAGGATCCTGTCCTTGGTTCCTACAGTGTTCAGGATGCAGATTCAGAGGGATGGGGATGAACCTGCTCCAGACATCTCAGGCAATCCAGAGCCTCAGCAAGGAGGTATTTTTCACTGATCTCTGTGTCAGTGTTATCCAGGACTGCTGAGACACATAGAGCAGGGCACATGAAATGCACAGAAAACCTGGAGCTGCAGCTGGAGATGATAGTCTAGCATTGGGTTTTTTCAAGGATGGGATATCTTTCAAATCCTGTCCTACAATACAAAACTGGATCACTGGAGGGTGTTTGTCCTGACTTGGGGGAGGACTCGCAGAATCAGATGCTTTGGACATTGCTTTATTCAGATGGAGTTTATCAGAGTGGATCCAGAAAACAAAATCTCTTTCTGAATCACTACTCAGATTATAAAGATTACCCCGGGGCAGAGCAGAAGTGGTCACACTGTCCAGGGAAAGCATATGCTTGTTCTCAGTGGGATGTCCCCTAATGCAGAAACCATCGAAGGTGAGTCACAGACTGTGACTCCTGCTAAGAGATGGTGGGCTTGAGGTGGATTTTAGAGTGACTTATTCTGGATGGATGGGCAGGTGTGAGAAACGGATCACTTCACATCATTACATTCTGCACTTTTTCCAGAGATGAGTTCTCCAGTGCACAACTGCCAGAGCTGAGAAAAGAGCTGTAGGGTAGCATTTAGGTGAAGCATGCTGATGCAAGTCCTCGCTCAGCACGTCCACACAGGAAAAACCTGAAGAAGCAATATTTCTTTTTTCGGCCTACAATGAACAACCTCTTCTCAAGGTGGTCAATGCTTCTTTAAGGTGTGGAAGCAATGCGAAATGATTAATCACATTACTTGAATTGTTGAGGAGGTTGCATGAGCTCTCAATATCAGTTTGTGTGGGAAACAGACTGCAATGTGGTGTCATTGTGGCATGCTACAGCAGTTGGCCTGAACAGTCCTGAAAGTACCCTGGTAGTCCCCAAACTGAGTGCCACATTTACCAGAGGCGAAGTCCCTGAAAGGATTAGCTGATGCTGGTTTCCAGCTTCAGGGGATTCTAGCTCCTTTGCTAGAGGAGAGGGATTTTAACCCTACCTGAGCGTGTCTGCAGCGCCCATGGAGCTATGGCACAAAAAGCTAGAGGACATGGTCCTGTTTGGGCCTGCATCCTTGGTGGCAATTCGGAGATGTGCAGCCCTGCTGTGCCTGAAATGGCCACGATGGGTGATTGAGCTGGGGTCACTCAGAGGCAGCAGCTGCGAGTCACTGCAGTGGGAAGGGCACAACCCCTTTGCCAGCTCCAGCTCTGAGCTGGGGACCCCCAGCATTGTCCCTGGCGCTCCTTCAGTGGCAAGCATGTTTCAGGGTGTTACCTGCACACCCCCTCACCATTGCCACTAAATGCTATGAAGAGGAGACTGTCTGTGTGTCACTCAGACTCCTTTTGGAGTAGGGATGTGAAGATGGGTACTGGGGGCAGCTCCTTCTCTGGTGCATGTAGATATTACACCACTGGCTTCAGAAGACCCACTGACTCCAACCTGCTGACAGCCTGGCTCAGGGTCTGGATTGCTCCTAGGACTGAAAAGGTTTGCTCTGGCTCCAGACATGAGCAATAGCATGTCCTAAGTTTCCTGAGTGCATTTTAAAATGTATTTCTTTCTACTGCAGAAGACAGCAAGGTGCTCAGCAAAGCAGCCTGACCTGTCCCCTGCCCACCTCTCCCAGCTCGGGGGTCAGTGCTGTGCTCCTGGCTGGTGCTGTTTGCTCTGGCCCATGCTGCTCTCTCACACTTGTCCCCTCCTGCTCCTCCCAGGTGGTATATTTCACTGCCACGTTCCCATACGTCATGCTGATTGTCCTGCTGATCAGGGGAGTCTCCTTACCCGGGGCATCCCAGGGAATCCTCTTTTACCTTTATCCAGACATCAGTCGTCTTGGGGACCCTCAGGTAAGGTGGAGGGGGAGGAATGAACAGCTAAGCTGTGCTTGCATTAATTCCTCTGGCAGCCCTCATTCTCTCCTTTTTGTTTTCCTAATCTCTTTCTTCCAACTTCTACTTTTTGGCCCCTCTTTTCCCCCTCTGTGGCCATAAAGCAGAGCTGTGATATTGGTGTGTTTTCTGAGAGTCCCTGCTCTCTTGCCCTCCAGTGCTGTTCCCATATTTTCCTGTCTGAGTTGAGTTTAAATTGCTCAGGGGTATGGGCAGTGGGATTTAATCCTTTATCATGAGTGGTGCCAGCTCTCCCTCCCATTTCCTGGGGAGGGTCCTTTGCTGTGGAGCCAGACGATGCATGGGGTGCCACTTTGCACTGGCAGCTTGTGGGCATTAGCCCTGCTCCTGGCATATTTGCTTCATCTTCTTTGGGAAGCATGCCAGGTGCATGGATGGTAGGAGTCATGGCATGCTGCAGCAGCAGGCCCTGGGACCTGGCTGCCTTCCTCTCCTTCCTATCCCTGGTGAGAAATTCCTGCCTGTTTGACAGGAGGGTCAGCGCCCGACTGCTGCTTTAAATCTCTTTGGGACAAGTTCTTCCACGTTAAATCCTGGCTCCAGCTGAGCTGCTGTACCAGCCTTTGTCTGAAGGTGTTTCCAAAGGAGATTAAAGGGTGCCTGCCTGGAAAATAGGCCAGCAAAACCCTTGGTAACCCCATTAACTCTTAGTGGTCTAGCACCAGTGCTGCCTCGGTTGTTGCTTTTGCGCATGGGAACGTAAGCGCTGGTGGATGTATGGCAGGAGGTGGGAGGACAGCTGCTCCCTCGGCATGGAGGTGCAGGAAAGTATGGAAAGGTGTGAGGACAGCTCTGTGATTGAGTCTCCATTTGCACTGATGGAGGTCCAAGAGGCTTCTGAAATGAAATAACAGTTTTGAATGGTGCTCCTTCTCTTATGAGAAGTCCTGTTGTTACCATGGCTGAGGTGCCCAGGGGTCCTGAACTAAACCACCTCAGCTGTGGCATAGTTGGGTCTAGCTGTGTCCTTATTAGGTCTGTCCTGGCAAACTTTTTCAATTGCAACTTGTGCTTCCTTCCTGCCTAGAAAATGCTGGCAGAAAGGCAGAGTAACCCTTCAAAGTAAGAGGGTGGCTCTGAACCAGGGGAGGAAAACTCTGCTGCACCAAGGAGAGCTTGCTTCTCCCTCCCCACTCCACATTCCCCAATGAATGCTTTGCTTCTGAGGGAGAAAAGCAGGATTTGGCAGCAATGGTTGCCTTCCTCTAGCATGTTCTAACCATCCTACTGAACTGTGTAGCACAGCTTGAGTCTTCTCCTGTGCCTTCACATCAGAGAGGGAAGGGTTAGTGCCCCGAGCCCCACGTGTGTGTGGCTGTGCCCCCCTGTCTGTGTGCAGGGACTGTGGTGTGAGTCCAGCCCATGGGGACCAAGTTGATTATAATTGATTTGTGCTCAAAGGACAGTGAGCTGTAATTGTTTACCATCAATCCTGCACTGCCTGGAAAAATGGAAGATTCTTTAGTGCTTGGGAAGGGATTCTGGAAATTAAAAAAAAAAAAAATTAAAAATAACCTCTCCAATCTGAGCCTTATGAGAAAGCATCTCAAAGGGAGATTTAAACAAAGGGCAAACAATATACAAGGGGACAAAATCAAAGCTCCTCTGAAGTATATGAAAAACTAGGTAAAAAGAGGAGATGAATTATTTATCAGATTCTACCAGGGGAGCAGCAACAGCTGAGATGTGATTAAATGTCAGAATATCAGGCTGGTGTGTGGAAATCACTGCTTTTCACCTGCCAAGTGACCTTGGGCAGAACTGGGAAATCCTGTCTATATGACAGCTCAGTGAAGCTGATTAATGATGGTCTTTCCTGGATGTGAAGTCTACAGTGCCCTCGATCTTCCTGCATCTTCATTTCCTCAATCTGTGAAATACCTATAATTAAAATGGTAAATGAATTGCATTTGATAGGTAAATCAGACCATACAGAGAACTGCCAACCAAAGTGTTGAATAATGAACACCAGTTATGCTCAAATATGAGCAGATAACAGCAAAACCATCAAAGAGATCATCTATTTTGAACTGCATGTCCTTCCCCAAAAAAATCCAAATAACTAGCTCGTAGCTAGTTTTTAAAATATGTAGATTATTTAATATTATGATGTTAGCATGTCAGCCATAACTAGACCCAAAGTCTTGTTCCACTCCTCAACTGCATTGTTGAGCTCCAGATGCATCCTGTGTATTTTACAGTGTGGAGCAACAGAGGGTTTTGGGGTCATCCCCAATTTCTCCTTTTGATCACTCCACCCTTTGCACTTACCAGTTTTATCAATTGTTTTATTCAGTAGGAAATGCTGAATATGATTAAGGACAGGGATGCATAGTGGGATTCACCAGTGAGAAGATGAAATGAGAGGAATTCAGAGTAGAACTAAGATTTAAGTGTGTAAAACTTGTCATTAAAAGAGTTTTTTTCAGGTGCTGTCAGGCCTTCTGTTGATTGAAGCTTTTATAACACTGACTGCTAGTCACTGTTATAGTGGATAGACATATATAAAGAGAGGATGGATGAGCTTGATGCAGAAAGTGCTGTCTTGTGTGTTTGTGTTTGCTTTAAAGAGAAGAAATATCATAGTCCCCTTTCACCCTGGTACCAAGTCTCTTAGCTAAGTTTCCTTAGGTTTAATGAGTGAGAATGGAGAAGGAGTTGTGCTCAGATGCTGCTGTCTCTTTGGAAAAGTAGCAAATGTTCTCAAGGCCTCCCACTCTTATTTTCCTCTTGAAATTTCCAGAAAACACTCACCATGCTGTATTTGTTGTACTTTATCCAGTCTTTATATAAAGAAAGAAGCTCCTGTGATAAGCTGCTTTCCACTCATCCCAGATGTGCTGAAGGCCCCTGAATTTGGGGGCCGTATCCCAGTCCTGGGGTGGGGAAGCCCAGAGGTGCCAATGGTCAGCAGAGTTGTGCATTTCTTTCTGAATATCCTTCCGTACATCCCTCTTATTTTCTTTCACCTATTTTCCTGATGATTGGTTTTTGGAGTGTTTGCCCCTGCAGATTTCCCTCATGGCTCTTGCTTCCCAACAGACAGGACAGAAAGGGAAGGCAAGAGAAGAGGCCCCTGACCTGTGGCTGCAGAGGGAGAATGCTGAGGTCATGGTTTGGACCAGGGCAGCTCTTACAGTCAATGCTGAGCTGAGGATGAGCCCCTGCAGCCACCACAGGAAGGATGAGAGATGTGTGTGTCTTGCTGGGTTAACCACGGGTCCCTGTAGCCACGCTGGGAAGGGGTCAGAGCCCCAAATTCAGGCCCTTCCTGCTGCTGCTCCATGGCCAGCAAACGCTGCTGCTTCCCCGCGAGAGGGGAGGGCGACCACAGGCCTCCTAAATATTATTTGTTCCCCGTATTTATTGTTCTCCCAGCAGGCCCTTGCCTTGAGCCAGGGTGCTGGGTTTGCACAGCTTTCCCGGTGCGAGGGCGGTGTTTGTCCCGGTGCCGGGCGGTCCCGCCGTGCCCGTGTGCGGACACACGCACTCCGCGGGCCCAGAGAGGGGCTGCGAGCCCGGGCACTGCTCCCGCTCCGCCCGGCCAGCAGGCAGGGACAGCTTCATGCTCCCGCAGCATGCCACAGGGGCTCGGGGCTGGAATCCTCTCCTCTGCCTCGCTGGAGCAATGCATCCCCGTGGGGCGAGCCACAGCTGTATTTACCTTACACCGCTTCCTCCGCCTCCTTGTCCCACGCTCGTTCGCAGCGCTGCTGCCGCGGGACCCGGCCCTGCTGAGCCTGATCTCAGCGCTGGCACAGCCGGGGGAATGAAGCTGGCTGGCTGCCCGGAGCACCACAAAGCCCGGCTTCCCAGGCAGCAAGGAGCGTCCCTCGGAGCGCTGCTCGCCCCTTTGCACCTCCCCGGGGCAGGCAGCTGCATTCCTTGGGACGAGCCACAAATCTGTTTGTTTTCTTGCGGTGTTGAAAGTAACCCCAGCGGCGGGAGGGCTCTCCTGGGTGCAAAATGTCCCTCCATGTTCCCAGGTGTCCTGAGGTGTGGGGATAACGTGAGGTCAGTGTTCTCAGGCCGGGCATTGCAGGGACTTGGAGTGCTGGCATAGGGTGATTAATTGGGGAACAAAGCCCCTGTTCCTCACTCCCGAGGAGTATTTTCCAAGCAGACGGGGCTCAGGATTGGGAACGTGATGCTTGGCTGGGTGTTGGCTGGGCAGACCACGTTCCCACACTTTCCAAATGTCAGTGACCCATTCCCTGTCTCCTCTCTGCTGGGATGCCTGGCCGTGGGGTAAGAATTGCCCTGGGCTGTGCAGCACTGTGAGACATGGGCTGCATCTTTGGTCTGGGGCCTGTGGGCCAGTCCTGAGTGAAAGGGAATGTCAGTCCTCTGGAAATCCTGCCCTGGGAGTCTTGCAGTAAAATCTTAGGAGTCACCATCTCCCTTTCTAAGGCAGGGATGTGTTTGTGTGGTGCAGTGGGTGGCTGGTGGGTAGTGCCAGTGCCACAGGCTGACTCATGAGCCAGAGAAATGCTACTTGAACTGTAGCTTAAGGCTTGGCTGGTTTTTGCTCTCTGCTGTGCATTACACCAAGTGTGACCCTCCACACAGCGTGTGCCCACTCCGTGCTGTGCTCTCTCTGCTTGCTGATGGGGACAGATTGGTGCTTCTCAGCATGCCACCTATATTTGATGTATGGCATCCACCGGGGTTCAATAACATTTTGCTCAAAAGTGGTCTTTCTGTTATTTGCAAGTGCTTTGAGAACTTTCTTAGGAAGGATGTATTTCAGTACTGGGAGCTATTAAATTCCAGTACATATAATGAAGTGAATATTGCTGAGAAAATTAAGGGACAAAGGAATGGCCGTAATCATCTTGGATAACTGCAGCTCAGGTGCAAAGGTTTTGGCTAAAAACAGAGTGGGAGGCTATTGCAAACTGGAGCAAACATGTTCAAAGAAATTGAATTATGAATTAAATAAACTGGATGGCTTAGAAAAATGCAGAAAATAATTAAATCAAAATACCCATGCTGCCAATATGCCAGCAAAATCTGAACAGGATAAACTTTACCAATCTCTTTGGGAGCAGTGGCCAGAGAACAGCAGGATGCTTTTATCTGCAGTGGAAAGAGAGCCTTGCCTGACCCTGTGAGGCCTTTTAGTCAGAGTGGTCTGGAAACAGCTGAAAAAAAATATTTCTCCGAGTCACTACAGGGAGAGAAATGAGCACAGGCAGCAGACTGGGGAGGAAAGGTTTGAGCTGAGTTGTCTGTGTAGCCCTCATGAGCCCTGTGGGGCAGGATGGGCAGTGGTGCTGCTGGTGAGAGGCTGGAGGAGGCTGTACCCCTTCCAATCCCAGTGACCCCACAGTCCTGGGACTTGCTGCTGCTGCTTGACCCCATCACCAGTGAGTCAGGAGCATGCATGGCATCAGTCCTGTGGCAGTCCTTTGACCCCCAAGCAATTTGGGAATTGCAAGGAAACTGAGAAGGCTGTAGATGTCTCTTGTCTTTGGCCCAAGAGCTGCTGTAACCTTTTAATGTGTGAAATAATGTGCAGGCAGTCTGAGCTGGTGTTCACAGTCGTTCTAAGCAGGATCATAAGCTGTGCAAGTCAAGCTTAGCTTTATTTACAGTTTCAGCCACAAGCTGCCTTGCTTCAAATGGGAGCATATGCTAAAGCAGATCCTGTATTCCCTGAAGATATCCCTTTGGGGCTGGACTCCCACACAGCCAGGTGTGCACCCCACAGGTGTGAGATGGTGCAGAGCAGGCAGTGAAGTGAGGAGCCCACAGACCCCATGCTGGACTCTGCTGCACAGTCAGGGTTATCACTTGCTTTTAGAAATAAGCCACAGAGCTAATGAAGCTTGGCCTCTTGATATTTGGCTTTCACCATGGCTGGTAAAGCACCAGTTCTTTTCCTGCCTGAGGGGTATTTCTCCTTTGCTGGTGTGATTTATGTGATATTTAACACTGGTTGACTCTCCTTCCCTGTAGCTTTCTGCTCAGTGGGGACCCTGAGTTCCTGTCTTTTTCCCATTCCCTAGCTGTTGTGCAATTCATAGGTAGCTGATATCCTTCAGGTTTCTGACAACTGTTAAATCTGGTTGAAAAGCATCAACTGAGTCTAATGTTATGACAAGCGTGGGGTAGGCAGTTTAATGGCAAAAGTCTTGTTATCTTGACAAATTAAGCTACAAGAGCTTACAAACCCCATGAGAGAGTGTGTTTTGAGCTCAAATTTGATGGAAAACAAGAGCTCTAACAATGAACAGCAAAATAAAAAGCAAACCTAACAAAGCCTTTGATCCCACTCTGTGTAAAGATGTTTAAATTATTGATGCGAAGGTGTCTGCTGGTCCAGCTCACCTTAGTGCCTTGCTGTTCCTAAAATGTAGCTGCAAAATGAAAGCAGTGCCCTTACTGCCAAAGAATACACTGATGCTTTAGGTATCAATTTTAAAAAGAGCTTTGATCTTTTTCTAATATTTTTGATCTGAAAAAATTAATGCCTTGCTCTCTAAACCCATCTTCCCATTCATCTCCAAAAAGAGTGAAATACACTGAGGTAAATTACTTTTTCAACTTCCCAGTGCCTCGAATTAGTTGTTCCAGTCCCATCTCATCACCAGTCCCTTCCCTTTCTACAAATCAGAGATTTGATCTCACTCCCTGTTTGATATGAAACCCAGAGTCCAGGGTTTCCATGGACTTTAGTGAAGGTTGTGGGGTTGAATGTTAGACAAGTGGCTTGCAGAACAGTCAGGGATTTCACCAAACCTAGCCCAAGCAGCACTTCACCTTCTCTCCCTGCTGGGGTTTGCAGCAGTGACAGCGAGAGGATTTATTGTGCCTTGAGCTAAATTCAGAATTTCTTCTGGAAAAATTGGATTGTAAAATGCCTTCATAACGCCTATCAGCCCAGGAAGGAGAAGTAAGTATAAAACAAAACCTCTCACCACATGATTGTGCTTTGGCCAGTACAAGAGAGGAAAGGCAGAGCCATGCATTAGAAAGGGTGGCCTGAGCAAACGAGGGTGATTGGGCAGATGCTGCCCTGCTGACCATTGCCTTAGGACATGAGGTCTTGGCTGACAGACACAGCTGTGATTTGAAGTCATCAAAACCTGTGGAAAACACTGTGGTGCTTTCCATTGGCTCCTGTTTTTCTCGGAGGGGCTCTGGGGCAAGGCTGGCGTTTGTCTGAGGGCTCACTGGCACTGCTGCTCTGGGAGAGGAGAGTGTAGTCAAATGGAGACTTTTCTCATAAAGTTGTGCCAGCAATACTTTATTTCTGCTTTCCTTCTGTCTTGAGAATGTAGCTACCCTTCAGCATTGGTTGAATGGTTGTCTTATCTCTGTTTTATAAAACCCCTAGGAAAAAAAGATCTTAGAGAACAGAGGTTTATTTAATAATCTTTGTCATTGCTTCATTCCTCACTGTTGGCTCCTGCTTTTGCTGTTGTCTGCAGAAGGCAGTGACAGTGGCTGAATTGGTGACTGCACACAGCTAGGCTTTCAGATGAAATTTGGCATTGACAAATGTCAGCCTTAGAGCCCTGGGATGTGTTATTGACAGTGAGAGCAAAGGGCCTCATGGGAATAACAGTGTTCTTGTATGTTCTTTTAGGAGCTGTCTTTTGCAATCAACTCTGTTTATTTCTAATATTCCTCCCCAGCTGACTTTCTTTTAAGTTTTGGAGTCTTTACATTAGGTCTTGGAGGGAAAGGCCACCACAAGCTCTATGTACCTGCACTGGCCAGTGGGAGACTAGGCTTGCCCAAATCAAATACCCTTCCTCTGGTGACAGAAGGCTCCTTCAGCTCTCATGGAAAGTGTTCATCTGGTCTCTCTTTGCTGGAAGGCTCTTGAGTGTCACAAGATGCTAAAGATTTGTCAAAGAAAGAAAGAAAGCTAGAGGTGGTGATGAAGAGCTGTGTGTGATTTGGATGGATGAGGCTCCTGATGTATCCCTTCCCTTTGGCACTCCTAGCCCCCTGGGTGCCTCACTGAGCACTGTAATTCCTGGCACTGTGCATCCTGCCTCTAGAAAAGGCTTGTTTCAATGCAGAGTCCCTTCTGGCCTTTTGGTGCTTACAGCAGCCTTCAGGCTCTGCCTTTCCCCATCTGTGCAGTGTCTGTGCTGGCCTTGTCTTCTCACCTATGTTTGCATCTCCCTTGCAGGTCTGGATGGATGCAGGCACTCAAATCTTCTTCTCATATGCAATTTGTCTGGGATGCCTGACGGCTCTGGGCAGCTATAACAAATACCATAACAACTGCTACAGGTAACTGCTGCCTCGAGCCTTCCCCTCCCTGAACGTCAGGGATCAGCTGGAGGCTGCTGGCCTTTGGAAATGTCACGATTTCTGTTTCTACTCAAGGCATAGGAAAACTCCTTCCAGCTGTTTTCTCCCTAAATCCAGTTCTCTGTGCTTTATACGCAAGGGAATTGTCTGTCTGTCCCCTCATCCACACTCTGCAAAGTTAGATCCTCTTCACTAGCTTTGTGACCCCAAGCCCACACTACAACCTTCCTTATTACATGGGTGCACAAGCAGCCATAGGGGAAGCAGAACTGTGAAATCCAATGGCTCCCAACTGGAGTCCTTTCATTGTGATTTACCCTTCTGTAGTTCCTTTGGACCCAGTGACTGGCACAGCTGTCAGTGCTCTGGGTTCCTGTCTGTTACCTGTGGTTACAGATGTGACTTCTGTTTATTGCATGCTGGACTGCAGGAACAGAAACAAACCAGATAGAATCAGGCTGTGGAGTTTGAAATGGCTCAGTGAAAATAAACTCATTTTGTTGTAGATGTACCCATCCCCAGGGTTAAAAGGCTTGTGTGAAAAGAGGCCACCTTTCTTCCCACACTTTCTCTGCTGATTGGGTTGCTCCTGGAACTGACTTCTCCCCCCGTCTTTTAAATTCCAAATTGTAGTTGTTGTCATCAAAGGTCCTGGGCACACCACTGGCTACGTGATCCTTGCTTGGCATCTTTCTTCACTTTGGGAGTTCATTCCTGCTGCAGAGCTGCCTCTCCAACAACAGCTGGGCTAGGATACCTGTTTCTTCTCATGTCCCTTCTCCCACATTCAATTTTGAGAGAAAAAGCTGTAGGAAAAGAAGAGATAATGGATCTGTTTCTGGCCTTCAAGATGTCCTTGGACATCAGCCCTTTGCATCTCCAGTCTAATAACATGGAACATGGAGATGATGACAGGGGCTGCTCAGCAACAGGGCTGCAAAGACTTTCTGTAACTGCAGCTGGGAATTTCTGTAGGAAGGAGAGAGACTTCTGTCTATACATGGTGCTGTGCTCTTACCCTATATGCTTTTTGGCTTTTCTAGGAACACTGGTCTTAGTTTTGGTGTCAAACCTTTGAACAGCCTTTCCCAGGCACGGACCCAGTTTTGATGAGTCAGTCCTGTGCTCTAGAGGCTTAGTTTGAACAAGAGGGCAGAACCAGGATTTAGCAGGGGAGAGGGACATCAGCATGGTGCCCCACTTTGTTATACCAGACCAGGTGTAACCTTTGGTGACCTGCAAAAGGATGTGGGCAGCAGAAATTATTGTTCATATGGCCAAGATGGCATCAAACAGTATTAACCATTTTTTGTTTCCTGTCACAGCAAGGGAATTCTTCAGGTTTTCCTTGACTCCCTTTCAGGTGTAAATCTGCAGAGATCTCTTTGATCTGGCCACCCCCTCATTTTTCTCTCTACTATGACACCCCTTCCCACCTTCCAGATAATGGGAGAACACCTTCCAGCCCATGCCTTTCCAAGGAGGGTTTGACCTGTCATGGGGAAAGAGGGAGAAACACCAGGAAGGATGAGAAACTATTTGAAACATGTGAGAATTTGTATCAAATTACTGAGAATATCATTTGAGTGGAGAGCAGGCACTTTATAGCAACTGGAGAAATGAGGTTCTGGTTTGGGCTTCTCATTGGGTAGCTGTGATTGGTGGCCTTCCTTTCCAGATGGGAGATTCATTGGGTCTTAGAAACCAAATGCCAAGGCAGAGCAATGGTGCTGGGTGCTGTGCAGTCCTTGACAATGCAAAGAGTTGTGCTTTGGAAGGAATCATTTGAATTTGTATGATGCAGGGGCTCTGACCTAGTTAACATGCAAGCAGGAGCACAAAGCCCCAAAAATGCTATATGACTGAGGACTGGTACAGAAAAATCACACTGGATTTTCAGAGTAGCATTTAATGAAGTCAGAGCAGGCCATGAAAAATGCCAGAAGGGATGCATTCAGTTTGGCTCAGAATATCTCAGAGTGATGCTGCAAATGTTATTGTTGTCCCCAGGGCTGCAGTCACAAGAGGACTAGGGAGACTCGAGCGTGAAAAGGAATTGGATAGATAAGAGATGTTCAGTTTAAAGTGTTGATGGATGAGAATGAGGTGAAACAGAGACAAAAGGGAATAGATCAGAGAAAATAAATTGGATGGCTGTGATTATCTTTTTCTCATAATGCAAAGACCAGGAGATACCTAGTAGTGCTGTGAATCCAGAAGATTGTAACTGGTCTGAGAAATCTATTAAGGGAAAAAAAAACACGTTCCCTTCTCAGACAAAAATAAACTGTTACATGCTGCTACAGGAGGGACCAGGGGAGAGGGAGGAAAAAACCAGAAAAAACTCTGGCATTTAGACGTGTGGGAAGACTATCTCACAAACTCACAAGGAGCTTAGGTGAGCAATGCATCTTTATGCTGTCCTTGGACAAGGCTTCCCTTGGGAGAGTCCTACTGTGTTGTCCAGCCTGGGGCATCTTTCTGCAGCTCCTGCAGGTGGGGCAGAAAAGCAAGTGCTGCCCTGGGGGGCTGCCATGGTGTGTGTGGGTCACACCTGGCTGATGCTTTGCCCCCTTCTCCCAGGGACTGTGTGGCGCTGTGCTTCCTCAACAGTGGCACCAGCTTTGTGGCTGGCTTTGCCATCTTCTCCATCCTGGGCTTCATGGCAGAGGAGCAGGGTGTGCCCATCGCCGAGGTGGCTGAGTCAGGTGAGTGGAGGCCCTGTTGGGATGCAGCTGTGGGGGCGCTGCCCCCAGCGACCAGGGGATGCCTGCAGCTGCAGGCTCCTGTCCCTTGCTCTCTGCCTCCAAAAAGCAGGGAGAATGAGTACAAATGAGTGCACACTCATGAAGTGCTGAGATGCAGTCGCTGTGGTTTGAGCCCAATAAAAGCTGCCTGTAAGGGTGTGGGCAGGGATTAGGCAGCTGCTGTCTTTTGTGAGGAGTGTGCTGAGGTGACTGCATGGCATTATGCTGAGACTTGTGCTATGCTCCCTGGGCTCAGAGGCTTCCTCTGGCTCTCAGCCCTTGAAACAGTGAAGCAGCCAGAGATTGCCATGTCCCCTTACCTCCCTTCCTGAGCTTCTCCTTCACTGCTCCAGGAGCCTGAGTTTCATGTGCAGCATGTGTATTACTGGAGGGAGAGGCTGCATGGCCACAAGCTGTGCCTTGGCTGGGTGGCTGCCTCAGGCAGCTCTGAACCAGCTGTGCTGTGCTGCTGCCATGCCATTGCTCTGAAAGCCCTTCTCCCTGCAGGGCCTGGCCTGGCATTCATCGCCTACCCTCGGGCTGTGGTCATGCTGCCCTTCTCCCCACTCTGGGCGTGCTTCTTCTTCCTGATGGTTGTTTTGCTGGGACTGGACAGCCAGGTAAAGCTGCAGGAGCAGAGTGGTTCCTTACCAGACAAAAGCCGCTGTCTCTTCAGGACAGGTTTCAGCTTGGCTGAGGGGGAGCCAGTGGGGCTGGGAAGCTGGTCAGGATGGGCTGACAGAGGTGGGATCTCTGCTTTTTACAGTTTGTCTGCGTGGAGAGTCTTGTGACAGCTCTTGTGGACATGTACCCCACCATCTTCCGCAAGAAGAACCGCCGGGAGACCCTCATCCTGCTGGTCTCCATCCTCTCATATCTGGTTGGCTTGGTGATGCTCACAGAGGTATTTTGGGCTCAAACCACCTGTGTGGTGCTTGACAGGACAGAGTGGGACCTGATGGGTGGTGAGGTCTACACTGGGGCTAAGAGCTTGCTGCTGAGTCCCATCCTGCTGTCCTGGGCCTGCAGGAGGCTGCCCTGCCCTTCTCATGCCATTCATGTTCTCCCTTCCAGCCCTTACTCCTTGTGCCAGTCACAGTCCTGATACTTCTCCTGCCAAGATTGATAGCTGGAGCTCTGGACAGCCTATGTTTTGGTTATAAATTTATCTTGACACAGATCCAACCTTTACAGCTGTAGCCTGTTTCATGGGAAGGGGAGAGCCTTTGTTGTTCTCTTTATTCCTGAATGGAGCTAGAAGAACTCTTGCTATAAGAAAACTTGTCAGGCCCAAGTGCACCTTTTGTCTATTACACTGATGTCCTCTGTATTATCCTTGTAATTAATTGCCTGGGAGCGAAAGTGTTCTTGTTTAAAACTTTTAACTCTGCCTAGCACTAAGTATGGATTGATGCTGCCAGAATGCTCTTGACACTTTCTGTTTTCATTTGGGCATAACTTTTAGAAAAGCTCTCTAGAAAAGCTCAGAGACTTTTAGGAAGTCTCTGCTGTTGTGCATGCAACATTGTGCCTGGACTTACCCACAGGCCGGTTTTGTAGACAGCCCTGCAGGACCTGGGCAATGAAACAGCCAGGCTGCATGCAGTTATTTCCTTCTGCAAATTGGGACTTTAAAGTCAATCAGATGGACTGCATATCTTAAAGGGGGTTTCCATCCTCACTTCCAGCTACAAGTTGCCTAGGTTTTGTCTTCTCCTAAAACATCCCCATAATCTCTGGCAGCCAGTTGCCATCTGCTGTGCTGCCCTGCATTGAAATGAAGGGTTGCAGAGAAAGAAGCAGGGTGGTTGCATGTCTCTGTCAGGCCTTGGGCACAAGGGGTGTGCCTTTTCTGTAGGCTAAAGCCCTGTCCCAGAGAGCAAGATGCCTCCAGCTCTGGGGAAGATACTGAGTTTGTTTCCTGCTTTGGCTCTAGCTCTTTGCCTGATTCCTCTCCCCTCTCTCTCACCTTACTGCCCTCTTGGGCCTTCCCAGGGTGGGATGTATGTCTTCCAGCTCTTTGATTACTATGCTGCCAGTGGCATGTGCCTGCTCTTTGTGGCCATCTTTGAGACTCTCTGCATCGCCTGGGTCTATGGTGAGTAAGAACTAGGGGGGTTCCACAGCTCTGGCCTCTCATGGTCTTGTCTGGTTCATTCTTAAAATGCTGCTTGGTAGTCAACTGGGTAATTGCTTCACAGTGCAAGGCAGAATCTAATCCTTTGCTTTGCTGCCCCTGGACTCAACTGGCAGGGACTTCATCACAGGAACACCCTGGGGGATCTGCTTGGCAGATATCCCCTGCATGTTCCTATGTGCTCCTGGTTTTGAGACACTCCTTCCTTGGGGAATTGGAACTGTCTGAAAAATCTTTTCTCAGCCTATGTTCAGAGGGCTTAAGACTCAAACATTTTTTGAGAGCTCTCTCTGTCTTGACAATCACCAGGTATGGGTAAAACCTGGGCTGAGGTCCTAGCCTTGGAGATGCTGAGGGGCTGGCCCTGCTGACCCACTGAGCTATTCTGGGGGGATAGAAGGTTGGTCCAGGACAGGCTGGCCACACTCCTGAGGAGCTCCCTGATCCGACTGGTGGCTATGCTGAGGCTATTGCACCTAAACAGTGGTGAAGCAGGACCCTGGACGTGCAGACCCTGCTGCCCTCCTTTGCTGGTGGCAGTGAGGGATCCCATCCTTGCCCTCTTCTGCAGGTGCTGAGCGTTTCTATGATAACATTGAAGATATGATTGGCTACCGGCCGTGGCCCATCATCAAATACTGCTGGCTTTTCATCACCCCTGCAGTTTGCATGGTGAGCACACACAGGAGGAAGAGCTGTGGGGAGGAAGATGGGCAGAGCTGGGTGCCTCTGAGATACAGACACCTACATAAATACAGAGGGATGTGCATGTGTATAGGGGGTTCTGTGGCCTGGACTCTGGGAGCCTTTTGTTATTTGTGCTTGTAGCTCTGGGGGCCAGGTGTGGGCTCAACAACGGGGAGAGGCTCAGCTGGGACAGAGGTGTTTGCTGATGGGACAAGCTCCTTGATGCCATAACCAGTGTTGCCTGTGGGGGCTGTCCCAGCAAACGCTGTTTAACAGATCCTCTGTTGCCCTGAGGTGCTCCTTTTTGCCATGAGTCTCTGTGCAGATGTGTACTCACCAGGAAGACCTCTCTTTGCTCATGGTGTTGACTCTTCCTCTTTTTTTTCTTGGTCTCTTTCACCCTGCCAGGCAACCTTCCTGTTTTCTTTGATCAAATACACCCCCTTGACGTACAACAAGAAGTATGTGTACCCGTGGTGGGGAGACACCCTGGGCTGGCTGCTGGCCCTCTCCTCCATGGTGTGCATCCCTCTCTGGATTGTCTACAAACTCTCCACTATCAAAGGCTCCCTCAGAGAGGTGAGGTTGGTGCTCTGGGATTAGGGCATGGGCTGTGCTTCTGTGTTGAACTGCAGCCTTGCAGTGGAATCATTCATGTGTTGTAGGTTGATTAGCAAGGAGCCCAGAATAAATCAATTAAATGAGTTAATTGCTATAACAGACTTGGTTTTTTTAAGTTCTGCCTTGCTGGAGGGCTGCTCCAAGCTGGCTGCTGCCTCATGGTACTCTTTTTTCATTTCTTCTGTCTCTTTGCAAGTACATCTGGAAAAAGTTCATTAGATGGAGGGGATAAAGATAATCTCCATGCTGCCCTTAACTGAGGCCTGAAGACTTGCTCTGAGAAGGCTCCAGATCCCCTGAGTACTGTGGTCAGCTGAGTTCACCAGTCTGTGCTGAGGCCGTAGAGTTGGAATGGAGGGAATCTCTGGGAGTTGGGAGTTTCTATCAGTCTTAGTGCTCTGAGTCTGTCTTGCTTCCAGAGTGATGCATTGCTGGTTGCCCTGTAATATGCTGGAGTGGCAGAGAGCTAGAAAACCAGGCCTTGCTCCAGATGAGCATCCCATCCCTGGCACAGGTCATGATTTCTGGGTGAGGTTTCACGAACAGTTCCCAGGATCCCTCTCATTCTCTGCCTCCTGCAAGTGTTCAAGAATGGGTTGTGACAGCAATGTGGCCCTGACCCCTGTATCCAGCACAGACAGGAGGAGTGGGAATAGCTGCAGGGGTGTGGCAAGGATTCACAGCATGATGTGGTATGAGAGTAACCCCTTAAGAACTTGTCCCAGTCCTGTGTGCACAGGCTCTGTGCTGATGGAGGACATGACCTGGAGGCACTTGGTCACCAGCCTTCCTTTGGACTGTTTTCTAGCCCTGGCCTGGAGCAAATGCAGGACAGAGCTTTCCTCCATTACCCCTGAGTTAGATATCTCATGTGCTCAGTTCTTGCCTTGGGACAAGTGATTGGAAGACGAGTTTATCCCTTCAGTTTCTGAAGTACTGGCTGTCCTTATTTTGGACATCTCTGGCATTTAGGGACCAGAACTGCAGCTTGTCCTGGCTGGCTGAATTAAACCCATGACTGGTAAGGGAAGGCCCAGGTCACTTTTTGTCCTTGCAGCTGTGTTTAGTTCCTGTCTTTGCCTTCCAGAGGTTCCGCCAACTCACCTGCCCACTTGAGGACTTGCCTTCCAGGCCGGGCACAGAACAGCCCCTTCCCTCCACCAGAGCTGGCCTCCTGATGCTGACAGAGCTTGAATCGCATTGCTAGGACCAGTGTGGCCCTCCCTCCCCCAAGGATGGCTTCTATACAGCCTTTGCAACCTGTTGGATAACGCAAGGATTCTTCACTCATCAAGAAGAGAGGGATTTCTGGGCTGAGCTCCCTTCTGTGGAAGATCTGAAGGGCTGAGGAAGAGGCTGCCATGGAGATGATCTGTGTGGAGTTAGCAATGCACCTTAATTCTCTCCCTGGAGAGAGCTCTGAAGGGGCACATCAAGCACCAGTGTTCCTGAGCATCCCCAGGCTTCTGGTGGGCAGAAAGGAAGGACTGATCCTGGACTAAAGAGTGTCAGAGTCTCAGAGCTGTGGCTGCAGTGTGGACTTTTGGAGCTTCTTCATCCATTCCATTAAATCTGTGTTTTTCCTGACTAGACCTGCTCTGTCCCTATTTTGTCCCACTGGCATTCCTTTGCCAACAGCATGTTAGGTGAGATGTGTGTCAGCCGAGCTGTGCTGGGCATCCAGGTCTGGATCTCTGTTGCACTGGCACAGTGATATGGGAAGGTGGCCAGAGGAGAGGAAGCTTGGTTATGGTAGGAAGGAAAACAGGGAACTGTGGTTCAGAGGCTCTTCTAAGTGGTAGGCCTGGGATACCTTGGTGAAGAGCGCAATGCCACCTTCTGCTGGAGCCACTGCCAGCTCTCAGACAGAACTGTCATCTGTCTGACGAGTCACTGGGCTGTTCCTGGGTCTGAGAGGAGCATGTGGATTTGTGTTTCCTTCTTGCAAGTAAGGGATTGTGGGAATCTCTCCCTTGCCTCTGCAGGTTTGTCTTTTTCTGTGCTGACTACCTTCCAGGTGCTCTGGAGCCACTCATTTCGGTTTTCCTGTGAATGGAAGAAGAGCTGAGTGGTGGAAACAGAATCTGCGTGTTATGTCAACAAACAAGGCCCCTCGTTTCCAGGCTGTTTGGGTAAAAGAAATAAAGAGCTTGTGTTTTAAGTGCTGTAGCCCCAGCATCCGAGGAGGGCAGCCAGAGGACACGTAACCCTGGGAAGCTGGATGGCTCCCAGGAAACCCTGAGGAAGCTGGAGCCTGGGCAGAGCTGAGCCGGCAGCCGGAGGCGCTCAGCTTCCTGAAGCACACCAGGACACCGGTGGGCACCACACTACGGTCAAGGCTTCTGCTGCCGCGGGCAGAGGAAGACGCGAATTAAGGCAAATTAAAGCGAATTAGCGCACTCCGCGCCATTAGCCACAAGATGGCCCCAGGCCCTCAGCCTTGGCGGGAAGGGGGCCCCGCGGGCGGCGGCGCCCGGCTGAGGGACGCTGGCCCCGGGGTCACGGTGACCCGGCCATCCTCCTCCCCCTTCCTTCCCGGAACCTGGGGAGGTTTTCTCTGCCGAGCACATCTGCCTCCCACAGGGAGAGCTGATCTCAGAACGGTGCTCCCAGCTGTGGCACGACCGCATTTAGTCCTTTAGGCAATGACAAGTTCCCGAGTTCGGTTTTCCTGGGCTTTGTTTCCTCTAGTTAAGTGTTCTTGGAGCCTGGAAACCTGAGGTGAGCCACAGGTCTACGTGGAAAGGAGTTAGGAGCTTTGCCCATGGCGGCTGTGGCGCTCCGATGGGCACCAGGTGCTGAGGGGATGGCTGCCGGCTCCCTTCCTGCTGTGGGCACCAGGTGCTGAGGGGATGGCTGCCGGCTCCCTTCCTGCCATGGGCTCCAGGTGCTGAGGGAATGGCTGCCGGGCTCCCTTCCTGCCATGGGCGCCAGATGCTGAGGGCATGGCTGCCGGCTCCCTTCCTGCTGTGGGCACCAGGTGCTGAGGGGATGGCTGCCGGCTCCCTTCCTGCTGTGGGCACCTCATCATTGCCAGCCTGCTGTCCCTTCTCCCAGCCTATTTTCCATTGGGACTGAGAGGTGGATGGGTTCCTTTCGCTAGGCTGCATGTGCAACCCTGGGTTGTCCCCTTGGCAAGTCTGCAGCTCCCACATCAAATCTCAAGTGTCTGGCCCCCTCCCTGCCTCTGGAGAGCGCTGGGAAGGTGGGCGCTCAACTGGCTGCCACAATTTTCATGGGCAGCCTCAAAGCCTCAGAGCTCCAGATTCCCCTGCTACTACTGTGCTTCATGGTGCTCATGCATGAGCTAAGGGTAGTAAAGAGCTGAGAAATTCAGGGAAAGACCCTTTTGGAAGAGACCCACAACGTCATGGAAGACGGAGCCAACCAGCTGCACTGCCACTGGGATACGGAGATGGCTGGTAAAAATTACTTCTAGAAATCAGAGAACTGAGTTCAATACAGAAGTCCAAGCAACAGATATTTTTATTCATGTAATTTTAACCTTAAACAGAATTATACTTTCATTTTCCAGTAATATCCATAAGAGGTTTGTCTCACTGGGAAGATATTTTAACCATAATAGAAAACAGTAATTGTCTGCAGCTATCTCTAAAATCTGGCTGATGTAAAAGTCTGCTTGGCTGCATGAAGGCAAAGTGTGAGTTTGCTGAAAGGCTCGTGACTTGCTTTGTTTCAAAATAGACTGACGTCCAGTGAATTGGGCATGTGGTTTATTGATCTGGTTATATATGAGCCAGGAAATCTCCCAAGCCTGTGTTCCTACATGACCCAATTGCTGCAAAGCTTTGGATGAGCTAGGTAGGTCAGATAAGCAAGAGAACCAAAGGTTTTGCTGAGTACTGAATACTGACATGACTTTAAGCTAAGTATTAGACTTGGTGACACCTGCTTGAAATATGACTCAAGTTTATTCTATCTTACTCATTGATAAGGTTGATAAACTAAATTTGAAATTAATTTATTTGAAATTTCCAGACATGACTTTTTTTTTTTTTCACAGCACTTTTAAGACCCCATGCTTAAAATGAATTTTTAGTGAAATTTGGAATATGGTAATTTTGGCCTACAGTGATCGTTTGTGATTTGGAATATGATGAAAGGGATTTTCATTGCATCCAAGATCAGCCTTGCAGTCTATGGAATCTGCACCATACTTTTGCCAGCCGAGGAGATGCTGATCTCCCTTTAGACAAGGGGTGTGTGGTAATTGTGTATTTTCCACCTTCAGAATCCAAAGCCTACAAATTAGCCTGAGAATCCAACCGATTCCTTACTGGGTAATGAGATTAAAGAGCTTTTTCTTTCATGGATGGTTTTTTTGATGGTGACCGTGTTTTTTTGGTTTTGTTTGTTTGGCTTTGATTTGGATTTTTTGTTTGGTTGGTTTTGTGTTTGGTTTTTTGTGTGTTTTTATTTAATTTTTGTATTTTTGTCTGTTTGGTTTGATTTTGTTTTCTGGGTTGTTTTTTCCTTTTTTTTCTTTTTTTTTTTTTTTTATTTCCAAGAATCTCATTAAGGGCAGGGGCCGCNTGAGAGGTTTGCCTGAAAATGAAGAAGTCCCTGAGATTCTGCCCCATGTCATTGGTGCTTGGAAAGGATGACCTGTCCATCTATCCACCCATGAATGAAAACCAGACTCCAGCTTTTTGTGTCAGTGGTGCCTGTGGAGAAAACTCAGCTTTCCTTGTCCATGGATGGGGATGCTCACATAGGGCAGGGGAGAGACTTCAAATCTCAGGGACAGACCTGTGGATGAGGATGCATCTACTCTCATGGAGAACATCCCAAATCCTGGGATGTTTGAACAGATGATTGAGAGGTCTTTTTCCTTTTGCCTTTAGTGGTAACTACAAGGCAGTTCTCCATAGCTATTGCAGAATGATGTATTGTGAGTCGTGTTGCACATTTTGGTGACAAGAAAAGTGGATGTGTTGGATGCCATGGTGCATAAATGGTGAGAACAGAGTAAGATGAACACATTAACTCGTGGGATACATAATCCTGTGAGGCAGAGATCCCCAAATAATCTGTTAAGCATGTCCTACAGGCGGGTGCAAATGAGCATATCCCACAGAGCAGGGTGTTTGGCTGAGCCCTTGTGTGCTAACGTGGTTAGCAACCCACAGGAGGGGGATCTGCATGGTGCAGATAAGGGGAACATGTGGGGGAGCACAAAGGCACACTGGAGAAGCTGTTCCTTCTAAGAAGTAACCAGTGGTTTTGTTCCCCCTGTGTCCATGTGACCTGCCCAGAGTTGCAACACCTTGGGCAGCAGCAACAGGCACCTCTCTGGTCTCCATCTGACCTTGTCCTTTGTGTCCTTGTGCCCTGTGCATCGGAGGTGTTTGCTGTCACATGTCCCACAGCACCAGGCTCAGCTGCCCTGAGGGAGCAGGCAGGGAAAGCAGGAGCAAACAGACACATACCCACGTGTCCTCTGCCTGCCTTTGTTCTGTCATCCTCTTGGTCTCTGATCAAGAGCATTGCTCTGCAACTCAGAGAGGCTGTTGGACTACAGATGTCTCCTCAGCATTGCCAGTCCTCCCCCCTGACCACCTTTATTGCTGACTCTGGGCTCCTGAGCCATTTGCCCTTGCCTCATCCTCTCCCATACCAGGGATGCTGTGAAACAGGGGATGTCTCACCCTGCCTGTACTTTCACAGATAAAGGCTCCTGGCAGCCTCCTCCTCTCTGGAATCCCAGCACAGGAGCAGTGCTATGGCTGCTGGAGCCCATCAGGGTTCTGTGGGCCCTCATTAGCTCTTGTTGCTTTGGTTATGTTCACTTGTGATTAGTTACAGTAAAACTGTTGTCAGAAGTCACAAGCTTACTCAAGCAGAAATTAGCCATAAACATGAAAAATGAATTATATCAATGCCTGGGGGAAAATCCCCTGCAAACATAGTGTTCAGTCAGCAAGGCACATTCTTAGCTGAAGAAGCAGCAGTGCTGTGCCCACGGGGCAATCAGCATTTCTCCTATTTTGTTAGCAGAAGTGTTAAAAGATGGGATTAGTCTGGATAAACGAGGGCAGTGCTGGTTTCTCCCGCAGGAGAGGGAGGGGGGCACCAGGGCTGCAGGCTCCACTGTGTCCAACAACTGTCCCAGTGTCTGCCTCTGTAGCCTCTAATGTTTGTAAAGCCCAGTTTGGATTCACCCATAGGCTGTCATGCTGACCGACCTCTCCTAAAATTTGGGCTAGGGGGAGATTTGACTCATTTTGGCTTGAAGCCTTGTGTCTTGCTGGCTTGGAGGCCCAGGACTCACTGCTGCCAGGGAGCATGGCCCTGGCGTGGGCTGAGGTTGGCAGCCTGCTCCTCTGGGCTGGCTCTTCAGCAGGCATGTCAGAGCTGGCTGAGAGGGAGGAAAGGGTGGGGACTACCAGGTGCTGGGAAAAGCCAGCATGTGTTCTGAGAAAAGAAATGGTAAAAGGAGAGGCAAGAGGATGCTGCCAGCTGGCAGGTGGTGAGCAGGGTGGGGAGGATGACACCTTTGAGGAGGTGCAGGACAGATCTGAGGTTGGGGTCAGCCATCATCCATGGCAAAGGCTGAGTCCTGGTCTCCAGCTGCCTTGAGCCTGGCAGGTTGAGGGAGTCTGATTCTTTCAAAGAGTTTTCCTCCTCTGCTTATGAGAAAGGATGGAAACCCATGCAGCTGGCTCTGAGCTGGCAACTGCAGAGGGAGTGGGCACCTCTGTGTGGTTGGACAGCAGTGCTTTCCCAGTTCTCGTGTGCATCCTTGGGTGCAGTGATGGGGCTTCCTCAGGATGCACCATGGGAGAGCTGTGGAG
The DNA here is from genome assembly GCA_013397245.1 of Thryothorus ludovicianus. Classification (NCBI taxonomy): domain Eukaryota; kingdom Metazoa; phylum Chordata; class Aves; order Passeriformes; family Certhiidae; genus Thryothorus; species Thryothorus ludovicianus. The sequence goes on from VZTB01009908.1 coordinate 705,748, forward strand.
ATCTGAGTGCTACTGGTGTGTGAGCTGCTCATTACAGGGGGTCCCAGGGCTGAGAGGGGTTCATGCTGCCTGGAGAGGGGGGTGCTTTGGACATTTCCAGGATTTATTGCAAGCAGTGCTTCTCTTTGGAGGATGAGTGTTCAAGAGCAATCTCACCCATGCTTATGGAGGAGGAGCCCACATCGTGGGGTGACCTGCGGTCAGATTGTCACGACCTTTAGCAGCCCTGTCCTACCTACACAGCTGCTCAGCCCAGAGGGTCTGCTCAGGGCTAACTCTGCCAGCAGAGGTGACAACCGATGGTCAGGGGGTGCTTCTCCCATTTCCTTGCTTTCTCCTGGGTGGAGACTGAGCACAGTCTGTACCCCACCAGCTGAGCTGCTCAGAATGGGATTTTTGCTTTTCAATCTGGGTCATCACACCAGTGAAATCCCTCACATGGAAGCTGGTGGTGAGATAAATGTGCCCCTGCCCATAGCAGGATTTAAAAACCCTGTGCATAAATACCTGGTGGGAAACTCTGAAGCCTGAGTGTAATTTCTGGTACTTTCTGGGCTGGCAAACAGAAATAGCCCTTTTTTTTTTCCCTCCTGGAGAATGATTTTCACACATTGCTGGATAAAGTTTTCATTTAGGTTGACTTTCTTCTTGTTTTACCTTAATATCACAGGTCATTTCCCATCTACAGCTTTACAAAGCTGCGATGTTCCCGTGAAACACTTCAGTATGGATAAATCAAGTTTTTAGGTCAGCTCTGCTTACCTAGGCTTATCTCAATCCCCTTTTCATATCTGGATAACCTCTATTGCACCTTTTCCTCAGTTGTGCTAGGTCATGCCAGTCCTCCGTGATGCGACAGGCAGTGGCACTGTCCTCCACAAGTAGGGTCAGAGGCAATGCAGAGCCAGCACATGCTCTTCACCTCTCAGTCTTTCAGGACTTTGGAGACAGCCCCTAAAAGGCAGGAGATGGAGCCTGTCCTGTCTGATGTTGGTGCCAGATCTCACAAGGAAGGAATCAGCCTGTATTTCTTTGTGCATGGGACCAATTCACTCAACCGGCCCTTGGGGTAGATGAAAACCAAGAGATTTGAAACAGCATGCTTGGAAAGTTTAATCTCAGAAACAGCCCCAAGTAAATGGAGATGTTTTCCCTTACTGCCTCCAGAACTGGCCTCAGTGGTTCATCCTGAGGATCTCACTCGGTCCAGTGTTAATTCCCCTTACACATCTCTCTGGCATCATTTGTCCCTGTGGCAATCCAGTATGCTCTAATGGGATCTGATTCACTGGCTTCTAGCACTCGTGGAGGATTTTCTAGAGACAGCATTACAAATGACCTCTATAGAGTGTGCAGACATTGTGGCATTGAGGACTTTTGTCAGCTTCTGTGTTTCCTACTAAGGGGCTGAGAAATGCTCCTGTAGTGAGTCCAGACATAGCTGAGCACATGTTGGATGTGTCCCACGTTCTCTCCCATATGCCACTCTGGTTTGACCACATGGGTGCATGAAAAGGTCAATAGGAATTTGGCAGGCACATTAGCAGACAAAGCAAAAGATAAAAGATAGCATTAAATACAACCATTAAAAAAAGAGAAAAGCTGAGCTGAACTATCTTGAGAAAAATGGTGTAACTGGAATTGCAGCTACTGGTGTTAGTCATGAGAAGCTCTGGAAAAGCATATCAAGGCTGAGATGGATACAAAGAAAGCTGCCAGGGCAAAGCCACAGAGGGATTGCTCACTCTACCCAGACGCTGTAAAGACTCCAGCAGTGCCTCTCCTTGCTGACAAAGCTCTGTCCCATGAGCTGTGTCTGTATTCTCAGCATATGGCACAGGCATGGAGGGAGCTGTGTGACTCTAAAGCAAATGTTCCTTCTTCTCCCACACTCTCTGCCTTTTGTTCCGCCTGCCTGATGTTGTTGGTGAGACTTGAGCTTGGCCACTGAAGGTTTAATGTAATGCTCTGTGGGGATTCATTCTGCATGTTTGTAGGATGCCCTTGAGGGATGTCCCTATCCCACTAAACTGGTGGAGCCCTAGAACGGTGGGAATATGTGGCAGCCAGCCTGGGGTCAGTGGAAATATGGGCCATGCTGTGGGGTCTGCCAGGGGAGAGTTCCTGCCCTCCAGAGGTCAAGAGGACATGGAGTTACTCCCTGACTGCTGTAGTTGATATTTACAAATTCTAGGCCTTTATCCTGCCTGCCTGTGGCTGTTCTCTCATCTTGCTTTCTTGTCAGGGCCACAGTTCAAGGTCTGGGGAGGTGCATGTTGTAAGGGAATAGGGGAGAAAGTTCTTCTGCCCTGATGCACCTCCCTTCCCTACGTCCCACCACCCACACAAGAGCTGGGTGATAATTTGGTGGGGGGAGCTGGTGGAAGGGGTGGGACAGGAGGAGGAGAGAGGGTAGTCTCTGCCTTAACTCTTGCTGTATCTCTTTGGCACTCAGTGGATTCCCTGCCTGGACTCCAGTGGGACGGGAAAGGATAGGACGGGAGGGGCCTGCCTGGGGGAGACCTGCTCTGGGTTCAGGTGAGTTGGGCGTTTGCTTGTTGAGCAGATCTGGCTTGATGTGTGTGTCACCCTGGGAGTGCTGTGTCACCCTGGGAGTGCTGGTGACTCCGGCCCTCCCGCAGCCAGCTGCTGCACGCCAGCTGCTTGCCGTGCTCTGGGGAGCAGGCCAGCAAATCTGCAAGGGCAAAATCTCCCTAACGCTAATAAAGCAAGAGCGAGATGGAAAATAAGAAGCAAATTGACAATTTGGATCAACCCAGGGAAGAGGTTTTTCTTTCAATGGTTCCTTTGGAAAAGGAAAGGACAGGCTGAGATGCTGCATGGGGGGTGTCAGGGAGCTGAAAGCAAAGAGATAGCTGAAGAATGGATAATTGATACTGAAAGCAGAGAGAAAGGGAGAGAGTGATAGCTAAGTACTCAGACAGCAGAAAGATTGAGAAGAGAGACAACAGTGAGTGAGGCAGGGACAGGGATGAAGGACAGAGATGAGTGGTTGATAATAGGTACAGGAGCCAAGGCACTAGGAGTGGAGTAGGCTGCAGGCATTTCAGTTACTGCCAGCATGAATCCTCTCCTCCTCTGCTGCCCTGCAGAGGTGCTGACCCCAGTGCATTGACTTGGGGGCTGCAGTTTTAAAAGATGTGCCTGAGAATGCACTTCTTGTTCTTCTTGCCCCCTGAGGTTTCATCAGATTTGTGACTGTTGGGGTGAGGCAGGGAGACAGCACAGTTTCTACATATGCTAAACTCTTGGGATCTGTGGGCATATTTGTGAACAAATGCAGGCAGAACACATGAGGGTTTCATAACACCTGATCTGTGTCTTCTTAAATCAACAGTGCTTTTAAAGTAATCACTACTAATCAGGGCTTTCATCTCATGCCAGTGGAAATGCCATTGCCCTAGTTTTTCCTCTTTGACAGCTGCTGATACGAGAAGCTGAACCTTGGACCTGACCCTTTGCAGCTCTGCAACAGCCCAAGTTTTCTGGATTCATGGTTGCAGATGTGGTCCTTGCAGAGGGCAGGCTAAAGAGCCCTGTGCTGTACCCTATCTGACTGTGCTCCTGGGCAGGGCTAGAAGAAAGTTTGGGTGCCCCAGGCTGGAGAGCACCCTGGCCCTTTGGAGGGTGCAGGGGGATGCAGTCCCACCACATTACAATGTGGCATTATGGCAGGAACTGCTGCAAAACACTTAAGGCCCTGCTGAGTCGTGCCTCTGCCTGTGCTGATTTCACCTGATGTGACTCTCCTGAGCTCCAGCTGGAGATGGCTGAGCCTGGCCTGGGTCTGACCAGGGGTGCTGGGCTTGTGAGGGCTGAACAGGGAGCACGGTGTGGGGACAGTCACGGCAGGGAGCCTCTGTGGCCCTGCTCTGCTGCTCCAGGCTGGCCACACACGTGTGCTGAGGGACCAGGCTCTGCCCCACAGGCTGTTGCCTCCCCTTGTCCTCCCTGCTGGGAAGCATAAGGCAATGTGTTATGCCTCAACTTTGCCCGGCTTTTGGAAGAGTCTTGCTTGAGTGCTCTTCCCCTGTGCTCCCTGTTTCTCATCACTGACAGCAAGTGCCCTCAGGCTGTGCTTTTGGGAGGTCAGGCAGGGTGTGCCTACCTGGAGGAGTTTAGAGAGTGCCTAGAGCATTGTGATGCCAAATTCTCTGCGCTCTTCTCCAGCCTCTGAACCACTGGCTTTGTTGCTGGCTCCTCTGCTCTCCTGCTCCAGCAGCTTTGCTTCCCACTCTTCCCTCAGCCCTTGCCCCAATCTGCAGGGATGGCAGCAGGTGGCCAAGGGCTGGGGGCTGGTAGCCTCTGTCTCTTCATCTGACCTGCCCAGGGCTGCTGGCTGGTGTCTTGCTCCATGAAGTTGCTGCCCTAGAGAGGTGGCAGCCCTGTAGGCATCCTGCAGACTCTGTCCTGTCCCCATGGAGTGCCTCTGGACTGCACCACAGGTCGCTGCCCCTCTGTGCCAGGACCTGTTTGCAGAGTGGGTGCTGGAGCAACGTGGCTTTCACCCTCTGTGCCATTCACCTGCTCTGCTCCTCCAGCCAGTGACAGGAGCTGTGCTGGCCACACGCTTTGGCTTCACACAAGGACCTCTGAGCCAGCCCCAGGACTTTGGCCAGACAACTCCAGCCATTGGGTAGGTGGCTCTAGGGGCTCCACTGGGGCCTGGCTGGACCTGTGTCTGTACCAGACCTTTTGCTGGTGCTCTGTGAGAAGAATGGATCCTGCTGTGGCTGGCCCTCCTGCTGTGTTGCACTGGATAACAGCCAGACTATAGGCTGAGTAGAGGTCTTGAGATTATCTGATCTGATGCAAAGGCTGGTTTCTGGTCACATTTATGGACTTCATCAGTTAGTCTTGATTTTTTTTCCTAGGCTAGAGAAAGAAACCACCTCTGTGTCTCTGTAGCCCAGAGTAGAGATGGGAATCCATGGACACCAACAGAGACTGAGCTGCCCCTAGGAACAACAGCCTACATTGCTTTTAGCAAGAGATTTGCCACTGATCCCCAGGAAAGCCCAGCCACTGTCAGGGGCTTCAGAGGGTCTCCTGTCCAGCAGCAGAAGACAGAGCAGGACCCATTTGGCACCCTCCTGCACTGGGGGTGTGTGCTCTGAAGGGTGATGCTCTATAATCCTTGCATCGTGTATTGCAGATGCCATCAGTGAACTCGTAAGGAACTCACTGAGTTCCTTATCTCACTCTTTGTGGTTTCAGTTAGTAGCAAACTCACTGACTGCACAAGCGTTGCTCTTATTTCACACTGGAGAAAACATAGGTAGGATCTGATCCTTGTATCAGCCTCCTGTGCCTCATGAACCTTGCTGAACAGATGCTTTGAGAATACCCTGCAGCACACAGAACCTGGAACTTAATTAGAAAGTGTAAAGAAAACAACTAACTTTCAATTGCTTGAAATGAAAGCCATATTAGTTTTGACTGCTGTTCTGGAGTTGATCAGTTTTTCTCTTTCTATGTCTTTCCTTGCCTTTCTCTGTTATGCAGCTGGAGTGAGCCATTCCCCAGCAGCATTCCCGTTTGGAAGCAGCTGTCTCTGCTATGTCGCTGCTCTTAGATTGGTTGGAAAGCACTTGCTTCCACTGCTAACATTTTCTTGTCTGTGTTGCAGAGATGACCGATTCCAGTAGCAGCCCCCATGCTCTCATTTAACCGGGTTGGTCCCTAAGCTGTACCTTGGCACTGCTGTTCCTCGCTGAGCCTTGATTTTCTGTCTCTGCTCCCACAGCCACCCCCGCCTCCTGCCATCAAAATGCAGCGCAGGATTTCAGCTGCCGACTAACTGCTGGCTCTGATTGTGCAACCAGAGAATTTTCTGTGTCCTGCTGCTCCTCCTTTTGTAACACAGCCCAGTCTTCTTGCTTCCTGATTCCTCCCTCCCCATCTTAAATTGCAGTTTATGTGCTTCAAAATGAAACCAAGAAATAGAAATGCAGTGCAGCTGTCTGCATTGTCACCTGTGATTTGGCATTCTGCAGTTCAGGCAGCACCTTGAGTGTTCAAGGGAGCTTTAATACTGTGCTTCCTCTTATAAATGTTATCAGCTGCTTTTTAGAGACCTTTCTGTCTTCTGTTCCCTCTGCTTCACTATTCCCTCTAGAGATTCTCCTCCTATTATTTGCCTTATGATAAAACAGGAAAAAAGGTCAAAAAGAGGATGTTAACTTCCCAGGAGCAGGAACTCCTGTCTGACAGCAGCCAGGATCAGGCAGTAAGTTTGCAGGAAGAAAAGCTTTAGGAGAATGGCTATTGACTTCTTCCTCTGGTGCTAAAACTCCAGGTGGCTTCTCTCTCATCTTTCTTGTCTCACTCTTGTTCCTTACCTCACCTGAGCAACTTAGAAAAAGCCCTTTTTTACTCTGAGAGAGGCTGAGGATACCACCATATTTTGCTTCAAATGACACTTTCTTTCTCTTTTTCTTACTACTGCCTCTCCCCTTCAGTGGCATCTTGTTTCCAAACAAAGCCAAAAAATGCTGTTCTCCTGCATATCTGCAATGTGTGTTCAGCACATCAGAGGCAACTGCTGAGTGACTACAGTGCATTCAGAGATATCCTTGGTTTTCCTTGCCCGTTGTGACCATACTTGAAGGATCCCATGGTGGTAGGTGTGGGATAAACACAGTCCAAAATTTGTGACCGAGGGGAGACTGTGTTACCTCATCCAAATGTTCAAGAATGCAACTTGATGCTCTGAATGTATGGCTGCCTGCATGCTGCCTGCTCTCTTTCTAGGTCCTGCAGGAATCCAGGTGTATTCTTGTTTTCCCAGCAATAAATCTTTTGTGGAAAAAATGTGGCTATCTCCATGCACCAAGCCTGGTACTAAGTACTGTACTATTTCCTATAGAGCTGCATAGAGCCAGCTCACTACTCTCTGTGGGAAGAAGACAGACAACAGGTAATTTCTGTGAAGGGCAAAAAAACCCATCTCCTCCATGTACTGAGGGCTGAAAATACAGAAAAGCATCTCTAGAAGATACTGGTGGGGTCAGAGGGAGCTGAGGAGGGAAGGTGGTGGTGGTGGTGGTTGAGACAGTGCAGGGAAGGGGTAGACTGCAGATTGTGTCAAAATGGAATTTTAGCAGCTGGGAAAACTTTATGGCAGAGGGAAAAAAGAGGCTGGGAATGAAGTAGTCATAGGATTTTTCTCCAAACTTTGGTGAAGGAACAGCAGAAAAAGTGCAGGCGAGCAGCGAGGGGCACAGTGTTTATTCCAAACTCATGTATTAAGGAGGGGCAACCAAGGGAAGAGGAAAATGTTTGCCTGTTGGGGAGGATGTAACCCAGTAGGTGTCTGTGACTGCTGTGGGAGAACCAAATTGTTCCTAGCTGGAAACAAGAAGTTATTTGAGTCCCCATCTGGCCTAAGAACATATAGAGCAGGGGCATAGTAGGATTAAACATTCAGGAAAAAAGCCAGGAGGCGTATGAATAGGCTTTCTCATAGAAACAGCAAAGCAGAGATGGAATAGTGGGGATGTGTAATGTGCATGGCTTTGTCCAGGAAAGGAGAAGTTGTTGTTCATGCCATGAGGGGTCAAAACTTTGGACACCGGTTTAATTCACTATCTGTTCCCACTTGTAAAGGTTTGATTTCATAGCCAGGGTTCTTTCCCCCTTTTAAAAATAGGAAAATGGAGGCAGAAGGGCTGTGTCTCCCCTGCTGTTCTGTGTTTCTCCCAGCTGTGTTCCTCATTGCAGGATCCCAATTTCTATCCTTCATGTTGGCCTATTCAGGAGTCAGAGGACAAATAAAAAGTCCTGGTCCAGGCGTCCCTGAGGTGGAGGCTGGTGACAGAGTTGTGGCTGTGGGCTGTCACTCATACATTCTCTTCACATGGCTAGGTGAAGGGAGGTGATTCTCTGATTGTGATCTTCCTCTGCATCCTTGTGTGAACCAGGTCTAGAAAAATGAAATAAAAACACAAATATTAGTAGAAATAGGCTGGCTCTTAGATCCCTTTACATTAAAAGAATAAAAACAAAGAATTAGCTAGTCTTTTCCTGCCAGCTTCCTGGGACATCCTCAAAAACCCCAGACTTGAAAATCACTGTACTTGATAATGTGCCCTGGACTGCAGCAAACTGGAGTGTGCCAAGGACTGTGACAGATCAAACACGTTTCATTAAGTACGTGTTACTTTTTCTCTCACATTTGACAGTGCGTGGAGCTCTGCTCCTCTCAGAGATGAGGAGGCTGTGCTGCAGCATTGGAATAAACTGATTAGCCAGCTGGCAGGCCTGGCTGCAGGCTGGCAGTGGGGAGAAGGGCCTTGCCTGGGCTTCAGAAGCTGAGAAATGGCTGGCAGGAGGACCTGATGATTCCACCTCCCAATCCAACCCAGCAGAAGGGCTAAGTGAAGGGGGCAAATCTGGGACTGGAAGGACTGCTGAGCTGCAGGGGAGCTGCAGAGCTGCAGCTGCAAGCCAGCATTTAGGGTGGGTGCCTTGATCCCTGGGTTCCACCATCTTTAAATGTGGGGTTAGGAGCTTGTTACAGGGATGATTCACCTTCATCTCTCATGTAGATCCATGGTTGGTGGTGGTTGTTTGGATCTGTGCAAGCCATACCAGTGAAGAGGTGCTTTCCAGCATATGGAAAGCATAAGGGCATAACCATAAAGGGCAAGGGCTGGAGGTAAAACAGATGTTGCTCCCTCAGTGCCCTCATGCATCTGCATTTGACACCACAATTGGTTGTGCCCACTGCAGTACTGCCCATAAACAGGCTCTTACTGCCAACAGTTCTAAAAACCTCTCGGATTTAACAGGGAACAGGATCTTTCTGCCATGTTTTTGAAGAGGAAGGTGTGTTAGCCAGGAGGATGATCTTCACCAGCACCTGACTGCCCTCCTCTGTGGTTTATGTCCCCCTAATCTTGTGGCAGCCCCTCTTACATTGGTTGATGTCTCACATGAGACTCAGTCCTCCATTCAGTGTCCATGGAAATCTGCTGCTGATAGCAAAGCAAATAGGATGAGCCCTTCAGGAAAGCAGATGGGGGAACAAAGCCTGTTGTTGCCTAGGGCATTTAGAGAGCAATTGGTGTATTACACTGTGAGATCTGATTTCCTTTCTTTACTTGAATAACAGGCAGGAAACATGCCTGTGTCAAAGAACTACTTGTTCTGCTGTGAACATTCATTAGAAGTTGTCTTTTCATACACATGCATCTTTCTTTGCCCCAGGGCCTGATATATCCAGAGGGTTAGCATTTAGGAACTAATTTCCTTTACAGAAGTAAACGAGACACTTTGATAATGATGCTGTCTTGAGTGGATAAGTGTAAGCAGGGTCCCCCAGCTCCTGCTCCCTCTTCCTCCTTGCCTCATTGGCAACTACTCCAAGTGTAGTTGCCACAGTGTTCCTTGGCTGCTGGGACAGTTAGGTGTCAGGGTCTACACTTGCCCTTATTTCCAGTTAGGTCAGGTTCCCTGGTAGTCCTTGCTCACCATGAGGTGGCTCATACCTAGTGCTTGTCCAGAGGGACACAGCTGGAGGGACACCAGGCACAAGGAGGGAGGGAACAGTTTGCCATCATGGTCCTGGTGCACCATCCTTGTGCAAAGGGTCAGTAGGAGATTTGGTGGTCCTGTAAGGTAAAGGGCATCAGGGAGATGAGGTCCTGCTCTCCACTGAGCTGCTGACTGGGAGAGGTCTTTGGCCTGAGCTGCCTCCAGAACCAAGGGAGAGAGGGAATTTAAATAGTCCAAAGCAGATCCAGGGGCAATGGAAATGTTGAGTGTTGTGGGTGATGCAGATTGCTGTCTCTGTTGCTCCCTGAAGATGGGGATGTTCCTTTAGGTGGCACAGAAAGAATGAGAGATGTGCTATTAAAACACTTATTGAACCACCAGCAAAATGAATTTGCAAGTAGCTACAAAAGAACAAAACCCTGATTTCTTTGCAGTCTCAGATGGTGGGAATGGAAGCACAGATGCTGCTGCTTTGAAGAGACTTATTTCCAGTGTATTTTCCTAATCTCAACAAGGGAATATCTACCCCTTGCTAAAGCAAATCACTTCTAGAAAGGCCAACTTCCACTCAGCAATGCCACCAGTTAGATGTACCTAAATTTACACACTGATTCTGGGAACACATCTTATTGTGGTGTCTGGTCCCCTCACTCCTCTTCCCACAAGTGTGTCCTGCAGAAGTTCCCTACATCCCATGCTCTCCTCTTCTGTCCCACAGAGCCATGACAAGAACCATATCCAAGGAAGGAGAACCCAATGGGGCCACCACATCTCCTGAAGAGATAAAAATAGAGGAAATGGAAGAGAGAGGCCAGTGGCGGAACAAAATGGAGTTTGTGCTGTCTGTGGCTGGGGAGATCATTGGCCTGGGGAACGTGTGGAGGTTCCCATACCTCTGCTACAAGAATGGTGGTGGTGAGTTCACAGCACACAGGAATTGTTCTAGATCTGTAAGATGAAAGACCTGGACATGCCTGGACCCATTTCTCCTATGACTCATGTGTCCCTAAGGCACTCCCTTGTTCACTCCTTCAACAAGTTAGTTCCTGCCAAAACCAGGAGGAGTAAAAACTCAGGGGTGAATCCAGCTGCCCAGTGGGTACTCTTTCTTAAAACAGCATTCTCAAATCTGGACTCCTGAAAAATGTGCTTCAGTAACAACTTAAGGCACTTGAGCATCTCCAGAAATTATTGGTCTTTGGAAAATATCAGACGCTTTGAGTGGTCAGAAAGCCAACATCAACCTCTTCCTCCATGTTCCCCTTTTCCTACTCCTGGTGTCAAATTCATCTTTTTCAGGCTCTTGTTACAGAGGAGGAAAGGCTTAGATAGTGCTGGTATCCTTTGCTGGTATCCTAGCCAAGACCTGATATGCCCTAGAGGGAGATTTCTGCCTCTTCCCCTGGAGCAATTCTCACAGTAATCAAACCACTGCTAGGGAAATTCATCCCCAAAAAAGTTTCATTCACCTCCCCTTTTGTTTCTTTGCATAGCTCTCCTTTTCTCTTGCAGTAACACTGCCATAAGATCATTACATGGTTAAAAGTTAAAATTTCTCATAACAATAAAATGAAACGTAAGGGAATAATTGACTGTCACTAACTTTTCTCAGTGAATAAAAATCTAACTTTATAAAAGAAAAGGAGGAATAACAAATTACATGTCAAATACAGCAATAACTTCTCTTTTGTTCTTGTTCTCTAAAAACACCTTGAAATAATGGTCTGCAACTTGCTTTGCACCCCTCCTCCCTACTTTGAGCTTCCTTTCTCTTCAGACCATGCCCCAGAGGACTTCTTTCCCAAGGTTCCATGAGCTGTCACCAATAGCTGAGTGTAATTTTTACAGGGTTCCCAAATCCCTGTCGTCTGTGCTCTTGTTGGAGTTTATCCAAATTAAATACAAGACAATAACATATGTCCTCAAAACCAAAGAGGGGCAGAAAAAATAGTTAAAGAAAATGGGATTAAGTTTTTCTTGAAGCTGGGATGATTTTTAGCAAATCCTCCAGTCTTCTCCTCCAGTATTTAGATGAGAGGCACCAAGAGCAAGTCAGGTGGGCACAGGTTAGGAAACACTGGAGGTGCATCTAATTGAACAGCCCGTTCTGCAGTGATGCTTTGAGAGAGGAGTCATGGGTTTTGCATGGAAAATTTCTCTCTGAGCTCAGATGATATCTTTGCATAGTTTGTGCCTGTGGTACCCGGTTCAGCAGTCCTTGCAATTTGTATGCTAATTAGTGTAAGTGAAAAGGCTACTTTTGTTCCCTTTAAATATCTATTGAATAAGATTTTTCTTTTTAATTAAACTGCTCTGGAATATCTGAGGCTGTGATTCAAAGGGTAAAGAGGCTAGGCTTGGGAAGGGTTAGGATGGGAGAGTCCTTCCCTCACAGCTCCACACATTACCTTTGCAGAAAGAAGGAACTTTTCTCTCTGCAGGGCTCCAGGGAACCAGACAGCTGGTGTAGGACAAGGCAATGTCTTTCCCATGACACTCAAAGATATTCTCACCATTGGGAAAATTCTTGAAATTGCAAAAAAAGGCGTTTTCCACCTATAAATGCTGCATCCCTGTCCTACCCTTACCCCCCAAATTTTAGACTGCTGTTCTGCCACATTTCTCCACCTTTGGATGTACTGCAATGGTTATACAGCTATGAAGACAGATGCCATAGAAACAATAGTGCTAATTTTCTGTAAAGTGACCAACTGCAACCTTATCTATTGCTGCACTGTCAATTTTGATCTAACTGCTCAGGATCCTGAACTTATTATTGACTCATAAGGAAAGAGGATCTGTTTCTGGGGGTCCCACTTCAGGCTGAGTCTCCTTCAGTGGAGCAGCAAATTCAGGAGGGGTTCACAGCTGGAGTTTCAGCTGGTAACTGCTGTGGCACAGTTAGGAAAGACAGGACAATAGAGGTGCAAGAAAGCCAACGTTGCTCAGAAACCAAAATGGGTCAATTTCTGGGACAAATTGTGTCAGAGGAGAGGGTCTGGAATCTGCTGAAAAGCTCATCTGTGTGCAGGATAATAAAGCTGTCTTGCAGATTTGGCATAGATATCTTGCAGCATTGAAAGCAGCAGCTGCCTCTGGTTCAAGGTCTGCAGTTCTCATTCCCTACCCTGCAAACCTGGGCTGACCCTGAGAACCAGCCTCCTTCCCTCTGGCCCCTGGTCTCCTGCAGCTACACACAGCTGTGTTTAGGGGAAATTTGCATGTTCTTTGTTTTTGTAACATTGTTGGCTTAAAAACAAGGGCAAGTGTTCCTAGTTGCTCATCGTCACTGGAAGGAATGTCAGGCTGGATGCCTGTGCTGGCAGGGGAGGAGAGGGCCTGGGGGGATAGTGGCTGAGAAAGGCACCCTAACCTTGGTTGCAAGCAGCTGAGATGCTCTCCAGGCACTGGCAAGAGAAGTGTTCGTGACCAAAAGTTTATTGTATGGAGCAGCAAGACTGCCCCAGTTGTTTCAGCAAGGAAGGCAGTCACCTTTATCTTGTTTGGAGGGGAGCAGAAGTGTGAAAATCTACACTAAAGATGTAGAGAGAGTGAGGTGACAGAAGGAAGGTCAGCTGTGAAAATGAGATCTCAGGAGCAATTTTGAGCAGAGCAGTGAATGTGTTTGGTGTTTTGGTTTGGCAGCATAACTGAAAAGGCACAAAAATGTTTCACACAACTAAACAGAGAACTAAACCATTTTGTCAGGGCATTAAACTATTTTGTTATTTTTGTTTGTCTTTTCTTATACTTAGTTTATGTTGGTCATTGTTTCTGGGAAAAGGCCTTGCTCTTTTTCTCCTTCCTCTTCTATTTTGATAAGGGTTAATCTGAGGGCCATTTCAGGCTGATTTCTCTTCAGACAGTTCTCCACATTTTAGCAAAAAATGGATATTGAAGGTAGAAGTTAAACTTCTTCATTTTGAAAATGCTGGAAAGATATTCTTCCCCTATTTCCATTCTTCTGGTGCAATCTGCTTTCCAAATTTGACGTGAAATATGTCTCAAGTAAATTTATATCCTGGCAAATTTATTACTTACCAAGAAATGTCACCAGCCTCCAGGTTTGTATCCTCTGGGCAAGTGGGAGTTTTGCTGTGACTCTCATGAAAGGCAGAACAAATGTGGTTATGTGAAACAAGGGCTTATTTTCTTCACCCCATTCCTGCTGAAAGCTAGAATGAGGTCAGGAGAATGAGGCAGGGAGAAATTCTTCAGCATAATCTTATTTTAGCTCCTTGCCTGGCTATTCCTTACCTCTAGGTTTTGGCCCACGCCAAGTGCAGAAGTACTGCAGCAGCACAAGACAGACCACCCTTGTATTTTTTTCTGAAAAGCTCTGGTGGTGGAGACCTTGTTTCTTTAGCAGAGGTTGCTAAAGTTAGTTAGTTCAGAGAAATATTTATGTTTATGTAGCTGATTCCAGCTGTGGTCCCAGGTACCTGGCAAGAGGTTTTAAGGATAAGGTTTTTGAAGAGGTTTCTGAGGCAACATTTTACCCCTCTCTGCAGGAGCCTTCCTCATCCCTTACCTCATCTTCCTCTTCACCTGTGGGATCCCCCTGTTCTTTCTGGAGACAGCGCTGGGGCAGTACACGAGCCAGGGAGGGGTCACTGCCTGGAGGAAGATCTGCCCCATCTTTGAAGGTCAGTCAAATTTCAGTATTTACTGGCAACACTTTCTAACAATTAATGACTCAGATACTTTTTTTTTTTTTAAATATTATTATTCTTTTCTTTCTTTCTCCTTTATTGTCCCTCACATCCTCTCTCTCCCAGCCTTATTATTCCTCCTGCTGCCTCTGACCCCTCTCAATGTGAGTGAGGGTGTATGGTGCTGGCTGGGGGCTGTGCTGGTCCAGCTGAACCATGGTCTCTGCTTTGGGGAGCTCAGAGCCTGGGGGAGGGAGAGGATGGCCATCTTGAAGGAGGAGGATGGAAGTATCAATGTACAAACCACCTGCATGTAGTCCATACTGAGGGGAGGAGATTGAGGAGAACTGTCTGGTTTTTCCTGCTTTCCCTGCCCTCTCTAGTGCCCAGGGCTGCTGTGGCAGTATTTGTAGGCTGGCATCCTGCAAGTTGGGGGAATCAGATTCTGTGTGCTGGGCCCAGAGATGGGGTGGGGTTGAGGTTCAGCCAAAGGGATAAGAAGCAGGACTTCTGGGGCCCTGGGGAAGGTTGTTTAATGGTATTAACATATTCAAGAATATAGTTTCCTCAATTCTCCTGTCCAGAGGAGAGCTTATTAACTATGTTTTGCAGATGGAGAAACCTGTGCTCAGGCAGAGTGGAGCCTGGTTAGTTTGCTTGAGCATGGCCATGCAGTGCTATTTGAAACTCCCTGGGGAGTCTGGGACCTCCTGTGCTGAAGACCCCTGTGCTCTGGCACAGGCCTGGAGCTGGACAGCAGGGGCATCTCAAAGGTCACTGACAACCAGTTTTAAACAAATGAATTGGGCCTCTCTGGTCTGATTACTGGTTTGAGGTCTCAGTGAGCAATGGGCACAAGCAGGACCCAAGACCAAAGCTGAGCATGGTGTATATTAGCTGTAAGTATGTTTTTTGCCTGACTCTTTCCAGAAGGAAGAAACTCATCTGCATTTCTTTCTTTCAAAGACTTGAGCTGTATTTTTCTGAAGAAGAGGCACTATGATGCTGTGGCATGGTAGCCATCAGAAATTTTCTTTTAAACCAATGTAAGGTTTTCTGGCTGTTTCACCACAGGCCTGTCTAAAGTTACCAACAATGTTTCCTGTCTGCATGCACAGTCACAAAATCCTTCCTCTTTCCCTTAGGTAGAGCTTGTTGGTGCTGCATCCTTCTTACCACAGTTTGGGGTTAAGCCTCATGTGTTGGGGGTTGGCTGCCAGTCCCATCCTCACCTCCTTTGCTTTTCTTCACAGGAATTGGATATGCCTCCCAAGTCATTGTGGGGTATCTGAATATCTACTACATCATCATCCTGTCCTGGGCACTCTTCTACCTGTTCAGCTCCCTCACTTCCGTGCTACCATGGGCCAGCTGCAATAATCCCTGGAACTCAGGTACACCTTCTCTTGGTCAGCTTCTAGCCTCTTTCTAGTTCCCAGAAATTATCTGAGTTTTGTTGAATTATTTTTTTTGTTATTTTTTGGATAAGAAGCTCTCATGAGCTGCTATGTGATGACACCAAAAAACAGGCATTTTCTGGCAAGCAGGAGAGGTGGATGGTAGAGTTTTCAAGCCAATCTAGAGCCCTCCTCATGTGGCAGGATCTTTTTCGTTAGCTCTGGTGCAAGAGTTTATCTTACAGTTCCCTTATTCTACCCCATTCCAACTGGGACAGTTGCTTCCAGTGCCTGAACAGTTTCCTCTGTGCATTCAGCTTTTGGGTAAATCAAGCCAAACCTGCACTGTAGGATTTTGCCAGTTCAGGCCTCCCAGTGAAGGAACCAGTAACACAAAACTCTGAGGGCACTGTTTTCCTGGTTAATCACATCCATACATCCCCTGTACCTTACATTCACCAGGGGTCTCATCGCTTTGTGCTCACAGTTCAGAGAAGAGAAGATCTGGCTTTGGCTTTGCTCAAGGTGCTTGTGCTGAGCCTGGGAAGATAGGATAGATGTGAGGTAATTCTCATGAATGCCCTCATCAGGACTTTTTATCATGTTAAACAGGTTGTTTTGCTTGGCAGCAGCTTGGTTCCCTCCCTTTTTCTCTTTCTCAGATGATTAATCTCTGCAATTAGTTAAGTTTCTCTACCCTGTGGGCCTTTCACTCTCAACTGCCTCTGCCTTTTCATCCCAGCAGAAGTAACCAGCTTTTTAAAGAGATGATCCAATTCTTTCAGCTCCCTCAGAATGGGTTTGTTTGTAAGGAAAGCCACATATGTTCTCTTGATAGAGAGAAGCTTTCCAGCAACATCTGAGTTTCCTTGGCTTTCCAGTGGATTGTCTTTTGCTGGCAAAATGCAAGATGAGGTGGATTGAATGTGTGGCATCTCCTCTGTTTTTAGTTATTTCACACTTTATAAATGGGTTGGGCATGGCAAAGGAGAGCATGAAGGCTTCTGTGGTGTGTGCATGTGTGGACAGGGAATGGTGCATGATATGGAAAGAGAATGAGTTTTTCTATCCTGACTACCCATAATCATTATCCCTTGATAATCTATATTTTGCATCCATCTGTTTTCAGTTTCTCAGGGAATTATTCTCTCCTTCCCCTCTTCCCTTCCTGAAACTCCTCTGGCTGGATTGGGGTTTGTACCTGGGGAGAACCAGAGTTTAATTATAGGCAAAATTTAATGAGATGCCCTATAGCACAAGGTGAAGGATGTGTGTTCTTCCAGCGTGAGGGTTAGGGTCCAGAGGGGAAGAAAAATCCCTCATGGAAGAGCCCTAGAAAATTTCTCACCTCATCAGCTTCCTTTTCTTTCGGTAGATCTCTGTGTGGACATTCTGAATAGATCTGGCCTGGACAACAAGACCTTGCCTGCGAACGCCACCTCCTCAATGATTGAGTTTTGGGAGTATGTGATTGCTTTCCCTCTGTTCAGGCTCCCTCTCATCCAAAGGCTCCAGCTGCAGGAGTCCCTGGGCAGGGGGCTGTGTGTCTGTAGGAGCAAATGAGGTGCCACCTGTCAGATCCGAACACTGGGAGCACAAGGAGCTGCCAAGGAGATGGGCACAGAGCCCAGGGTGTGAGGACTGGGCACACCCCAAAGGCAGATCACGGTGTGCCTGCCCGGGGGTGCCCATGTGCACCTTGAGGGTGTGCTCCCACGCTGGCACTGAGGTGCCTGGGTCAGTGTGGCCACTGAGAGAGGCACCAAAAGCAGGCGAGGGCTCGCTGCAAGGGTTTACATGCTGGGTGTTGCAGGTTGGCAGGCAAGCATGAGAGGCCAGGGCAGACTGAACAGTCCTCCACAGCAAAGCACTAAGGGGAAAAACAGCCTTTTACCTTTTTTTGACCCAGTCCCGCTTGCTGTCGAAGGGAAGTGATCCATCAGGCTACTCAGGATCATCCCTAGGGAGCAGGGATCTGAGGTACATGCATGAGATGCCAGAGAAAAATTTGAGGAAGGTGGAGAATTTTGAGGAATTTTGGGCTGGAGGCATGAAAACACAGTCTGAGTGAGGGGTCTTGCAGCAAGCCAGGCAATGTCCCAGATAGGGTCATCAGTGCAGCCTGGAGAGGCTGAAATGACTGCTGATGCTGCCCTACCACTCCACATGCTACAGAGGAAAGTCTTATAAAGGAGAGGGGTGTCAAGGACTCAGCTTCAGCAGTTTAGTTGGGTTTTTTCCCCATTTCTGTCTCCTAAAGAACCCTTGAAAGGGTTGACTGTCCTTTGTCTGTTGCAGGCACATAGAAGATGATTTGTGCCCATGGCTGCAAGAAGAGTCTGTATGGTACTAGCCCCCCTCTCCTGCCCTGCTCCTTGCACATACTATTTAATGAGAGCTGAGACCCCTCTGAAACAGTTGTTTGGGTTGTCTACAGAGAGGGCAAGGAGACACTGAGGGAAGTGGTTTTGAGTAGAATGTGCAGAGGAGTTGTAAGTGTGGGCCTGGGCTTCAGGGAACTGCATGAGCTGCAGTGCTGAGCTCTCATGTGGCCTCTCTTCATGATGGTGAATCTCCAGGAAAGGATGCTGAGGGAAGGACATGGGAATCATAAAGATAATTTTTGCTTACATATAAGGTGTCTGTAGCATATGGGGAGGAAGAGTGGTGGCCATGGGCTGATAGTGGCTCTGGTGGCCTGCTTTGGATTGAGTTGTCTCTGCTGGGGAGCTGCCAGGCTCAGGGAGCAATGGGGAGCAGGTGTTGATTTTGTGTAGTGTGGGTCTGATGGGCATGGCACCATGGGTTTGGAGAGTGGGAGAGTTTGGATCAGCTACAGGACATGGTGCAGCAGAGATGAGTTAGAGTGGGGAGCCTTAAGCAGAGCTGGGATGGTTTGCATGGCTGGGAGCTCTGGGCAGATGTGTTGCAGGTAGGCTGCCAAGTCTTTGGATGGGTAATATGGGGAAGGTCTGTATGGGTGAGTGGGGTCTGGAGTGTTAATGCTTCTCTCCCTGTCCCTGGACACCGGCAGGAGGCGAGTCCTGGGGCTCACGGATGGTATTCACAAACTGGGCACTGTGCGCTGGGAGCTGGCTCTGTGTCTCCTGCTGGCCTGGATCATCTGCTACTTCTGCATCTGGAAAGGGGTCAAGTCCACAGGCAAAGTAGGAATGGAGATTATCCTCCCAATCCATAAGCCTCTTTGTACCCATTTTATATTTCTTCCCCAATCTCTTTTCCTTTTTCATGAAGTAGAGGGAGGACACCAAAGCGAAACCTATAACCTGTTGAGGCCAAACTGATAAACACCCATTGTGTTTGAACCCTAAGAGGAAGAATAAATGAGTAGGTCTGTCACAGAGGGGAAAATGGGGAAAGAATTAGGAACTGATGGGAGTTTTGAGTCATATTTTAACTTGAAGATACCCACAGTGGCTGATGGATTCTCCCCAAGTGCCCTTGGGAATCATCCACTCACCAGTGTGTTGTCCTGCTGTGGCTTGAGGCTGTTTTCAACAAGATCCTCTGCAGTGGCAGATTTCCCATCCCTGGCAATAATTAAACACTTGAGCAAAACAGACAAGCTGCTGCCTGTCACCAGCTCAGAGAACAGCTAATGAATCTCTCCTGCTTCTTTATCCTGCAAGACACTTGGGGTGGGAGAAGTGTCCTTGTTCTCTCTTTTGTGCTCTTTCTGAACCTGCAGGTTTTGGGTCAGTTGGTCACTTTCTGCATTTTGCTAATAAGGCAGGAGCCAATGCTTCCTCCTGCTGTTTATCCTGTAGAGCAGATGGACTGGTTTTCCTATTGGAATGAATGTTTGATGCCTTGGGCTGGGTATTAGGGACATTGCCATGGCCTTGACTTGCTCAGGACCTCTTTCTTTCCTGGAGCTGCACTGAGATGGGTGGATCATTAATAATGATTAATGATTAGTCTTGTGGGTGGCCAGGGGATGTCCCAATGGCAAAGGGAGGGAACCAATTTCTGCAACAGATTTCTTCCTTCAAATCGCTGTCTCTACTCTTTACGAGTACTCCCTTTCATACTTGACACCTGTGATTCAGTGTTAAACCCCATCTGCTAACTTAAAACTGCACTGGACACCTATTGCAACAGAATGAGATAGCAGCTTGCTCCCTTCACTAGATTTTTCCCATTTTTACTGATGAGTGGTTCTTGCTGGTGCTGATTTGTTGTCCACCATTTCTGAAGGAAGGAGAGCCAGGCTCCACCTTTGTGGGGAGAGGGGATGGATGATCTGCATTTTAAACCTTGAATCTCTGCTGCCCCCTAATTTGAGTACTGCTGTGCCATCATCACAAGAGATTGGGTCTGAGAGGCTGTGTGATCTGCATGGAAGAATAATTAAGCCCCACAAGGTTCTCTTTAGCCCTCAGCCTTCTCCACTGAGTTTCTCCTTTGCTTGGTGCTTCCCTGGTGTGCAAAACTTACCTGCACAAGGAGAAAGCTAAAGTAGTTCAGTCAGGCTGGTTTAGCTGACTTGGTTTGGCAAAACCAGACCAGAAAGTGAGAGAAAACAGTGACTACATATAGTAAATGGAATGGTCTTCATGAGACTACAGAAGCTTTTCCTATCACAATTTTTAGGATACAGGGCCATTGGCTATTTACCAGCCAGGTGTTATGGACATAGTGCAACAATAAGAGAGGGATTTTCTGTCCCCAAATATGCTATAGGTCAAATAGGGCAGTTGTCTTCTCTGCAGGCAGTAATCTTGAAAATTATAGGGGCACTGTGAAAAAATTCAGCTCTTCCCACTTGTTCTTTGCTGACAATGTACTAAGACAAGCATTAGGAAAGACCCAAGAATTCTGAGTAGGTACATAACTTTGTTCAACAGCTCCAGGTTAAACTGTAGGTTGTGCTTGCCTTAGAGGCTGCACTAATCAGATAACCCTGCCAGATCCTTATGTTTCTGCTTCTGTGATTTAAGGAATCCAAATTTAAAGAAACCATAGTGACCTCAGGACAATAATTTCAAATAACTCCATGAAGACTCATTTTCTTTTAAAAGCCTTTTTCTTTTATTCGTTTTGCCCTACGTTTCTCTTCCTTATGCATTCAGCTGTTGTGCATAAATGTTCTTTAAAATTGATTTCTGAAGGTACATTTTAATACTTGTGCCCAAAGGAATGCCATTCTTATTCAATCAGGGAACAGCAAAAGTACCATGTACTATAACTTATTTGACCAATTATCATTAAGCACAAAAAAAGTCATTTTGGGCCCATCACTATGAATCCATGAAATAAACAAGCCTCCACATTACTTGGATAAATTTTAGTAATGAATAAATGTTAGGAAGTTGCAACTTGGTCATAAATATTTTGCAAAAAGGAAAAAAGAATATGTTATATTTAGAGAAATGGTTTCTGTAATACTTATTTATATCACACACAAAAAGAATTAAGAATAGGTATTACAAAAATAACAGTCTACGTTTTCTTTAAAGGCTTTGAGTTGCCCCCAGTTTTTACCTGTGAGCTCAGATGAGCACTTCTGGAAATGAGACCCCTCACAGGTGTCTCAAATGGGACAGCAAAAGATGGTATTTAATTTAGAAAGCTCTTGCTGTGCATAGGACCATTTTGAAAGCTCATTAAAACTCAGTGGCAGGAAGAGATCTGGATTTCTTCTGCAGCTCTAGAAAGATGAAGGAAACAGCTGGAGAGCAGGGAAATTAAGCTGACTGGAAAGAGAAAACAAAGCAGAGCAACCAGTGGCAGAGTCTTGGATGAAGAACAAAATGCAAATTAACTAAATCACCAGTGAGGTGTTACCTTGATTAATTTCTTTCCTACCCCTCTTCTATGTTAGCAGCAGCAGCTACAGCCAACAGCAGAGCCAGGGAGGTTTGCTGGGGTGGGGGCCTGCAGTTGAGATGAAGTGAAGTGATTCCTCCCCATCTCCCTGCTGACCCTCTCTCCTCATTTCCCTGCCCCTGCAGGTTGTTTACTTCACTGCCACCTTCCCCTATGTGATGCTCCTCATCCTGCTGGTTCGAGGGGTGATGCTACCAGGGGCTGTTGAGGGGATCATCTTCTACCTGAAGCCAGACATCTCCAGGCTGGCAGACCCACAGGTGAGGGATGGTGTCAGGTGGTGTGGGTATTTTAGGTCATTTCCACTCATGGGCTCAGCAAAACCTGAAGAGTATATAACTTATTTAGCAAGCAACAGATAGTTTTTCTGGCTGTTAAGTGCAGATGATTAGGGGAGGGTTTATATAATCTATCACTTTTAATTTTTTTCTGGCCTGGTTAGCACTTTGGCTCCATCAGGGTATGTGGGGTCCCTGTGTTTGCTGAGACCAAAGGCATGCATGTAACATGGGCTGTGACCAGCTGGATTCTGTTCACTTTTCCTGGGGGCTGGCCAAAGGGTCAATCCCTGCTACCAGTCATTGGAGCTCATGGAAGCCCTCAGTGAGATCCTGCTGCTGAGCTGAGGCACAAGGTAGGGCTTTGGTTCATGTGGGATGTGTGTCTGTGCCTGAAGGGCTCCTGTGTACATGCCTATCTGTGAGAAATCAGTGTGAACTTAGGCAGCAGTGCCTGGGCTGGGATTCTTTGAAGGCCACCAAATTCCGGCTGCCTGGATGTTTGCAGCTGGGGGCTGCTTAGAGGAAAAAGAGAATGAGTGGGGAACTTGGAGACTATCAGTTTCCCTGCCTGCCTAAAACTCCCAGCTCAGGGCTTTCCCTGGGACTGTGTGAGAGCAGAGCTACAGCTCAGGTCTCCATGGAGGAGAGGGCTGGAGCAGTGGTGAGAAACCCCACTCAGCTTTTCCCATGGAATGCCAGAGCAAATGCCTGGGTGTGTGTCACCCCACTGGCCTGCGGTCTCCCATCTCAGCAATTTTCTGCCCTTCACTGTTCACTGTGGCCTCAGAGAGGCAGGAAACTACATCTGGGAGCAGGGAAGGGAGCACACAGATTGTTGATCACACTGTCATTTGGGGGACTTCACCAGTGGCTCTGCAAGGACATTAATCATCTGGGCCAGGTAGGGACCATAGACATCTGTAGTGAGAGCTTGAGGTGGAGCCATGCTATCATGGAGTTCATCTCTACCCTGAATGCAAATGTGTGGGATGCAGAAATGGTGTCACCTTGAGTGGGATGTGAAAATATGGTTGCCTCTAGAGCCCTTTCCTAAAGGGTTTCCTATTCTATAGCTCAGTTTTTCCACATAGGTTTCCCAGATTCTCTGTTCACTGTAGATCTGCTTTCTGTCTCACAGGGTTTGTTCTCCATGACTGGAGGAGTCGTTGTTTACAGGGCACAGCCATTTGGTTATTTTGTTGCCAGAGCTGGGGACTACTGACCTTCTCTGTTCCAGGTCTGGATGGATGCAGGCACTCAAATCCTCTTCTCTTATGCCATCTGCGAGGGGTGCCTGACAGCACTGGGCAGCTACAACAAATACACCAACAACTGTTACAGGTAGGAAGAGCCTGGACTCCTCATTTTCTTCTGGAAATCTTCTCAGATAGCACAGAGCTGCATCAGAGGCAGGCTCTGTCCCTGGGGGAGACCTTGGGTCGTGCTGCTGTGACTGACGAGCTACTCAGAGTGCAGAATGCACTCAGCACGGGGATGGAGAATGGCTGAGGGAAGAGAGGAGTCCAGAAAATGGCTTTAATAGTGCTCTCCTGCATGAGTCAGTGTGGAAATGAGAGGCTGGAGGAGGGGGAGGAATGAAAATGGAGAGTGTCTCCAGCCATTGTGTAGACAGCACAGTCTATTTTGACAGAGTGAGTGGGCAGGGGTGACATGGCCAGCTCTGCCATCACTTGCTAGGCAGGGGAGGTGGTACAAAGATGATGACTGGGCCCCCTGTCTCCAGTGCTTTACTATCACCAGAATAATGTACTGCCAGTGGCCTTTTGATCCTATCAAGGAGATTAATCAAGTCTGTCTGGCCTCCTCCTTGCCCTTGGATTACAGATCCATTTTATCCATGCCTGACATGAAGCTCAGTGGAGCCATCAGGACCATTTTTGACACCCTTTACAGAGTGCTGAGAAGCAGGGACTTTGCTATTCTTTCTCACATTGCTCCAGCATTGGTGGTAAAATGGAATTGTGCTTGTGAGGCATCAATTATCTCTCCTGTTCTCTGATAGGTGCTGCCATGGCTGTTGGTTGGGCAGTTAATACTTTCTCCTGGCTCTCCCAAAATATTTCAGTCACTAATGAAGTGGTGTGCTGACACCTTCCTCTAATTCCTTAGGTGCCTTGTGCTGGCAGCTTAGCTCTGGGTGTCCCAAATGTGTCCACAGTGCCTGCCCCATAGCAGCTGATGCTGTGGGTCAGTTCTGGCAGCTGCCCAGGCAGGATCCAGGGAGTGTGGGGCTTCCAGCCCAGTCAGCTCAGAGTGGTGCCCAGTTTTCACAAGAACCAGGTGCACAGAAGTTTTGGGACAAGTATCACAGCACATCCCAGCCTCCATCTGAGCATATCTAATAAAGACACTGCCCTTGTCAGTGAGGATTTTTATTATCCTATTACTCTTGTTTTACTAGACCTGCTGAACCTGTAAGTCTTCATGCTTTCAGATACTCCCCTTTCTTGACTATGTTTCCTTTTGCAACCTCTATCCTTTTATAATTTTCTGTTTTCCTAATTTTCTCTGTTTTTGTTTCCTATTCTCTGGACTCTTGTCACTTTTTTTATTGCTGTGTGTTGTGTGGTTTTACCCCATTCCCCCACTGTGCCAGGTGTAGTCCTGTAACTCTTGAACTCTTGGCTCTGCTCTGAACTTTTTACTTCTGAGAGGTTCTAGAACAACATTGCTGTTTCTTGGTAGTGCTGTCCAGCTAGGGAAGCTGAGCACAGACATGATCCTAAGTGGATCCATTCTGCAGCAGGAAACCCCCATTTCTCTCTGGTCTCCTTCCTGCAGGGACTGCATCATGCTCTGCTCCCTGAACAGTGCCACCAGCTTTGTTGCTGGCTTTGCCATTTTCTCTGTGCTGGGCTTCATGGCTCGAGAGCAGGGTGTACCTATTTCAGAAGTGGCTGAATCAGGTAAGTTTTTCTTGGAGACTTCAGAGTGAAGGGAAAACAAACAGCCTGAAGGGGAGGGCACTCTTCTGAGGTGAAATCCAAGATGTTCTTTACATCCTCTGTTACTATGGATGTCTGCAGTGAGGTCTGCAGGACCAGTAGGCCTCAGCACAGATTTTAGCCATGGGTGGGCAAGGAGCTGTGGCAATAGGAGCTTTGAAGAAGTATGAGCTTACTCTGTGCTGCAGGTGGTGGTGTGGGGGGCACACATGGTCATCCTGTGGTCTGTTGGCAGGTCCTGGCCTGGCTTTCATAGCATATCCAACAGCAGTAACAATGATGCCTGTGTCTCAGCTCTGGTCCTGCCTCTTCTTCCTCATGCTGATCTTCTTGGGACTGGACAGCCAGGTACAACAAACCTCCCTCCTCATCTAACACACCTGTCCCCACCCTGAGCATTCCCCAGGGTCACTGGAAAGGATAAGGTGGATCTGTGCTTTGCTGGTATCTTAAATTGGTTCCCTACATTGTATGCAGCATTTTTACACTGTGGGAGCTCAGAGCCAGGGCCAATGGCAGGCCAGTGGTTATGTGGGCTGGCATCTCTGCTGGCATCTTCTCCTTGTATGTATGTGAGGGTATCTCAGCTACATCCCCCCCAAACTGTGCAGCCTGCAGAGTGAGGCCTAGCACAGAGCAGGGCAGTCTGGGACAGGGAATTGGGCTGTTTTCTCCCAGCTACATCCCACCAGAACAATCTCTGTGTCCTCTTCTCACTGGCATGCCCATGTCTTATATCCCATATCCCTGTTATGCCAGGAACAAACCCTGCAGACTGCAGTGTGCAACTCTGCTGCTGGCATGAGGGGAGCAGAGGATGTCCTGCATGTCCACCAAGCAGGTGTTTTGCTCAGGCTCTGCTCTGCCTTTGCATCTGAATAATCTGGCCTTCTTCCTCTGTTTCTGCTAGCCTTTGGTAGAAGCAAGACAGATGAAAAGAAAAATGAAAAAAAAAAAGGATTTGGATGGTGGGAGGACAAAAAGGACAGCGAGGGGAAGTGCGTGCTTGGGGAAGGAGAGACGTTGATTTCTCTGACCTGTTTTCTTCTGCAGTTTGTCTGTGTGGAAAGCATGGTGACAGCTATTATTGACATGTTCCCAGGAGTGTTTCGGAAGAAGGGGCATCGGGAGCTGCTGATCCTGGCCATTGCTGTCATATGCTACCTGCTGGGCTTATTGCTGGTCACTGAGGTGAGCAAGGAGTAGCTGGGTACAGCTGAGCTCCAAACCCCCTGCCACACAGCTCTGGAAATCTGGGCAGAGACAGCAAGCTTGTCTTCAATGCTGTTAATTGTCTCTCATTTCTAGTGCATTAGCTGGTGTCTCTCACATCCAGTGCTGCTTTGACCCCGTGTGACACTGGTGTACTCACTGCATCAAAGAGCCTTCCAGAGATCCTGGTCCCATAGCCCAGAGAGGCTGCCTGACACATGGCTTTGTGCAAATACCAGACCTGGGAGTTAAACAAGCCAAGCTGTTTGAAAACAAGCTCTTCTAAGGGCAGTGATCATTTGCTGGCTGCTTTCCACACAAAGCAGAGCAGCAGGAGAGGAGCCTGGGGATAATGGCTGTGCCACAACCCTGCTGGAACCTGTGGGAAGCCTGTGATCTTGGGACCAGAAGGAGCAGAGCTGTGCAGGTGTGATGCCATGCACATGGTGTTTGCACTGCTCTGCAGCTAAAATCTGCACATTTTCCTGCATGGTGCTGTGCTCTGTGTGTACCACAAGCTTGGCTGGGGGTCTTAGCACTCCTGTGCTGCCTCCATGAGTTCTGTAGTGACAACTAATTCCTGTTAAACCCCTGAGGCACAGATGAATGATCCTCCAGCAGGATCCTGGCTAAGGATCTGCTGAAGGCAACACCTACTGTAATAAATTTGAGTGACACTGTGTCTAGAGCCCTTCAGCATTATTTGAAAGCATCTGCTTGAGCTGGAGAGGTTTTCTCTTGGAGACATCCCATGAAAATCATCCACAGACCTGTACAGGTAGCTGATGGCAGCTCTGCAGGGCTCAGCTCAAAATCAGAAGCACCAGCAAAGCCACATGCCTCTGCCATTGCAGAGCTTGGAACCTTTCTAGTGTGTAATGCTGGATGAAGGTAAAACGAGGTATCTGAATATTCTTGCTCAAGATCACAGTTTTTTGGATGCTAAGTTCTGCACCGCTACATGGTGTTTCAGAAATGATTCTAGGAACATCCTAACTGTTTTAAAACAACCAAACAGACCAGCTCCTGCTTTTATGCACATAGAAGCCAGCCTAGCCCAGCACTATCATAAAAGGGGCATGAAAAACTCTCCTGCCACTAGGCTTGGCTGTGTTTTTGGAACAGAGTGAGAGCAGCCCCAAGAGAAGACTCTTCTTCCCTCTGCTCTAGGTTCAGTGTTTCTGCTGCTATTCTTCTGCTTGCCCCACTCATTTTTCCCTGACATGGAACAGTGTTGCCATGGCTGTGTTTTCTCTACCTCTTCAACAGGGTGGCATGTACATCTTCCAGCTCTTTGACTACTACGCTGCCAGTGGCACATGCCTGCTCTTCGTGGCTGTTTTTGAAGTCATCGCTATAGGATGGGTGTATGGTAAGTGGGGGACGAAATTCTGTCTTTTTCTTTATCAAGGCAAGAATGAGGGTTTGAGAAGTGAGAGTGGATAGAAAAGAACATCAGGGGTCAAAGAAGTGCTGTAATTATGTTCTTTCGTGACTATTTTCACTCTGTTTCCTTGCAAAATTTCTTAATTGCTACACATTTAGACTAGGAATTTTTTTCCTTCTCTGTAGGTGCTTCATATTGAGCTACCTTGCTGTTCTTCCCATCTGCCCTTTGAATTAAAAAATCAGCTATAGAGGAGTGACTGCTGTTCTTTGGTGTCTGTCCCTGTCTGCTTAAATCGTGCATTTACTTTAGTCCTGCCAGTTAATTTAACACAAAATTCTGGGTTGTGTTGCTTCTGTGATGATTCCTGCTTCCTATTTACCCAGGCTTTGATGCAAGTCAGAAAATAAATAGGAGGGACTGTTTTGACTCTCAGTGACATCTATAACTAAACTACTCAGGAACAGGATAAAACTGAGCTTCATGAACAATCAGGAGGAAACCAACCACGTGTCAGTCTGTGCAGTAAGAAGAGTCACCTCTGATATCCTATGGGAGCTCTCTTCCTGACCACAAAGGCTTTGGTTCTTCTCCCTGAAGCTTGTGTCAAGCTGGTTTTTGGGCAAAGTGTTTTGTGTATAATGCAGAGCAGCTGCTCCCTCTCTTTGCTTCATGGAGCTACATGAGCCTCATATCTGTAAGGATTGTGCAGAGCTGTAGGAGATGCCAGCTTAGACTAGACCTCAGCATCCCACAGTCACACATCTGCTGGTCCCCAAGCAGCATTGCCATCATAACCTCAGGGAAAGATTACAAACATAGCATCACTTTGGGTCCCAGGGGTCAGGAGTGATACTTTCTGTGAATGTTCTTCCAGCTTTTCACAACTTATAACAGAACCATAGAATGATTTGGTTTGGAAGAAACCTTTAGAAGTCATCTAGTTCACCCTCTTGGCCACTTTCTGCTTGACCAGGTTACTCAAAGTCCTGTCCAACCTGCCCTTGAACATTTGCAATGGTAGTGTATTCACAGCCTCTCTGGGCAACCAGTCCCACTGTCTCATGATCTTCAGAGTCAGAAATTTCTTCCTTGTACCCACTCTAAACCTCTGTTCTTTCAATTTGCAACTGCTAGCCCTTGTCATGTCACTACAAGCCCCCTTTATATATTGAAAGGCTGCAACAAGGTCTCCCTGGAGCTTTCTTTTTTCCAGGCTGGACAGCCCAAACTCTCTCAGTCTGTCTTCACAGGACAGGTGCTTCAGTCTTTTCTCTCTTAGTTTTCATGGTCCTTCTCTGGACCCACAGCTCCATATCTTTCTTGTTCTGGAGGTCCTAGAACCAGATGCAATACTCAGCTTGTTGCCTAGGAATTTCCAGTGCCCAGAAGTGAAATCTATTTATTTCTCTTCTGTTACTTTTTTCTGAGTTGATTTGGCTAAGCATTTGTCACCCACAAAATGCTGCAGCAAGAAGTTCCATGGCTTTCTCAGGTGTTGTGTGTGGAGTCAGTCTCTTTCCCTGGTTCTGAATCTGCCACCTGCCAATTCCATTTGGTGCCATCTTTGCCTTGTTATGGGCAGTGAGTCCCTGTGTGCTTATTTTGGTTCTTGCAGTTTTATAGAGATTGTATTGGCTGCAGTGCAGTTGCTGATGAAAGGCTTACTAGTTTCTCCAAATGCTTTATATATAGCAGGAGCCAACTTCTAGTTTGGATAAACTCCTCTCTTACTGAAAGGGTAACCAGTCCAGCTGTTTGGTCTTGGGCTCCAGGGAATGCAAAGAGAAGCAGATCTGTAAGAGAGATTTACTTTGGAAAGATGTCTTTCATGGGAAGCTCATCTGAGAGCTTATGGGAACATACCCTGGCCAGATTTTAAATTTGAGTCACCTTCTGCCTTTTCTTTTGGGATTTAAAGGGACATGGAGATCCTCAATCAATCTGTGACAGGATGAGGATCATTCTAGGTTAATTCAATTAACTGCATTATGCTTTGATGTTTAATGCCATTTTTACAGTCACCTAGGCCACATGCCTTTCCTGATGACCCATGGAGAGCAGCAATGGCACACAATGAGTAACAGGGGAGATGATGCTGCCCCAGCAGCCTCAAAGAGAGATGGAGTAGTTGGGGACAGACAAATGACCCTTTTCCTCTCCACCATAGGTTCATTTGTGCCACTCCACACAGTGTGATTTTACCCTCTTGATGTTCTGCTTTGCATCCATTGGGATGATTCTTTTCCAAAATACACTCAGAGGGCCAAGGTGTGGCGTCAGAGTGGGGAAAAAAGTGACTAGTGATGATTAGAGGGTTTTTTTTTTCCCAGCCTCTGAATTGGCAGGGCTGAGCCTCTTGCTTACACTGTGAAGAATTACAACATTTCTGCTAACACAAATATGTGTTCTGAGTTTCCCCTCTCCCAGCACATACGCCAGCCACCCACCACTTGGCAGCTTCTCCCTGCTGCCAGGCAGCTGCTCTCCCAAAGACCTGAGGGTTTCCTCTGTACTGCTCCCTGCCTGTGGAAGGATTGCACAGCACTGGACTTACTGATCATGAGTGCTGGGGGGATTCTGGTGTCCTCCCCACATCTTCTCTGCTCTCCCTTCCACTTTGGGACAGGCAGCCTTCTGTAAGCAGGCATGGGGTTTGAACACTGAGATTCACAACGTGGTGCCACTGAAATGTGCTGCAGAGAATATTTTCCAGGCAGTCACAGCATGCACATTATGACTAGCTGTTCCAGGAAAAAGCAAGGGCCTCCATCACTACAGGAGAGCCAGGGCTGAAATCATTAGAACTTTTTACACAGCTAAAGCAAACTGATGCCAGGGAGTACCTGTGTGTGGCCCTGGGGTGAACCTGTGTTGTGCAGTGGAGCCACAGTCATCACCTGTTGCAGTGTTGTGAGTGAAATTTGATATAGATGAATGCAAATAAATGTAACTTGGGAGAAAAGACAGGGAGAGATTTTTTTAATAGATTCCAAACTAGCAGAACTGTGAAACTCGCTGTTTTTGAATGTGGTGGAAGTAAAATTAAATCTTTGTCCCTTTTAATTTGGGTCTCACTTGCTGTTTTTATATGCTGTGTAAAAAGAGAAGGGCTCTGTAAGGACAAGAAATAAGGATGTAAGCAAATCTCTAATTAGGGTCATGTGAAATTTATTCCTGTGAATTTACATGGCTAAATGATTTGTCAGAGGAGCACACAACCACTTTGAAGGTGTATGGGACTGATCAGTACAAGGGAAGTGATACCAGCATTCATGGTTAACTGTCCAGTGACTGCAACCCATTCTTCCTTGTCTTGGATATTGGAGGTGAAAGCAAACATCTTTGTTCACTCCAACTAAAATCTCTTTGTGGATGTTTTTATGGTTTTCTCTGCAGGAGCTTTATCTAATCCTCTGATGTGCTGGGAAGGAAGGGCACATTGCTCCAGTATGTGTCCTCCAACTTCTAATTTGCTCAAGTATTGAGTGGTTGAACTGATGACTTCTTAAGCTTGATTACTTTTTCATCTGCCTGTGAAATGTAGAATATGTAAAACCTCCTGTTCATACACTCTCTGAGGATGTTCATGTCAGTCCCCATTGTGTATGATCACATCACCCACTGACTGCCACAGTGGATGGAAATTTAGGACCTCATGGTTGTCCTACAGAGAAATGGGACGAGGAGAGGTGGAGGCACATAGTAATTAACCTCATAAGTTGTGGGGTTTTTTTTCTTGTTGGAGGATGGATATGTGTGTGTTTTTCTTTTTGTTTGGCATTTTTGTGTTTCTTTAATTGATATGACTCTTTGACTAGATCCTAGAGCCAAATGGGCAGGGAAACTTTATCTGCCCTGAAGTTGTATTATGAATTAATTTATCTGTCATGTATCTGAAATGACAGTTTCTGTGGAAGACACTGTGCTGTGCTCATATTCTAAACTGCAATTCACATCATCTATAGCTCTCTTTTCTTCTTTTCACCCTGTGGAAGATTTTGACTTTTTGGCAAAAATAATTTTATGCACCCTCTCCTTTCATCCCCAATATATTTTCAGAAATGCTATCTGAATCCTCATGATATATTTACAGCTTGGAAGTTCTCTGGTGTAGGCTGGGCTCCCACACAAGGCTGCATGTCCCTTGATATGCCACAGCTTGTTGTCTTTGCTTGAGGCTACTTGTTAACTTGCCAACTCAACACCAAGAGGTGGTCAAAGAACTATCCTCCCCCTTCCCTCTCCCCCCAAATACTTCAAAAAGCTGGATTTAGAAGAGATTTTCCGCAAGCATTAGTCATAGGATATAGAAAATAATGCAAAGAATTATATAAAAAAAGAGCATACATAATGTGCTTTTATAGAATTACTATATTTAAGGGAAACATAATATGAAAATTTAATTCTGAGACATAAAAAACCACAAAACAAAACTTACCAAACCCCAAGCACTCATAAGTGTGGCCAGTTCTCTAGGCACATATTTTGCCTAGTCCAGCCCTCTGGTGTTGAGATAGAAAGAAGCAAATTCTTATCATATTTGCAATTGGGAACTGTGGCCTGACCATGAGGTCACAGATGGATGAATATCCCCAAAAGCAGAATCCTTCTTTATCAGCTAAGCACCAAGATAAAGCTTTAATAAGACAAATATGGTATTATTTCATCCCAGAGGTGCTTAACTGGTGACCTTTTTTCTGGGTAGACTAGCTCAATTCTTTCTGTCTAATATTGTTGCCTTATTTTGCCTGGTTAGTTTTGGTTAGAAAGGTGCTAGGGCTCCTTATAAACGACTTTTTCATTTTTTCTTCATTTTACATCTCTTTCTTGCCAACATTAGGCTGCTGATACTTGAAGACATCCCAGAGTTTATTGCAAGGTCTGCTGAAATCCATCTGCATTTTGTTGTCTCCCCTATGCCATTGCATAAGTTTGCTCTTTGTGCTTTAGGTTGGGAAGAGTCTGGCTGGTGGCAGGACTTTTAGGTGCTTTTCTGAAGTATATCCCTTTCAAGGGCACTGTGAGATTTAGGTGGGTCCCACAC
This sequence comes from Thryothorus ludovicianus, assembly GCA_013397245.1. Lineage (NCBI taxonomy): Eukaryota > Metazoa > Chordata > Aves > Passeriformes > Certhiidae > Thryothorus > Thryothorus ludovicianus. The sequence goes on from VZTB01009908.1 coordinate 738,059, forward strand.
ACTGTGAACAAATCAATTCAGTAAGTGAAACTCATGAGAAGGAGGAGATCAGACCCCACCAGACAGCTCTCACTGGACAGTACAGCTGCACTTGCAGATGGCATATTTGCTTTTCAGAAGAGTTTTAATTGAGAAGTTTTCTGAGTTTAAGTCAATAATAAAATATTCAGTGGAAGACAGGATCTTGAGATGACAGGGCTCCTGCCCAGCTCACTGGCAATTCTTGACATGACTTCTCTAGTATACCAGCATGTTTATTTACAAAGAAAAGTATTTGTTAGGTGCTCCCCAGTCTCTTTGTTCCTTTTAGCACTCTGGGCTCACACAGTCCCATATTTTAACACACAAGAGCTTTCCCTTGCTGCTCTGTAAACCTCTTTTCCCTGTGCAGTCCTTACCAGTGCATGGGCTGCGTCCTCTCACAGTTGCTGCTGTCTGAGGGACTGTGCTTGTCTTCAATGTCAATCTTTCTGACTCTTATGGATGAAATTAAACCCTTCCATCCCTATTTAGCCTCTTTAGCACAGATGGGCCTTTCCAATACCAGAAAACCCCATCACCTGCTGCTCTGTTATTAGGATAGCTATGTTTTCACCAGAAGTAAACACCAAGGATAAAGAAAGTTTGTGATCTGATGTGAACAGTCCTTGAAGGAAACAAAACCAGTCTGACCTCTGACTTTGTCTCTGTGCTGGTTGGTGGCCAAGGTGCCAATCGCTTCTATGACAACGTTGAGGACATGATTGGCTTCCGGCCGTGGCCCTTGATCAAGATATGCTGGCTGGTGTTCACCCCGGGTCTGTGCTTGGTAAGTGCAATTATGACATTGTGACATGTCACTCTGGGTCCCCAAATTTTCAGTAGAAAAGGCTGATTTATCTCCAAGGTGCTGCTGTAAATTTTTCCAACTGCTGTGGAGAAGCAGAAGCTTGTCCGTAGCTGAGGTAGATATTTACTTCCTTTGTAAAACCTTATGTTTTGCCTGGAAAATTAATTGGGCCTGAAAAGCCAATTGTTTATTGTGAAGGCAAAAGGAAATGTGTCCTCAAAGCCTGGAGAGGTTTGGTCAAATTACCTATGAATTCACAGACCAGGATAAAGTACCCTGTTCTGAAATACTTGCTTCAGTCTCTGTTCCTGGGAATGCCCATGGTACAGAAATATTTTTCTATAGCCATTTGCTTTCTATGTTATTAAATTTCTTTCAAAACTTCTGTGACTGTGTTTAAATAAAATGCACCCTAATTCAGGCCAGTTCTTACCTGTTTTGAATATATGTCCAGTTTTGCTCCACTGACTTTTACATGCTTTCTCAGCCAAATTCTGTTCTTGTATCTGATGTTGAGAGTTGCTTTCTTTGACCTCAGTGGAAACACAGACGAGGTTTATAGCTACAACTTACAAAAGATTCCTAGTCCTTTGTCCCCAGGCTTCAGCAGGACTTGAAGATCTGGGAAATTTTCAAACCAGCCCAAATTGTCTGAGAGCTTTGTAGCTAGAGAGCCCCAGGAGGGCTAAATCTGTGCCTGTGTGGTTCTTCTGGAGTGTTTCTGCCAGGCAGAACAACAATTCTTGCCTTTGATATGAATAAATTGCTGTCTCAGTGTTGCTGGACCCTCAAAGCTGCTGCCAGCGTTTCTTATGTTGAACTCTTCAGAAGCCTGAAGGCTTTATTCTGCAGAGATGCCTGGCCCTGGCTCTGAGAACTCCTTGTGCAGGCAGCACGCACCAGGCTCTGCTCTCTGCAGCCAGCAAGGTCCCTGCACCCATTGCCACCCGTGCAGAGCAGCCAGTCCCTGCAGGGTGGCCAGGCTCTCCTTATCTTTGTGTTTTCTGCTCTCCAGGGCGTCTTCCTATTTTCCCTGATCAAGTACACACCCTTGAAATACAACAATTCCTACGAGTACCCACCCTGGGGCTACATGCTAGGCTGGCTGATGGCACTCTCCTCCATGGTCTGTATTCCTCTCTATGCCATCTTCATCCTCCTGAAAACCAAAGGACCCTTGAAACAGGTACTGGGATTGTGGTCACTGGGTGTGTTGCTCCCACAGACAGTTCAGGATGGGCTCCAGGGCAGAGGTACATGGCACATTTCTCCTCTGAGAAGGCAAGGGCTGGTGGGAGTTGCCCTTCCCCTAGAATGCTCTGTAGCTCTTTTTGGCAGTTTGGAGAGTTTGGATGATCTCAGCACAGCTCCCAGGTTGATCATCAAATGTCTGTTCTTCCATGCAGTGTTGCACCATCATGCTCAATGTGATATATAGACATATATACAGTATATATGCAGTAGATACCAATGCAAACCAAATGTAAAACCAGGATCTATTTTGCTTTTCCTCCTTGTCCCTTGTAGTACTGGGTCAGGAGCATGTTATTTTAAAAATAGAAATTACCCATAGTTATAAAAGAGGACCTGCTTGCAGAGCTGTAAAGGTCTGCCCTGTGCCATGCCTGAGCCTGTCCTCTTTCACTGCAGACATCTTTGTCCTTGCCCTAGGAAGAGCTCTGTCTAGGGACATGGTGTCATGGACATGACACCTCACCTGACCCATGAAAAAAGATCTGAGTGATGTACAGTACATCTAAATTTCTTCACAGTTTCCCTTCCAGTCCTTCCCTCATCCTCACTGCAGCTGGTTGGAGGTTGGGGTAGGCAGAGGGTGCAGGGGATGGGAGCATCCCTGTGGCTGTGGTGTAGGTGTGACCATTATATTGTGGGCTCATAGAGAGGAGGACCCAGGGATGAGCTGGGTACAGGAAGTCTTTATTTGTTCCATTGTCTCAGGGAAGGTGAATCCATAGCTGACACGTCTGACTCCCCACAGCTCAGAAGCTTTTGATGTCTAAATGAGGGCTTGGAGCTGTCAGAGAAGTAATTGCCCACATGTCCTGCCTGTTAAACAAGCAATATCTCTCACCAGTGGTAAAGTGCTTCAAGCCCTTTGATTGAAATGCTGCTGGGAATAGTGTTAATGCTCATAGTAGAGCACACCTGAGGAACTGATGTGGCCCATTTCAGATCGAGGGGTTTTCTGTTTGTCCTGGTTTACATGATATTAATTGATATTTCCAGGGACTCCCCAGCTACATGAATATGAAGAAAGTTCCAAGGATGTGGTTTAGATGTGTGGGAAGGAATTGGCTGCTAAACCTAGGTTGATTCAGGGCACAATCAAAGCCAGCCATGAAATACCTTCTAGGATAGTTGCCTCTGTTTTTAAAAAAAATTTCTCGAAACATACCTATTCTCTTTTTCCAGTCACACCCCAGAAATGCAGTGAATTAATTTCCTGACACAGATGTTTCCAGGAACAGTCTTTGGCTATTGCAAACCATTCACTGAAAGCAAGTTTGTAATTGGTAATTATGATCAGTCACTGCTACAAACTGATTCCTCTCGTTACACTTGACTGACCAAGAAACACAAATGTTGTTTCCTAATGTTTCCTGATGAAGACAGCTCAGGCTCCAAAGACTAAAATCCCACAATGTAGTACTCACAGAGCAGCTGCAGGCCAAGGTCAATTTTGGAATTCATGGGGCAAATAGTTTTGAATAAATTAACAAAATCTGTGATTCTGGCAGGTGCTTCACAAGGAGTGGGAGCACTAAAATTAATCCAAGGAGTCATGGATGAATTGCCTGCTCTGCTTGTGATGCACTCTGCATGGGAGTGAGCATGTACTGTCCTGAACAGCTTGTGATGGAAAAAGTTTGTTTCAGCAGGAAAAGATAGGCTGTCCCATGGAGCTGGCAGGTAGCTAAAGGACATCAGCTGCAGGATGCAAAGGGGGGGGATCCAGGAGCTCAGGAAGCTGTGTGGCATCAGAGAGGCTTAAAAAATGGGATGAAAAAGACCAGAAATTCACTGCAGAGTCCCTGTGAGCCAGCACTTTTTACTGAAGAGCTCAAAGATATTTTTGGTTTTTTAAGAATAAACTCCTCAAAGTTGTCCCAAGACGTGTGTGGAACAGCCTGTAGCACCCTGCATTGCACAGGATGGAGGGAGCTAAGGGCAGGCAGCTGCCTCACAACCCCTGCCTTCACCATCACACTCTGGCTGACTGGAAGAGGGGAGCTGGGGATGGTTTGGGGCAGGAACCAGTCTGCAGAGGGACTGCTTTACCTGGGAAATGCCACCAAGGGAGATACCACCTACCACTCTGTTTTGGATCATAGCAGGAGATGCCCAGCATCTGATGATCAGCCCATTTGAAAATCTTCACAGCTCCCACCAAAATCAGTGGAAAGCTACTTGGTATAGGAAAAGAAACAGGTCTATGATGTTTTTTCCATCGCCACAGAAGATGTCTGTGGTGCAAACTGGTGGAATCCTCCCTCAGAGTAGCAGGTCTGTGAGAAGTGCTGCACATTAGATTGTCAGTCCACAGCCCAGATTTGAGCTCAGAGACAGAATAATTGTCACTGAGAGCAGCTGGAGCAAACCTGCTGTCCTCTGTTTCACGGCCATTCGGCAGGAGAGGAAGAGGGAACTGGGACGAGGGCTCTCTAGATGCCTTTGCCCCCAGCAATGCTCGTGAATCACTATTGGCTGTCAGTTTGCTCATCAGCTTAATTAACAGCGACTTCCTCTCCGCAGCGCCTGATGCAGCTGACTGCCCCTGCCGAGGACCTGCCGCAGCCCAGGAGGAAGCGCGTGGAGGGGCCGTCCGATCTGAGGCGAGAGGGATGGTCTCCTCCAGTCCAGGAGGTGCTCAGCATCACAGAGAGAGAAACCCACTTCTAAGGCACCTGGGGTGTTTCCTCCATAACCCGGACTGATTTGCTCTCTCCTTCCCAAAGTAGTTTCTTTTCCCTTCTCTCCTTCACATCCGTGATGGAAGCATCTGGGACAATTCCTCTCCTTGCAGCCAGCTGGTTGAACCCACTGGCAACAGCGTTTCTCTTACACCCTGGGGATAACTCTTCCTGCCAGCAGCTGTGGAGACTGCAGCACACTTTTGTCAGAAGTGCCCTTCGGTACTGACACTGGTTGGGAAGAGAAAAATAATGTAGCAAAAAAAGAAAACAAGGAAAAAAAAAAAGGAAAAAAAAAGTGCATTAGTGTTGGGAGGAGGAAAAGAAACCAGAGTGGTGAGAGTGTTGAGAGAGAGCCGAGATTAGAGGTGTGAAGGAACAATGTTAGGGATGCAAAAGCATGAAATGATGGGGCATTACCACAGGAAATAAGTAAGCTGGTTCAGAAGTACATAAGAAGCTGGAGGATGACAAAGGAAAGTGCATTACTAGGTCACCTCTGTACAAGGGAGAGAGAGCCAGGAACACATCGTAGCCACTGACAAAAGGAGGCTGCAGTGTCAGTAATTACAGCTTCAGCTGTCACTGGAAGGGAAAGGAGTAACAGGGTACTCAATGCAATCGTAGTTGGTGATGATGGATCTCAAGGCAGCCTCAGCCTGGAAAAGAGGGTGAGGAATGACTATCTAGGGGACTTGATCTTGGTCAAAACTACATGGCCCACTGAAAATGCATCCGAGAGTGAAAACAAAGAATATTTGACAATTCTTTCACAAAACTCATGTCATGCAAGAAAAGTCCCGGAGCGGTTGGTAAGAAAAAGAGCTGCAGCACAGGTGGGAAAATGAAACCCTGAAGACTGCATGCCCACAAATTTAACTGCACTTCTCGGGCATTTGGTAGAGGAATTACTGAAGGAGTTGATGGGCCAGATCCTGTGCTACAGAGTAACTTTGGGAAGAGGGTGGAGGAATGATTGCACTCCCTTGGCTTTGCTGCGGATGACTGCTCAGGGGATAAGAAACACAAAATTGAGTGCAATAATCATCAGCTCAGGGAAGATAAAGCAAAATTAATAGGTAATATGGGATCATTGGAAGCAGATTGTGTTGAATTAAAGGTTGATTGTTGCCAAGGTAGTCAAAAATGTAAGGCAATGGGTGGGAGGAAATGTGCTCTGATGCTGGGTTTGGTGCAGTGCCAGATGACTGTGTCCTGTGGAGGCTTGGGCTGTAAAGCTCCCTGCCAAATCCTGCTTCAATGCCTATCAAAAATTCACAGCTAAACCCACCAGAAAAGCCAGTGGCAGGATGCACCCAGGAGCTTTGCTGTGGTCGAGGGTACATGTGCTGGTGCATGGTTGTGCAGCAATATTGGCACATCCAACCATGCCAGAGAATGGCCATCAAAATGAATCACAGCTGCCACAGGCTCCTTTCCCTTGTTCCTTGTTCCAAGTAATTGCTTTTCCCTGTGCTGTGTGGAGATAAACGACCAGCACCAAAGTAAGTGCAGGAATCAGGCCTCATCTGTCAGCTCAGTACCTATTCCAATTGCTATGGGAACCTTATCTGCTGCAGTTTCCTCTCAGTTTAACTGGAGAATTAGCATAGGGCAATCTTTTCCCCATTTAATTTCCTTTCCTTTAAAAACTAAAAACTACAAACTGCTTGTGAACTGAATGCTGAAAGTCAAGTATCAGAATTTGTACCTCTCTGGGATGTTATCATTTGAGATCTTTTACTGTGGAAGGTGGAGAAAGCTGGCAAACCTCATTCACATTCCCTGTAAAGGACTGCAGCACCTCATAAGACACCGTTTATTGTATTTTTATTTTTGAGGAGCTCAATGTCATGCTGCAAACAGCTGTTGGAAGAGCTTAGCACCCAGAGGCTTGCAGTCAGGCCTCATGGTGAGCAGTTGGGTGATTTCTTTTCCCTCCCACCAATGTTGATCATAATTTGGTGGGGGAGACAGCTCCCCCCAATCCTGATTCTTGTACAATCCTTGGTAGGACATTTAACCCCTTTGCTCCTGCTGCCATGCCTTTAATATGTGAGGTGAGAGAAGTCATGGAGATATGTTCACTTTTTTTCTGAGGCAGTTGAGTAACACTGCAAAAATCCTAGATAGAAACAAACAATTCTTCAGTTTGGAGCACAAATGTGCTGTTGTGTTATTAACTGCATGAACTTGTTCCTCTTGCTTGTGTATAATCTGACAATAGCATCCCACCTCTGCCAGGATGTAACTTTTTTTATTAAAGGTATTCCCATTGAAAGCAATCATAAAATTCCCAGGATCAGGAAATTAACCCCATTTCTTTGGATGGAATTGACAAAGTTTCAGGAATTTTAAGTCAAAGCTCAGTGACCTAGTGTCATTTAATTCCCTTTCCTTTAAAAACCAAAACACCCACATACACCCAGCTGGGGGAAGAGGGGGGAATGCCACTAGTGGCTGTCTTTTGCTGTGTGACCCCCAGCAAAATTAGACACTGAGTAGTGGTTTGTAAATTTATACAAATGTCTCAGGCATTGCTGCATGCATGTGACAGCTCTGACAGGTATCCATCAACCCCTGGAACTGGACACCTCTGGAGACCTCTGAGTCTGATGGGAATACACTAATGAAGACTTGACATGGAGAGGAGGGAGAGATTTTTTTTTTTTCCTTTAATTATTGCTAACATGGCAAGACACAATGCATTTGAAGCTGAAGTCCAAGGGAAGGTACAAAGTTTTCATACTGTGCTGCTCCTCCCAGCTGGAATTAAAACACTTCATACAGAAGAAAGGACAGACACCAGTAAACACCTAACTACTACTTCTAGACTTCCAGTTTATTTGTTGTTCTGGTTTTGTTTTTTGTTTTTGTTTTCTTCATAAAAAGGCCATTTTCACCCCTCTCCGGAAGGAAAAGACAGGAACAAAGTTTGTTAAAAAAGAAATCAAGCCAAAAGGTCTTGTGTTATCCTTCTCCACCCTGTTATTCCTGTTCCCCCCTCACTTCAGCATTCCCTCTCTTCTTCCTTTAACAGTGACAAATGGCAAAAAAAAAAAGAAAAAAAAAAGGTAATTGAAAACTTGTACTGGACAAAATTTGAAGAAAGAAAGATAAAACAATCAAATATCACGAGAACCTCTTCAACTTTTGTGACTCCAACCTCAGCATAGTTTTTTTGTGGGAAGGAGAATTGCAGTGGGAATTCTTCTTGGTTCTCAAGCATTCTTCAGTCCCAGGTGATCATGGTAGCACTCAGGCAAAGGACAGTGACCTGCTGTAGCTTCCAATGAGCTGGAGGTGCAGCCTTGCCCTCCCTCCAGCCATCATTTTAGCTTTTGGGCTGCAGAAGAGCCATGCCCACCATAGCCCTAGTGCAGGGCTTAACTACCAAGGACTGGAACCACAGCTCAATCCCGAGCAAAGCACTTGATTTCCCCAGTGCAGGTATTGCAGTTTGCCAAGGGTTGGGAGACCAAAAAGGGTGCTAGGGACTGAATAGAGGAGATGAAATATCCTAGAAGAACAGGGGTTTCTCAGACCTTAGGCTGTATTTATGTTGTGTGAGTTATGGGGATTCTGCAGTGGCTGTGTGGTTTGTGCTGAAAGCTGGGGACTTCTCTGGAATTTTGCTTCCCTGGTGTGTGGCAAGAGGGGTTTGCTCAGGTGCTTTCCCCATCTTGAGGAGAGGTGGGCCTTGAACAGGTAGAAACAAGAGACATGAGCCAAGCTTAGTGGTACAGCAAATGAGGGCTGAGAAAGACACAACAGTCATGAGGGCATATTGAACATATCAGGTGTTCTTGCAGTCCTTTGCTTTATCAGGTTGCATGTGCTTACATATGGTAACCTCTTACTAATTAGCTAAATTGTGTTTGAATGGGGTAAGAGGGGAGTAATATTCATCAAAAAAGATGAAATAATAACTTATTGCAAAAATTAAAGATTAAAATTGAAGCTGAACAGATGTGCATATGCTGCTATCCAGCTCCCTATGCAGGGTTGTAGGAATAAGCTTGAGGTATTGAAGTGAAAGACTTTACTCCTGAACCTGCCAAGGGAAGAGAAGAAATGCATGGAAAGTGCAGAGGCTGTTTTACTTTGTTGGTTGAATCCACATTGCTGCAGCAGTTCTGCAAGGATTTGTTAGTTCCTGCAAGGACCAAGTGCATTACTGGCTCTGGGTCAGGCTTTTGGGATGGAGGAGGCAGCAGCAGGAAAATGGATACCTCTCTTTGAAGTGGCAAGTACCAGCCACCAGCCAAGGAAAGGAGCCACGTGTGAATAACCAATTGCTTAGTGTGGAAATCTTGTCATTGGCTCTAAAACAGCTTGTGCAGAATCTTTATTTCTCTTTTCCTTTTGAAGGCCCAAGGTAATTTCCATCCACTGGGAATAGAGAGGTCGCTTTTAAAAGCAGCATGGGGGAGCTGCTGATGTGTTGTTTTTTAAACCCACAACAATCTCTGGCCCCTCAACTGCCTCTGGAGCATGATCCTGGCTCTGTTTTGAAACCCTGACCCACAACTGCAAAGGAGGATATGTATTTTCAGAGCTGTCTGCTCTGGTTTGTCAAGCCTGAGCTTGACAAACTGTGTGGAAAGGAATTCCCAGGAAGAAATGCTTTCAATGTCTGTGCAAAGCTGTTGTGGGCAATTCCATCCTGTCTTGGTTTTGGTGACATGCCAAGACCGTTCTGTTAAATGGCTTTCTGATATTTTTTTCTCCTGTTTTGTTTTGATTTTTTTACAGGCTGTAGAATAGTTTCCTGCCCAGCCTGGGTTATAGCCAGAATGGGAGTTCTGGACTAGGATGGCTGGTTTGGACCAAAGACGTGCTTATACTCAATCATTTTTTGCCAGTGGCCACTAAACTTTTCCAAAACTCGCTTTATCGAGTGTGCAGCTTTTGTTGTACCATGGTGTAAATGGTGTTCTCTGCAGGAGGATGGTGATTACAGGCCATCTGGTGCCTTTCTGGAACTCGTATTTCAACAGGACATGGAATAAGCTTCTTTTTCTCATGGAGAAATAAGCCCTGCCTCAAGCATAAAAGCAACCTGTTACTTTCACGTACCCTGGAGAAGGGCCATCACTGCAACGTGAGCTTCCTCCCCATGTTCCAGCTTTGAGAGGATGACCTGAGAGCTGGAGCTGGGCTTTCTTCATCAAACTCTCCAGAAGCAGAGGTCTTTGTGCTGGAATGCTCCAAGCAGCATGCATGTGGGTCCAGGAGCTGCTGAAGGGAAATCCCATCAGTGGCAAGGCACAGCAGTGTAAATCAGTAACCCTGGGTTAGCTGGGATGGTGGGAGACTGCCTGGCAATGGGAGCTGGCCTGGTGCTGGGGCTCAAAACTTTGGGGAAATCATGCCCAGGCAGTGTTAGTTTTTTGTGCAATGATTTTGGATGAGGTATTAATTCCCCAAACAGGTTTGGTGACTGTGGCTTTGGTGTGGTGCATACATTGGTCAAGGAACAGGGAGATGGTGATGGGATTTTCTTTTCATGCTCCATGTGATCCAGTTTTGTGTGTGTCTGTCTCTCGTCAGCAACACTGGGCTCTCCCACCCTGAAAATGCTTTTGCAGGGCTGAGTTTTACATTTCTTTTACACCTTAGCTAAAGCATAAATCACTAGCCCAGTAAAATGGAGGCTCAGGAGCAGCCTCCACTTGTCCTGTCCCATAAACCTCCTTGTGCAGGAGCCCAAGCATGGGAGTCTCTCTCCCACAGGCAAGCAATGCTGTCAGGCACAGTTAGCTTTTTCAGAACCTCTGGATGGAGGGTGTTTGAACACTTTCAGAGCATACTCATTTTACAGCGTTTAAGCTGAGAAAATAATAGATGTTAATTTTTCTTTGTTTTATGAATTACCTACCATAATCAAATTTCAAAAGTTATTTGGTGCCTAAATTTTTTTTTTTTTTTTAATATGACCCTCACTCCAGCCTCTTTTGCAGTACAAGACGGGGTGGCATTTCCTTTGCATTTTGGAGTTTTTCAGCTCAGTCTCACTTTCCTGTTTCTATGGTCAAGGGAGGCTTTGTTTGGCCTTGGAGCACCTGTGAGGCTTCATGTGAAGAGGAGAAAGGGAGCTGATCACTTTTGGAAAGTTGGAGGTTGAGAACAGATCAGTGTCTCCAGGTGGGCATGTGTTAGGGCATCAAGGGAGAATTGTGCTTTGGTGGGTTTTGCCTTAATGACATCACTGCAGTGACATTGTGACAGAGGCTGGCAGGTAAATGTGTTGCTGTCACATTTTGAGTTTGTGAGGCTCTGGACTTATACTATAAGTAGAGGTGATTTTTAATCTTGTTAAAACTTTCCAAAAATTTTTCCCTCTCGGGAAGGAAGGGAATGGTGTTTCAGTGAGCATGGACAGAGGTGTCAGCAGCACCTTCTGGTTGTTCTGGCCAGAGTCCCTTGGGCAGGCTGACGTAGGACACATCGAGTGATGGTAAAGCAATTTCCCACAGTCCAATCCTATCAATAAATGCAATTTCCCTGGAGGGTGGGGGTGTGTGAAACTCGATTGCTGCCGACAGGGGCTGGTTGTGGCTGTGTGCATCACACAGCCAAGCTGCAGGAAGGCTGCAGGCTGGAGATATTTCCCCGATCAGCAGAGGCTCTGTCCCTTCTGAAGCAGTAATAGATGAGGTTGTCCTGTCCCTGTGTGGCGCTTCACAGAGGAGCCAGGTCTTTGCTCTTCCTTATCCCCAAGGCCTGTGTACTTATCATAATGGAGCACCTGTGGTGGACAGTGGTTATACTGCCTCTGTCAGTAACCCTCATTTGCATCCCATACCCAAATCTGTCCTCTTTTTCCTCTGCATCTATCACACTTTTCCCACATTCCTGTGCTTTTGAGGTCAAACCCAGCTGTGCAATAAGGCTTCTCCCTCTAGGAAAGCATTGCCATTTGGTTCTTTTGGGAAGTGGCATAAGCTCCATCAGTATAACTGTGCTTATGCTGATTTAAAGCATCTACCTCAGAGATTTTATTAGCATAAGCCTCTTAATAAAGAGGGGAAAATATCATAAGAGCTATACCAATGATGTAACTAGACCTAGGGACACATTTACTTTAAAGCTAAGTTGGTTTCACAGAGTATGTGATTTCAGTTAAATCTTCTGAAGTATGTGAGGACACTTCTATTTATGTTCCATTCACACTAATTTTAATTTATATTAAGTTCATCAGAATCAAGTTTGAGCTAAGTTGAACACGGTGTTACTGCTCACACTGTTTTTGATGGATTAGAAGCAACAGAGCTAAATCTTTCCAATCCCTTGTGAGTCCCTTGGAGTTTCACTGACAGAAAGATGATCAGTTTTTTTTAACTACATTTATCAAAACAGCCTGCAGGCACAGGCACACTTTCATCAGTGTGACTGTGTCCACTTATTACCCAAATGGTCTTTAAGCTGGAATAATCATGCTTCAAAGTGGGCTGCTCTGGTTTAATTTAGCCTAATTTGCTTTGATTTAGATGGGCAAATCTGGCTGGGTAGACAAGACCTAAGAGAACACCCTGCAGTGGATAGGTACTGCTGTTACTCAAGTCCTGCCAGGAATCTCTGCAGAAATCCCATGGCTGGTGTCTGTGATAACTCCCACTTTCTGGTTCCCAGGGCATTGTGCTCCTTGTTGCTGTGCTGGCCGTACCACAGGGACAGAGCACATCCAGTGGCACTCAAACACCCCTGTGGCAGGGAAGGTAGCTGGGAAGAAGGGGATGAAGGGACACTCTGCCAAGCTTAAAATCTGCTCCCAAATTGCACTGGGATCACCCAGGAACATCCATGTGCCTCTGTCATCTGGATCTCAGGCATGCTTGCACTCTGGGGACACCAGCCCTTGGAGCATGTCTGGAGAAAGCTGAAAGCAGGTGCCTTACTCTCACCAGTGCTTAGAGACTAAGCAGCAATCAAGCTCAGGAGCTTGCTGGCTGCTGCTGGGAGGTGGGTGCTGGTGATTAAACCTCATGCTTTGGAAGGGCAACTCGGGTCTGGCTTTGCCTGCCAGGAAACTGAGTCTGCTCTGCAGTGAGATGCTGCAAGTGTCAGTCCCATCAGAGGAGTTGCCTGGGCTACCCACAGGAAGGGGTGATCCTCAAGCACCAACACCAGCTGTGCTGTGCCTGGGGAGGGAGACGTGACGGCGCAGAGAGCTGAGCTTTCACTGTGCTTTAGCTGTTGACAAAAGCCACAGATATGATAATGTGTGTAGCAGTGTGCTTCTCTTCTCTCAGAAACATCTATGTGTGCATCCTTATTTATTTCAGTCAAATGGAAAAAATGGTCACATACCTAGACATTCTTTACCCACAAAAATGAGCGGTGAAGGCTCTTCATCAAAAGAAAGAATATGAAAATGCCATAGAGACATCTTTAAATGCATGGATTTTATTTTAGTGGCTTTTTCATTCTCTTCTAGCTAATATCCCTCTCCTCCCATAAGAAATGTCAGGACTCCTCAGATTGATCTTCTTCATTTTGTGCTGGGGGACTCTTGGTTCTTGAGATCTTTCTTGCTGACCGAAAGCTCAGTGATGGTAAATCATTAGCAGAGGAAGTTTTTTCTCCCAGGTGTTTCACAACCATGTGAGTTGATAAGTTGCACAGGACGAACTACACAAAAACACTGAGCTTAACAGAACTTGGCTGTTTCACACCTGACAAAATCTTACTGCCAGAATATCCAATGATATTATCTCACTAGTTCTCGCTGTCTCCAGAGTATTCCAGGGGAAAGAAAATGAATAGGCATGCACTGAATGAAAGTGCTCCAACCCAATCTATTTTACATTAACAGGTCACTTTTAATCTTCTCCAATGGTGGAAATTCATTTTCTTTTGTTCTATTTATGTTCAGTTTTGTTCTTGCCATATTTCTTTTACATTTTTATTCCTTCACCATGTTCTGTTTTGTTTGTGCTGTTGACAGCAGGAGAGATTTAAAAATGCCCTGACTTTGAAACAAGTCATCTACAGATGAAATTGTTCTTAAGGGCTCCTAGCAGCTGCAGGGACAAGTGGCATAAATGCAGATTTAATACCAGTGGCTGAAAGTAATTGTAAATAAAAGTACTCTCTGTGAAAATATTGGACAGGTTTTCAGATGAATAATATTGCAAAGAAGCTGCTTGGAAACATGGCTGGCAGCCTGTGGAGAGCTGTAAATGTGTGGGGTAAGACCTCTCCCTATGCCATAGGACTAACTCATCCCAGTTTGACCAGGAATGCCCAAGATGAGGAGTAGCAGAGATTCTGGCATTTTCCTGTGGAGAACAGGTCAGTGAGTTTACCAGGTGATTATGTTACTGAGTATTAACAGCCAGCCACTGGGGACAAAGAAACTCTTGGCACCACAAGGGGGTCTTCAACAGGTAACAGGCCACCTGGGTTGGGAGTCACAGAGAGCACCTGTGAGTGGAAGCTGGGAGGATTGAGCACAGGAATTGTGCTGCCTTACCTACCCTGGTCTCACACCTTTTCCCTTTCTGTTGCCCACTGGCCACCCTTTAGGGTAGGATATCTTGGGTGTCAGGAGGAAGGAGGCCACCCAGCTTGGACCCCTCTGCAAGTTGGCAGGATTGCTGAGGTTGCAGAGGAGGATGCCATGCCTTAGACTGGGCTCAAAAAAGCAATGCCTGCCAACTCCGCTCTGCTGGCCAGCTTTGCCTCCCTTTGGAGGTGGTGGATATGGTGGGCTTAGTCAGAGCCAGGCAGCCTCATAACTTGTAACAGCTCTTTTCAGTGAGTGCAGCCCTATTCCTCTGCAAATTGTCCCTGAGTGATTATACTTCTGCTTATTTTGCAATGATTGTGTTAATGATTTCTGCAAATGAATTTTAAACCAGAGATGTCTAGCCTGATTATTTGGCTGCTTTCACCACTGTCATCACATCCAATAGCTGTTATTTAGAAAACACTCTTTGCACTTGTGTTTACTCACACAGATTATATGGTGGGGTTGGGCTCTTTTGCTGGATATTTCCCAAGCTACCAAAAGCTTTGGTGGTGGCAGCCCAAATGCTTTGAATGCAAATGCCAAAGCCAACAAGTATTCGTCTGAGTATCTGCCAAGCTCTCATTTTCTGAGAACACACTGCTGAATCAAAATTTAGTCTCATGAACATTTATGGAAAACAACCAAGAGAGCAGCTCCAAATCTCATTTTTTCAAATGAATTCTGCTTCTCTTCTAAGGCATATTCCCAAATTCATTTGGACATACAAGTCCATGTCTAGTTCATGCCAAGTATGAAATATCCATGGATTCTCTTCTTGGCCCCACTTCCCTTTTTTTCTGGAAAAGGCAGGAGTTGCTAGGACTGATGCTGAGAGACATTCTTTCTCTTCAGCATCTTTGATGTTCACAGCCTGCTTCTGCCTCTAACTCATACAACAGAAAACACTTGTTGCTTTCAAATTCAGTTTTTGCCCCTTGAGTGGAAATGGTCATGTTCTGACCTGTTTTCTTTCCAGACCAGAAGAGCAGAGATGGGGAGATGGTTTGCTGTGCTTCCTGTGGAGGCTGTCTGCCTGTGGCAGCTGGTGTTTCCAGTGGACCCACTGCAGCTCTCAGGTGTTCCTCAGCCAGGACTCTGTGGAGAGCTGTGAAAACACTTATAACAGTTCCCTCAGGCCTGAGATCTCCACCTGGCCTGCAAGCAAATTGCTACTGTCTCTCTCTGTCTTTTTATTTTAGGAGGTGTCACATCAGCAGTCTTGGGGAGAGATTGAAGACTGAGAGAAAACAGTGATGGATGGACTAATGTCAGACTCAGAAAAGGGTGAGCTATGATATCTTGATAGCTGAAGTTTCACTCTTTCTGACAAAAAGAGGCCAGAGCCTTTGCTGCTGGCTCCCCTCTGAAACTACCTGCAGATACCTGCTTTAATTTGGTTGGTTTGGCCAAAGCAAATCTGACCCAGTAACACAGCATTATATTCAAAAAGCCCTCACCTGGCTTGGGCTCCATGGCAACTGCAAAGCAAGCTGGGCAGACGAGGGAGAGCTGAGCCTCCTACATGTCCAGCACATCCAGGGCTGTGCCTGCACCCTTCCCAGGAGACAGGGAAATGTGCCTCTGCCAGCTCTGCTTTCAGCATCATAGAATCATGAATGGTTTGGGCTGGAAAAGACATTTTAAGGTCTTCTAGTTCCAGCCCCACCACCATAGAGAAAGCTCTCCAAGACCACGTGAGCCTTAGTTCACCAGGAAGGGATTTGATCTTTCCCCTGCAGGCCTCAGCTGGCAGCGATTCCAGCAGTGTTCCATGGCATGGTGGGTGATAGTGATTTCCCTGTTCTGTTCCACTTGCTCCCTGTGCTTGCAGGTCTGGCCAGGGCAAGCTGTGCTCAGCTGCAGAGATACAGAGTGGGTTTCCTAGGGAGCAAAGGCAGCACATGTTCACTGGCTGGTATTTTATCCCAGCTAAGAGCCTGAAGGAAAGATTTCTGAGACAGATGTAGTTTGCTTCTCTTACAGACTTCTACTTACAGACAGTTTACTTCTCTTTTAACCTCATTAGCTGATAAGAGGTACTCCAGCTCCCAGAGTGGTGTGAGGGACACAGATGCCCCGAAGAGGAGAGGTATGAGAAGGTTCTGTCAGACCCACAGCTTTCTTCCAGGAGGGATTGCCACTCACTTCATTTGCTTCAGCTCAGAGAGGATGCCTTTTTTTCAGGATGCCTCCAGCATTTGTCTAAAGAGCCACTTAGCTTTTAAAAGCCTCTGGGTTTACCCGGTAAAAATAATTTTCTTTCTCCAGTTTTCCTCTTGCCCGCCTTCCTGGCACCAGTGTCTTTGTCCTTTAAGGGCCAATAAAATCTGATGGGGGTGTTACTGCCTCCTCCATGCTCCTCTAGTGACCACTTAGTCTGAAGTGTGATCTTTAAACAGCCTGTTGGCAGGATAATAATACAGATGTAGGTGGCACCTACAGCAACCTCAACAAAGCTATAATGCAGCAGGTTTTCCCTCCCATCTCTATGGGGCAAGGGCTTTGGCCCATGAGCTGTGTCAGGTTTAACTGTGATGGGTTATTGCCTGCTCTAAGGGGGCAGGGGGCACCTTTAAAGGAGAGTTTTGATAGCAAGGAATAAAAACTGTGGTATTACCTTGGTGCCCTCAGCCCTCCTGAGCCTCCATGGAGCTGATGCCATGTCATGACTGGGGTGAAGCCAGCCTTTGTATGCAGGAGCAGGAGGAGAATCAGCTCACTGTGTTGTCTCTGCTGAAAGCTCTAAATGTACTTTTGTCACTATTTTAATCATCCCTACCTCTGTTCTAACACAAAGAGAGGAGCTGGTGATGTGCTAAGGTGTCTTCTCTGGGGAGAATTATGTTTTAGCTTACTTGGGCTCCTTCCCCTGCCTCTCTGGCAATGCCACCCCTAACAAGGTGATGCTCACTACATCAGCAGGTCTCCCATGCTGCTTTTAAAAGCGACCTCTCTATTCCCAGTGGATGGAAATTACCTTGGGCCTCCAAAAGGAAAAGAGAAATAAAGATTCTGCACAAGCTGTTTTAGAGCCAATGACAAGATTTCCACACTAAGCAATTGGTTATTCACACGTGGCTCCTTTCCTTGGCTGGTGGCTGGTACCTGCCACTTCAAAGAGAGGTATCCATTTTCCTGCTGCTGCCTCCTCCATCCCACAAGCCTGACCCAGAGCCAGTAAAGCACTTGGTCCTTGCAGGAACTAACAAATCCTTGCAGTACTGCTGCAGCAATGTGGATTCAACCAACCCCTTGCAACCCACTTGCCTGATGGCTCCCCCTTCTTTGGCATCAGGCCCTTTTACTTTGTCCTCCCTCCTGCCCATGCCCTTGGAGCCTCTTCTCTCCCAGTGACTGTGATTTTCCAGTGGCTGTGGGACCCCCCCGCCCCACACCCACGACATGCAGGGTGTTGATTTGACTGGACGTAAGCGCAGAGCTCATTAAGAACTTGTCAATAGTGCAATGAGAAGCAGTGTGGGGTGAGGCAGGGGGAGAAGGGCCCTGTGGCAGGAGGGGCTCACAGCTCCCCTCTGCGTGTGAGAGCAGGTTTGTGTGTGCATCCCTCGGCTGGAGCCTCTGTGAGCAGCTCTGTGTGCCCCAGGGACTCACCACCAGCAGCCACCAGAGCCAGGTGAGTCCACTGGGACAGCAGGGTCTGGTTTGGGGTGTGAGCATCAGGGCAGAGAAGGGAATGTCAAAGCAGTGGAGGGAAAGAGCCACCTGCCTGCACTAGCACCCCTGGGCAAGAGTGCAGGAGCTGGGCTCTCCTCCATCCACACTGGGCTGTATGTGGGACTGAGTGGTGCAGCACCCTGAGAACAAGGCAGGATGCAGGATTGTTCCTGTCTTTCAAAAGGTGATGGAGGGCTGAGCAAATAAGGACAGCCCTGCCTGGCACTCAGTTGGAGCAGTGTGAAGCAGAACAGGTTTTGAACAGCTTTATCCACAGCTGCACCACTGCAATGACTAAATTTCTATCAGTTACTATTCCCATTGCAATGTCTCTTTGGTCAAGAAAGACACCAGTTGCTGGGAAGGCAGAACTTTCCTGTCACTCCCATGCAGAGCTAACTGGATTTCCCTTGGTGTTAACAGGCAGGTGCAAATGATTGCTCAGTGAAGATATATCAGCACTTACATGAAAACCTGGGGCAAGCTTCTCTGGGGAGGATCTCCAGTGGGTAAAACTCAGGGAATGTGTTATGTGATAAGAACATAAGAGGCATGGGCTCAGCTGCCCCTCCCTGGGGCTGGGATAGCCTTCCCCAGCCTTAATATGTTTCAGCCCCAAGGATCAGTGTGACAAACACTGTTCTAGGTTCTTGGTCCCCCTTCACAAAGGTTCTGCAGGTTCTGATGGTCTGTGGCAGTGGAGCTCAGCTTCTTTGCCTGTACAGCTGCTGGGATCTGTGTTGGTGCTCTTCCTTCCTATCTACCTGCAAGACACTGACTCTGGAGGAGATAACTCATTCCTTCAGTGAAGACCTCCCCACCTCTCCTCTCATAGCACTGGAGACCTGGACAAACTCACCCATTTCCTTCCTCCCTCCCCTCCTACCTTCTCCCTACTCCCTATCTCCCATGAGAGCTTCTTAGAGCTGCAGTCTTGGATACCAAAGGCTCCTCAGTTTGCTGGTGACCTTGCACCTGGTAGAGACCTCCAGCATATTTAATTTTGGTTCTCCTCCCTCCAAGAGAAGCTCTGCAACAGTTTGGAATTTTGTTGTGTGGAGAACAAAAATCAGGTTGAAGACATGCAGCTGGAAATGCATTTTTATGAAGAAACTTAATGGGCACGAAGAACAAGCAACTAATGTCCTTATAGTGGGGTGAACACCCCCATGACACTGAGTCCTGTTTGCTGGGGATAGAGCAAATGGGTGCTGTGCCTGGCCCCTGTGGAGGTGCTCATGTGGTGAAGGCTGTTCCTGGTGCTGAAAGGCCACGGTCTGCACCCTGTATGGAGTGGCTGTGGGGGATGTGACTCGAGTCTTCAGCCAAGACAACAGGGACAATAACCATTCCTTCCTCTGCCTGATCTCCTGAGCACAAGTCGTGGAGGAAGAGCTGCTCCTTCTCCACTGCTCTGTGGAGCTTAGCACAAGAAGTGAGGATAGGAGAAAATGTGAATGTGAAATCGGTAGAGATAATGCCCGGCTAGTTGAAGGTTGGTCCTGGATAGCAGGGGATGTTGCTCTGGGTAATGAGCACATTTTCCAGGCCATTTTGAGGAAAAACTCAGCCAAGGGGCTGGGAGCTACCAATGTTCTTGCAAGGTTCCTGCAGAGGCAGCTGGCTTTCCTGTTCTCTATTTTTCATTCCCAAAAAAGCATATGAACAAAGGGAGCCTTGTGGCAGCCTGAGGGCTCTGGAGCGTGATTATCTCTCTGATTTCATGAGAAGAAGAACAAAGAATTTGGCATCTGAGAATGAGCATAGATTTTCTCTTCGGCTTGGCCATGCTGCAGCAGGAAAACAATGTTTTGCTCTGCATGGTGAGGCTCTAATCTTTTTGGAGCTGGATACTTGTGCCAGAGTGGTGACAGGCACACCTGTGACATTCACAGGTGCCATGTTCCAAATGAGGTGCTTGGTAGCTGCTGTGACCCTACCCAGAAGGAGCAGGGGCAAGGCCTGTGATTTTCTCATTCTTTTCCTATTTACCTTCCTCTTTGAGCTTTCACCTGAATGCAGTAGCAGAAACTTGTTGAGGTAGAGCAGGGTTTTTACCTGCTCATATTACTCCAAAGGCAGCAGGAGATGGTCAGTGTGGAGCAGGCTGAGCTTGTCTGTGACCTGGATGGGTCATTTCCCAACCTGAGCTTCCCAGCCCCAGGGACAGCCAGTCCTTTGCTCCTCTGCCACACAAGTTGAGAAGGGATTGCTCCCTGGCAATGCTGGACAGCTCAGGGGAGACCCTGGATCATTCTCATGCTTGTTTCTGCTCTTTCCTGCAGTTCTTTTCCTTATTCAATTTTATCATTATTAAATTATGGCAAAAAAGTGCAAGGTGACTTTCTCAAGTGCATGTCATCACTTTCCTTTGCAACATCAATTTTTCCCAATCTGCTCAGTTCAATGATATCATTAAAAAAAAGGGAGCAAAAATGAAAAAAACCTGACAAAACACCACCAACAAACAGGAAAACCTCAAAAAACCCACAACAAAACAAAAAGAAACACAAAAACCCCCCCAAAAACATACCAAGGCAAATATAGCAAATAACCACTGACATCACTTGCAACACCTCTGGAGCTGCATTAAATCCAGCTTTTTGTGTATGAAGTTATGATTTCCTTCCCCTCATGTACTACACAGCCATGGCTTTTGCACAGCACTGGTGAGTCCTTGTAGGACAGGACAGATTACCCCTGGGAACTCCAAAATCTCACCCAGGATGTTACTCCAGACCAGGATTTAAGCTAAAATCTCGGTTCACAGGCAGAGTTTCAGTGAGGCTGTAGCTAGTGAGCAGTAACTCAGGCTGCACTGGCTGAGCTGGGACTGTGCAGCCTCTCTGGAGTAAAGGGGGCAGCGTGGATGCCTGTCCACAGCCTGGTGGCAGTGCCTGGACACCACACTGGGCTGTCACAGACAGGCACAGGAAGTATAAAAAAGTGATAAATTCCATCTGAAACTGCCCTCTCCGTGTCCATCTAGGCACTTCTGCCCCACTGATGTTCTCATTGAAGGCACTGGGCAGCTTTGTTCCATTAACCTCCCTGGAGTGGGACTGTGCCTTACCAAGGAACAAAGCAGGTCACCACCCTTCAGGAGGAGCACTAACCTGCAGCTCTTCTCTCCCTCCTTTCCCTATGTCCTGAGGAGTTTTTTTGAGAGCTGTGCTCTTTTTTCAAGCAGAGGTGAAATTTGCCAGTGAACTTAAAAAGTAACGGAGGTTGGGATCAGACAGATGGGTCTTTGCAGAATGAAGCTTGCCTAAAATGTCCATGTTGCTTCAGGCAGGGCAAAAGAATAACACAGCAAAAATACCAACATCATGAATCTGGCATCCCAGCATGACAGGTTGCACTATATAAGAAAAGGAAAACGCTTTTTAATTTAATCAACACATTTAAAATAAGCAGAAATAGGCTTTTAATCTTTTTAATGAGGTACTTTCACTGAGGAGGATGGAGACAGGGATGCCTTTAAGCAACTTATCTGTCTTTCCCAATCTGGAAATGTGCAGTCTGCTCAGATGCTGCCATCAAGGCCTGGCCTTGATACTCGTGCTGCTGTGGTGGCTCAGACTGGAACTGGACAGTCTGTTAGGGCCAAAAAAGAGTCCTGCCATCTCTCTGTTTCCTGGGAAAGCTTCTCAGGGACCAGCATGAGTTTTAAGTGAGAGCATTAAAATGGTTCAGATGCTGCATCATTTGCATATTCCAAAAAAGGCATGACCCCCTGCTTTCCTTAGGGACAATGTAAGGTGGCCACAGACACTGAGGCTGTGGGACACCATGTGATAGCAGAAGTGGTGAGTGAAGCACAGCCTGTGGCCAGGAGCAGGATCTGGCCCTGCTTTCCCTCATGGGGTGAGGAGCCAGGAGGAACTCAAGAGGGCATCTGGAGACAGGGAGGTTGTTGCACTACTTGCCCTCATCCCTCTTGCATGTATAACACAGAAATGAAGGTGCCCCTTGGCAAAGCAATCCATGGCAAGATGCATCCAGTCCCAGCAGCTCCAAAAGCTTTTTCAGGGCTGTGAGGTACTGCCATAGTCCTCCTGGGATCATAGCTGAAAGTCTCATTTATCTGATGGTTTATGAAATGTGGCTCATGCCCCGATTGCCCCTTCTTCCCATCTGGATAAGGTGGTGGTGTGGTGCCAACCTCACTTGCCACGTTATTAAGAGTGATGTGGACTGCTGGTGGAAGAGGCTCATTGGACAGCAGCTGCAGGACAGACCCAGTTAGAAACCTAAATCTTATGCAAGAGGATGGATCATCTAGGAGAGATAATTTACTTTTTTCTCACATCCTGTATGAATGCTGGCTTCTGTAACCAAGCAATCACCTGTCTTCAGGGGAAGGGAGATGAAATACTGCGTGTCTGCAGTGGCATCTCTTGGGCACCATGCAGAGAGGGCTGTGAAGCATTAGCCCTGTCTGCCTGACCCAGCTGGACAGGGCAGTGATGTTCCAGCCCTAAGGGGGCTCTGTGTGGGGCCAGCACTCTGCCAGATCCCTCAGGCTCCCACAGGGAGCTTTTTTCCCCAGGTGTGGGAAGCTACAGCATATGCTGCTGTTGCAGCGAGCAGAAAATTGACCGAGAGTCTGCTGTGCCCTGATGGGCCGGTCACGGCTGTGAACAAGACACACGAGCCTTGGGGCTACTTGGCTGTCATTAAAATGGTGTGGATGGAAGGAAAAGTCTAATTGACTGAACAACAGCCTGCACTGTGTAATTAAACTAATTGTGGCTCTACCTGCATGGTCCAGAAGCAATTTGTGTGGATGTTAAATCACTGAAAAATAAGAGGTGGGGAGATATGTGAAAGTATTTCTTACGTGTTTCCATAGGTCATTTTGCTGTTTCATTTTGGGCACTTTTATGGCCTTAGAATTTTTGTTTCTGTCAAATTTGAGGAGATTGTTAAATATTTGATGCTGAAGCAGGGGAAAGTAAAAAGGTCACTGTTGTTAGCAACAGTGTTTCAGGAGGCAGAGTTTGAAGTGGCAGCAATACTTTCTCATTGCTATTTTGTTATTTGAAGCAAATTCCCTCAAAAGAAAAGAAGGCCTGTTTCATTTCAGCCTGGCTCTGCATCCACTGGGGACCAGGCAATTGTTTTTATTGACTTGAGCAGCAAAAGACCAGGCCTTCTGCATAACTTGGTGAGGCACAGGTCACACATTCACTACCAGGATTTTATGGCATGAGCTTTCATTGATGTCTTGGAAAGTTCTGGCTTCAGAATATGGTGCATTTGGAAGAAGTTGAATGAGAAACCTGCTATAGTGTAATGTTGAAACTCTTTGACCTTGTTTTCAAGTCCTTGCAAAGCAGAGCCCACCTCCATCCTGTAGCTCTGCTCTTATTGATTATCATTTTGAGTCCTTCAGGTGTTTTGCTGTGCCCAAAGCACCGTGTGCTTTTCAGAACAAATAATCTGACACGACAGAGAGCTGCTGAGAGACTCTGGTCTCTCTGGGCTGTCAGCACAGGACAGAGCTTTATGCTCATTCTGGAGGAGACCCATGTGGATAAGTGGAGGGGCTGACATTCCATCCCAGTAGGACCCCTTGTTGAGCATGTGAGCAGCACAGGAGTCAAACGCTCGGCCTGGGGCAACGCTTGTTTGTGTTTTTGCTGGCCAGGGCCATGTGTCTGGGGAAGGACATGGCACAGCCAGGCTGTGGGACGAGCCCTTCTGTCCTAATCGTCCATCACCTAGAGCTACAGGACAGTAGGTGGGATGGATCCTCAGAGGGATCTTCTGGCTTGTTTTTCTACTTCTTGACTGTGAAAAAACCTCTATAAATCTAGCTTATTCTTTCTGAGCTGGAGGCGAAGGACCTCACTTTTCAGGTAAGAAGAAATTGCCAGGAAAGTACAGGAAATATGAGGTGTGACCATCTAGCTGCAGTATCACTCCAGAACTATGGCAACAGGAACAGGGAAAAGAGCACAGGGAGTGCAGGATATATAAACACCCTTTAAAGACAGCAGCTTACCTTCTGTGTTTTGTCTACAGAAAAGAAAAGAAGTGAGTCTAAATGGCTTCTGCTGAGTCCAATTGGTTATGTCTCCAGGAATAGCTAATTACCCTGACTTAGCCCAACTCTGAGTTCTTCCCAAGGGTTTTGGTGCTATTTCTTTTATTTTGATTTTTAAGTTTTCTTCATTTTACTTTCCTCCTACATGTTTTGTATAATCTTTCTCCCTGCCTTAGTGAGAAGCCAGGAGCTGGTGTGACAGTGCTATCACAAGGTGTAGGACGGAAAAGGGATCTGCCAACCAAAGCCTTTTCTCTGAGTGTCCTGCAATGCTCTCTTCTGGCATCTGCCTCATGGGCTGTGTGGAATGGTCTCTTCTCCCCAGAAACCATTTTCATGCTGCCACTCACTGCTGGGCTCACTGCAACTGTCCTGGGGCTGGAGGAGTTGTGAGGCTTGATGTGGGCTCCACAGCTCAGGGACTTTATCCCATAGCAAGGGGATTTTTGTCTTCTCCACTGACCTTTCTACCAGAAGGAATTAAAGTTATTTCCTGCCATTCTCTTCACAGCTGATAGAATTTTTCTAACTTCAGTGATTAATTCTGTGGGGGAAAAAAATTCCATCTGCTGTTATCATGTGATGCCTACTGTAGTAAGCAGGAGTCATACTGCCATTGAGTCTATCTCTGTCCAGTTCACTTTAGAAATGCTAGTTAATGAGTCCCCCAAACATCCCATGGAACAAATGGCTGCTGTTTCTTTGTGAGACTAGACTGCCAATAGTAAGAAACTCATGCAAGGTCAGTTTTAACTGCTTAGAGCATGACACCTCTTCATAGCATTGATTTCTTTCATGGTCTGCCCATTTTGTTTTTCTTTTTGTTTGTGTGTTTTCCAATGTTTGCATCTATGAATGCTTTTGTCAACAGGCTTCTCTGTGAAATTGTAGCATTTATCACCCTCGTGACCCCTTGTAAGGATTAAATTTGTCTCTGTAAAATGGCTGAGAAGTGAGTGAGAACAAACCCCATGAGAGTTCTGTCTTCTGTACTGGCTGAGGGTAGATTCTGAGGGGAAAGGATAAAACCAGGAAAGGTAGAGAGTGTTATTTCCATGGGAGAGTCCCTCAACCTCCAACACCTTCCAGTTCAAGGTTTTGCAGTATTGCTGTAGTAGATTCTGGTAGATTTTCCTTCCATTATTTATCCCCTCAACTTTCTCTTCTGAAATCAAATAAACTCTCGGCATCCTGCAGTGGAGAGTCTTACTCCATAGGTGAACATTTTCTGGAATATCACCTCTTGCTCTTTTTGAGCCTACCACCTGCTGGGCATGGTATAATCCCTTGCAGTTCTTGTGTCAGAAATGGTGAATACTTGTATTCTATGACACTGATACATTTATAGGCCCCTGCCAGCTACCTCTTCCACAGAACAATGGATCCTGTTTCATTTATACTCTCTTCACATGGAAGTTGCTCCACACTTTTAAGCAGCCTTTTGGCTCTCTTCCATGCCTTTTTCTGACTTTGAAACAGCTTGTGGGACAGGAAGAGAGAACTGCTCTCATTTTTCAACACACGAGTGCAATATTGGTTTAGACATAGGTGTAGTAACATAGCCTGCTCTCGGTCTCTTTCCAAATTGTTTTGGTGTGATGGTTATATACTTCTTAGGGCCTAAAATCAATTCAGGTATTAATGAAACTTTTTAGTCAGACTCATGCAATTAATCATCAGGACTTTGGAGTCCTGATTTAGTGGGATTTCATTAGTTCACAAGCTGGTTCTAGTCACTAGTGAACACAAGCTGAATACACCTGGGGGTTACAGTACCACGTGCAATGAGGTGTACAGGGAGGAGCTGAGCAGAGCAGCTATTCCCTTGCCAGAGGCTGCAGGTGCTGTGAACACAGCTGTCATGGTGGGATTGCCAAGTGGAGTACATCCATAGCAGAGGTGTGCTGCAAACCTCTGCTTGCCTGACTGGGCCACACAAACTCTCAGATGCCTCTGTGGCTGCTGCACTCAGTTTTGGACCCCAGACCTGGGAGCTGTGGCACCTTCACCATGCCCTCCTCCACTGTCACTCAGACAGGACAGATATATTTCTCTGCTCTGTGGTAGGTCATCCACAACCTCTGGTTTTGCTGCATGCCTACTGGTCCCAGAGCTCTTCCTGCAGATCATTGGGATGAGAAGCAGAGAATATGAGAGTTGAGGGATTTATTATGTAATGGTAACAACCAAGTCTGACACAGTACATTGACACAGGACACCTTCCCTCTCTCCTTTCTGTGCAGGAGCTTTGCCCAGTGCTTCCCATCTTGTCTTCACGTGGCCAGGACAGAAACTGCCTTTCCTGCTCCTCCAGCCCCTCAGCAAGAGTGGACAGGACATACATCTGAGTCACCATGGGCAAGATGGACAACACCTCCGTGGAGCTGAGCTCTCCCTCCGAGGTGAAGCAGGCAGCCCTGGAGGAGCCAGAGCCCATCAGCCCTGAGGTCGTGAGCAGCAAGAAGAAGAAGAAGAAGGAGATCCCAGACAGAGGTTCCTGGAAGGGGAAATTTGACTTTTTGCTGTCCTGTGTGGGCTATGCTATTGGTCTGGGCAACGTCTGGCGCTTTCCTTATCTCTGTGGCAAAAATGGAGGAGGTGAGAGAAACACACAATGAGCAGCCTTGTCCCCAAACAGGTTTTGGTTTGGTGTGGGTCTGGGCAAATGGGTGGTCCTCCAGCTGAGAGCTCTATCACATGGTGGGAGTTATTAAGTTGCCTGGAGACAAGTTTCCATGATCTGTGGGCTTTACTAGCAAGTGCAGGCTGGGAAGAAGCAGTCCAAAGAAATAAAACAAGCACTTTGAGTTCTGTCATGCTAGTGCAATCTAAATTTGCAGGGCTACAGAAGAAAACAACCATGTGGGACCTCATTTGCTTACAGGGAAGGCTATGCACAAATAGGCACCCAGTTGGATTCTGGGGCACCTCCAGAGAAACCGGTTTGCTTCTGTTAAAGGTGAGGTTCTCCTCAGTCTAGTGTATTCTCAAGGCAATTCTCCTTGCTCAGCTACAGAATTTCTGCACATCTTGGATCAAGTCAGAAAACACACGTCTGTGCCTCAGCTCCCCTCTGAAATGGTTTCTAGGATGGCTTCTTTCTTCAGCCTTGTCAGGGAGATGCTTTTGTGAATGGGAGTATAGGCAGGTGTCAGTACAGCAGAGGTTCTTTCTTCTCACTCCAAGCTGAGCTGTCCCACTGCTTGTGCCTGTTACTAAAATAGCCTTCCTTCTCCCCTTTGAAGAGCTGCTCATTTCCTTGAACCATTTTAAAGACTTCCCACACAAGTCCAAACCCCTTTTCCACACTTTTAAGGCTGTATGTATAATTTCAGTTTTGCCTGCTACTCTTCCCACATTGCTCTTTGCTTCCCTCTTAGCTCTTCCTGGCCTGGAGTCCCCATCCCAAGTGCCACACTGAGGGTCTCTTCTCATGTTTCTTCTCCATGTCTTTTTTATTTTCCTTTTGCCTTTGGCTTTTGTAACTTCTCATATCACCAGCCCATTTCTGCTGTCGCAGGCAGTGTAGGATGGATGCTCTTTTCCTCCAACCCTGGAAAGGAGGAGAAGGGTCTTGCTCCCTGAAGCAATGTCCATTTAACTTCATGGCATTGAACTTCATGTCCATTTAACTTCATGGCTCCTTTCTCTGAAGCATGTGGAGTGAGTCCTAGCAGGAGACCAGAAAGTTAGCAACTTTGACAAGATTTCTAACTGAGCTGTGTTGTTTTCATAGAATTGTAGAATCACAGGATGATCTGGGCTGGAAAGGCCCTTAAAGACCATCCCATTCCAAACCCACTGCCAAGGTCAGGGACACCTTCCACTAAGTTTCTCAAAGCCACATCCAGCCCGGCCATGAACACTTTCAGGGATGGGGCATCCACAGCTGCTGTGGGGTTTGGGGAGAGGTGAAAATGTGCAGCAGAGCTGAGTGAGGTTTTTGTGAACATCCAGGCTGCGCCAGGGAGCCTGTGCCACCAGAGCCATGGCACAGGTTTGTCATCATTGTCCAGCCAGTGTCTGACTGCTGGCTCTCCTCTCAGAACGTTTCCCTTATGGCTAGGTCCCAGTACTGGTTGTTAACCAGAATCTGCCCTGTGGTTGCTGCGTCATCTCAAGTCTCACACCAGCCCTGTGCTGCCCA
This sequence comes from Thryothorus ludovicianus, assembly GCA_013397245.1. NCBI lineage: Eukaryota > Metazoa > Chordata > Aves > Passeriformes > Certhiidae > Thryothorus > Thryothorus ludovicianus. The sequence goes on from VZTB01009908.1 coordinate 766,211, forward strand.
TGACTGTCTCCTCACACATAAAGCTGGAGATGACAATGCCTATAATTAGATGAGGGGTGTTGTGAAGCTAAAATCGATCCTTCATACAAAGTCAGCTGAGAACCTGGGCCGGAGGGTGCTGTAGAGGTGCGGAGCGCTATTATTAGCATCAGCAATGGCACACGGGGTGATCTCTGCCCTGGCAGCTGCGGACTCGCAGAGGGAGCAGCCGGCTGAGAGCAGAAACGCCAGGCGGGTGAAATGCGGGAATTGGCTCCTGCCTGCTCCCGAGCACCCCGCCGTTGCTGGCAGCCCGGAGGGCTCCTGCCTGTCGCCGGTGCCGGCGGGGGCTGCCGAGGCACCGAGGGACGAGCGGAGCTGCGGGGCTGACGCACGGGAGCGTCACCGGGAGCCGGAGCGGAGCGGGGTGGCGGCTCCTCGGCAAGCGGGTGGGCACCGCCTCGGCTCTGCCCCGACGGAGGCGCCTCCGGAGCGCAGCAGACTGTGGGTGGGACTCTAATTTTAGCGTCCTGCATGTGCGCTGCTCAGAGCGCGGTCGTGTGGGCTGCTTCCATTACGCACAGGCAAATTGAACTGAATGGAAATATTGTCGTCTCACTTACCGCTGTCACATTGCATCGGCTCACGGCTGGTTTGCTCGGCGCGGGGAGCCCAGGGCACGGCAGCCCGGCGCTCGGCCCAGCCGCTGCGGGGAGCAGGCTTCACCCAAAGTGATGCCCGGGCTCCCTGCTGGCGCTGCACGCAGCTGGATGTGCCCAGCTGTGCCCATGGCTCCAGCCTCTACACCGATCTCTAAACTTATACAGTCCCTCTGATCTCAACAGGACTCCAAATTCACTCTAAATGCAGCTCAGTACATACTAAAAATTGCCTGTGAGATCCTAAGCTTGAATAACTTGAGAGAAAAGCAATTCTTTAAATAAGCATCCTGCACTCCCCATTTGTGCACTGAGACTCAAAGCAACAGCGTGTAACAGCTTGTAATGCTCAATTTTTGATTCGTGGGCAGTGTTCCCTGTTTCAAGGATTGATTGCTATTTCTGCTGTACGACATTAGGAGCAGGCAGGTTTGGGGCTGCACAGGCACTGTTGATCCTTCCTTGCCTCCAAGGGTCAGTGCTCTGAGCAGCACCAGCGTCATCACTCCTTTGACACCCATGGAGCTGGAAATAAGCTGGGACTTTCACAAGGTCACACAGAGCCATATTTTGTACCAGACTGCAAAATTTTGATACAAATTTCAGAACTGATTTCCCATCTGGCTGTACAGGACCTGGGGATATTATCCATGCCTGCTTCAGGACCTGGTTCTCCAGAGTGGCAGCGTCATTGTCAACAGCCCTCAGCTCAAGGAGGTGGTCTGGTTTGTAGATTTGCCACTATTCTCTAGAATCTTTGTCAAGCTAGGATAAAAGACTTGTGTCCAGAAGTTTCTTCGTTTGTTTTTTTTTTCCCCAAGAGTTCAATAAGATCTTTCACCTACAAACCTTCCTGACCTTCTGTACATGAGAAATGCAGGATCATCAGAGCTGTAGCCAAATTTTGTGAATTGCTTGCACAGAAGCAAGAGAGAGACTTGTGCTGCTGCTAAGCTCAGCCTCTAAACTCCACAGCAGCAGGGTGGCAGCAGCCGTGTCCTCGGAGCAGACACTGGCTTCCCGCAGGGCGCTCAGGGGCTGAATCTTGCAGGCTGTGCTGTCTAGCAAGCACAGGGGGGAGGCTGCTGAGCAGGCACAGTGGTGCCCAGAGCTGTTCTCTGCTGTGCACCAGGCTGCTTGTGAAGCCAAGAGCCTGTGTTTCCATGCCAGTGTGTGATTCAGGCTCATGGTCACCGAGCTGCTGGCACAGAGAGTGTTTTCTCCCCACCACCCACTGCCAGCTCCTCTTGCATGCTGCCTCCCATGGACTCCCATGCTGGGTGCTGGCACCTACCTCTCCCAGCTGGGTTCAGCTCCCTGCTTGGCAGGCAGATGTCTCCAGCTGGATGTCCCCTGAACCAGCATCCCTGGCTGTGCCTGGCTGCTTCCCTGCCCTTGGAGAGCAGCTGCTGGAGCCTGGCTCTGTGAGTGCAAGCTGGGCCACAGCTCTCCGGAGTGGCATTGCTCGCTGGCTCCATGTTCACTTTCCCACGATTATCTGGAGAAGAAGACAGACTGACAGATCAGCCCTAAGGCTAGTGCAGGAATCAGTGCAGAACACGGCCAGCCACTTCTGGGCAAACTGAATGTCCTCCCTCTGTCCCCAGCCAGCATCTTCTGCACAAGTTTATCCTCCTCAGAAATGATGGCCCACTCCAGTACATACATGAGAAAGACAAAAAAATGGGCTTTTGTCCTGGAAGTCAGGATGACCTGAACTTGTACAGCCTTCCAATCACACAGCAAGGCTCTCCTGTTCCAACTGCTCTTCTAAAAACTGGGTGCCAGTAATTTCTCTAGTGAATGAGTGTTCTTCCTCCTTTCTAGTGATGAGATGATTTCCATAGGGCCATGGAGAAGAATAACATTTTCACGAGGAATTTTAAGGGTAAAGCCTAAAACACAGGTGGAGTGGTATATAGCACTGTTACAAGAGCCAATACAGACTTGGTGAGTTTTCTTAAAAGACTGATACAGCTATAAACAAAGAAAGCAGTGGCCAAGGCCAGATATTCCTGTGCACTATTCCCTCGAGAAGAATAAGAGTTGAAAACTTCTGCAGGTGAGATAGAAAGCATCAAAAAGTTACCAGTGTCAGCGTCCAAGCTTTTGGGTTTGTTGTCAGATTGGGTTTAGCATTGTCTAAAAAGCTAACAAAGTGAGCCTGGCATTGCATAGCTAGGGATGCCAGCATATATGTGTGCATTGTCCATACATACCCACAGTGATAAGGGGAAGGCAGTGGTGACCTCAGTGGGAGACTCACTGAAAACACCAACTCCAGCTGCAAACTGTCACCTCTGGGACAGGCTGCTCCTCATCACAGGGGTGCTGCAGAGCAAGAAACTGCAGCTGGAGGCATTTCCTTCTTGATCAAAGGGGAAAATGCCTGACAACATTGCTGCTTCTTTCAGGGGCCTTCCTCATCCCCTATTTCCTGACACTGGTGTTTGCTGGGATTCCTCTCTTCCTGCTGGAAACTGCTCTGGGCCAGTATACTTCTGTTGGTGGACTGGGAGTCTGGAGATTAGCACCCATGTTCAAAGGTACTGTGCTGCGTGTTTGTGACAGCAATGGCACATAGCTACAGGCAGAACCCCATTAATGGTTTGAAGGCAAATCAGCAAGTCCCTGGTGTGGGGTGGGGTGGCAGTTGAGGGGAAGGTTTTCCCAGCTGTCTTTATTAAGCTGTCCTTGACCTCAATGTCTGCAGTCACTGACATCACTGTGCTGTTTTGTGTGGTGACAAGGGACTTTATGAGCAGTATGGGCTGTGATGGAGGGTTTCTGGTTGCAGAAGACCCTTTGTTTTCCCAAGCCTCCCTACATATCTAATTGCATAGGAATGCAATCTGTTGCCATGTTTGAAGTAACTGTTTTCTAGAAGCCAATGGTGACTTAGAAATACTTTGGATGAGGGAAAGTGCAATTCTGCCAGGCAAGTGACAGGATCCTGTTTTCATGGAGCTCTGTCCATAAAGTACCTTTCAGGCAGCACACTGAAAGGTTGCATTGGAAATGGGTAGCAGTGGAAAGGGGCGGCAGAGAGACATGAGGAAATGGGCCTCCCTTGCTGAGCAGCTTACAATACAGCTATAGCACACTCTGTGTTGATGAGCTGATTCCCTTTTTCTGTTTTTAAAAGAAAACCCTTGCTGTGGTGCCCATGAACTCCCTTGGGTACTGGAGACCTGGACTGATGCCGTTCTCTCCTTCATTTGCAGGTGTGGGACTGGCAGCTATGGTTCTGTCCTTCTGGCTGAACATCTACTACATTGTCATCATTGCCTGGGCTCTCTACTATCTGTTCAACTCTTTCACTGCGGTGAGTGACAGCCCTGTCTGCAGCATGGCACTGGCTGTGGGCTGGCTCCTCACTCCCACTCTGGGCAGTGGTTTGTTTATGACCCACAGCAGGCACCAGCTGCTTGCCATTTCTGCAAAGAGCCCTTGTCAGCGTTGTGCTAGACCCTTCCTCAAGAGGTTCATCAGCCCTCGAGGCAGTTTTTAGTGCTGATGGGTAGTGATGCTTGTCCTCTGGAGGTCCCATTGCCTCTACAGGAACAGTTCCCCTCACTTCAGTCTTTAAAACTCATCCTGTGTTTCTGTTTATTTCTAGGGCTGCGTGAATCTGAGCTGCACATTTGCAGAACTGCTGTTGTCAGGTTTTGTCACATCATGGTCTTATTACTCAGGACTTACTCCTTATCCTAAATTAGTTATCATTCACTCCCCTCTTCATGAATTATATCCAAGGGCTTTTTTTTTTCTGCTGAGAGAATGATTCAGAAAGTATCTAGACATCTGCTTATGACTGTCCCTTAATGTGTGCTTTGGTGTTATGGTTCATATTGGGCTCTTCTTCCAAAGTGGGACTTTCCACCATATAAGGTTAGAATCAAACCCTGTATTAACTTCTTGGTAGCTGAATTACTTATTTCAGCCCAGAAACTGGAAAGAATTTCCTTAATGTAACTCTATGAGAAACCTGCAGCCTTAGAGATATCAACCCCAGGATTCAAAGAGGATCTTTTAAAATGTAATTTAGATATAACCCTGAAACACTCTTGTAGACACTGTACATCCAGTTTTACTTTTTGTTCCAGCAAAAATTTCAAATATCTATCAAGACTTTTGCTGAATCATTCCATTTGGCATTCCCAGCTGTGCTTCTACCCCTAATACCACCTATCACTGTAGGGTCCTGGATCTAGAGCAAAATTATTGCCTGTGGGTGATTGGATGCACCCTCAGGGATTCCCAAATAAACAGAGGTCCTCCCCAAAGTAACCCATCCCAACTACAGCCTGGGCAGGATGCATCTTAGGATGAGGCTTTGGTACACTGAGGTGTTACAGACACAGCTGGTGACAGTGCTTCTATGTACATAGGCAGATCCAGCTGTTTGGCTCAAAACCTTTTCTTTTACCAGAGATAATAATTCCAAATTCCCAAAAGGACCCAAGGTGCAAATGTCAAGGCTGATGTCTGTCCCCTGTGCCTCCTAAATTTGTCTAAGAGTACTTTGAACTATAATAGGAACCCAGCCTGCCTTCTGCAGTTTCTGTCCTCTGAAATTCAGAGGAAATGGAGCAGCAACAAACTGTCCCCCAGCCTGCCCCTCCTTGTGAGAGCTGTGCAGCTTCTCTAGCATGCAGACATTGAAGAGCTGCTGTGCGGCACTGCTCGAGCCATTGCCTTTTCCTCAGTGCAGTTAGCAAGAGCTAAGTGAAATCACCAGGTGGATGCAATGGCTTGGGTGGTAACTGGAATGTCACCCCTGCCCCTGTAATAGTCACCATTCTGCCAGGATACCACATTTGAAGGTATCATCAGCTGGAGTGAACTGATTTACATGGACCAGTGAAGGCAGCACTTAAAGGCACTGATGCCACAAGGCACTTAAACCACAGATAATATTTTTAAGAGGTCTATGTTTGTGGAAGAATAGGGATGGATATGAACATCTTAAAGCTTTGTTGAGCTGGAGCCTCAGGTCTTATCTGCAGAGGGAAATCACCCACAACAGCTGTTCTGCATTTATCTACATGCACTGTGCTTAGGAAAAGAGGTAGCTGCTCATGGAGACATATCTGAGCTGCTTTCCTTGGGCTGGCCCAGCTGTGGCACTACATGGCCTGGGTGAGCTGCCCTGCCATGCTCACATGGCCCCTGGCACTGCTGCTTCACTGCCTGCAGTGCCAGAGCTGATTGCACAAAGTCTGTAGTGTTGTGCTTCTGTCACACTGCTAACCACAGAGTAGGTATCTCCAAGAAATCCCTTTGTATTGCTTATAACCATGGCAGGGGACAGCATGAAACAGCTGCTGTCCTGGACCACTCCTGTTCTTGTGTTGTAACAGTCTGTTTGTGTAGACAACCCGTTGCCTCCATTCTCAGGGCCACGTTGCTTTTTAAGCATTGAAGTTGGTGTAAATGAAACATAAGAAACAAATCCCTGCTTATTCTTTGTGCAATAAATTCCAGCCTCTGGTTGAGTGTGGTTAGCAAAAAGCTGTAATGGTTATAAACATAACATCCCTCAATAGTATTTTAATTTGTAGATATTAATTATCAATAGTTAATTGGAAGTGGCTTTCTATGTGGACAATTGCTAACATTTTATTGGAGCTACAGTGATGCCCTAATCACATAATATTTTTTCCTGGAAAATCCTTGTCACAATTTATCTTACTTTGGAAAATCTTGCCATTGTTTTGGCTGTTTTGGCTACAAAAGCATACCCCTCCAGTGGAGCTGCCCATTCTCTGCAAAA
>VZTB01009908.1:772645-801891 GCA_013397245.1 Thryothorus ludovicianus
GAAAGAAAAAAAAAAAAAGAAAAAAGAAGAAGGGATTTCATTTAAAAGAAGCCAGATTTCACTTGTGAGATGTCACATGAATGATAACCCTGCTGTCCTTGTGCTGGTGCAGGACCTGCCGTGGCAGAACTGTGGGAATGCCTGGAACACAGACCGCTGCTTCTCCAACTACTCCCTGAACGACACCACCAACCTCACCAGCGCTGTCACCGAGTTCTGGGAGTACGTCCCCCGCCTGCCTGCACCAGGTTTCTCCCCCTCCCTGTGGTCACTGCGCCTGCCCTGCAGGGCTGCAGCTGTGCCTGTTGGCTCTGTTCCTTGGGCAGCTTTGGCAGGAGGGCATTACAGCCAGCCACTGGCCATGGTGTGCACTGTGCAGATGCAGGTCAGATGGACGGGCAGCCAAACAGCCTCTCTGCCTCTCTTTGCCTCCCTTTATCCCATGAAGCTCAGCTCTCTCTAGGGATTTGTGGGTTCTCACACTTGTCTGCACCAGACCCTTCACCCTCCAGCCACCTTGGGAGCTCCCAATCCCTCTGCCCCTGACTGTTGGACTTCCTCCTAACACAGTGTCTCCCACCCTTAGGAGGAACATGCACCAGATGTCTGGAGGCCTGGGGGAGCCTGGCACCATCCGCTGGCCCCTGGCTGGCACACTGGCCCTGGCCTGGCTGCTGGTCTACTTCTCCATCTGGAAGGGTGTGGAGTGGACAGGCAAGGTACAGTGTGAGGGCTGGGTCTTTTGGTGCTGCCTCTCATTGCTGCACTGTCAAAATGTGCTCCAGACTTCATTTTATTTATGTGTCTATAACTAAGGTTATGGTGTTTAGAGGCAAAATCACAGAAGATACTATTAAATTCTTGACATTTACCTTTTGTGGCCGTAGAAATTGCTACCATGTTTATGGTAATTTTCATTCTAAGTGTAGAGAATAGCTCTTGCCTGTAAGGTTGTGGCTCTGAGTGCACATTCTTTTTGGGAAGAGGCATTTTCAGAAATTACTTGTATTTCCCACTTTGGAACAGCCCTTTGAGAGAGCAAATCTTCTTGTGGCCTCCCACTTTTGATAATCACAGTCTCTTAAATTGCCTCTGGTGGAAAAAATCTCACCATCTCCTTTGAAAATTTCCCTGCTGCCCTTTAGATATTGGTGGGAGACCTTCAGATGAGAAGCCCGTTGTTATTCCCAGTGCAGTGTTCCAGGCTAGCACAGCAGAAAGGTAATTGCTTTGTTTAGTGAAACAGCAGGGCTCAGATGCTGGGATGTGTTATTTAAAGCACAGCATGGTGCAGTGGGACACTATTATGAAAGGAATAATCTAGAGGAGAGATCAGAAAGAAGCACTTCAGGTGTAGGTCACTAAGCTGTTGACTTTCCCAGTGGCTCTCAACAGGCTTTAGCTAAGCAGCCACAGCAAAGCCCTGGTGATTACTGGTGTGGGCCCTGTGATGAGGGATGGCACACACCTGTAAGATCCTGAAACGTGCTGAAAAGAAAGCAATGGAATCAAGACAACTTCTTTTGCTTGATGCATTGGTCTAGAGAAACACCAGCTTTAGCTCTGCAAAATAAGGATGTGATGACTTAAAGGGATTACTTCTGTGGACTAAAATTATCCCTGTGCAATTTCCTTGTCTTTGGGCATTTCATCCGGACTTTAGCATGCTACTTTTGTGATTAGCGTGTCCTTGTGTATCATTGGCAGGGAGAAACCTCAAACAGCCAGAAACATTACTAGCATGGGAATGGGAACAGCAGATGCAAGGAAATGCTGCTGGAAGTGGTTGTGCTTGGGAGCCTGTCCCCCTCACAGGGGAACATGCCAGACTCAATGACACCATGGGCAGGAAAGCTCCTGGGCACTGGTGGGTTGATGGCTTCTCTCCCATGTGGTCTTTTTCAGGTGGTGTATTTTTCAGCCACCTACCCCTACTTCATGCTTTTCATCCTCTTATTCCGGGGAGTCACACTGCCAGGAGCCAAGGAGGGGATCCTCTTCTACCTCACTCCTGACTTCAAGAAGCTCTCAGACTCTGAGGTTTGTAGCCTAGTGAGGAAAGCTCTTATTTCCCAGCAGTCTCTGCATTAGGCTTCCCCGTGCACTTCCCATTAATACTGTAAGTACTTAAAATAACATTGGAATAACCCTGTTCAAGTATTCATGACTCGTGTCCCCTAGACTGAGACGAAACTGAGGGACAGGTCCTTCATGGGTGGAAATCTGTGCAGCAGCTCTGTTGTACTCAATTAATGTTATCCACAGGGTATGGAGAGTCAGAAGTTATCCTGACAAAGGGAGCTCCCCTCTGGGCTGGGAATGTCTCATTTCACTGACTGTCCTAGGCCTGGTGGTCAGGTCTTTTTCTGGTGGTCCCAGAGAAAGGACGATGTGGTGGTGCTGGCATGGGGGCCTCAGAAGGAGCACGAGCACAGCAGCACACACAGCAGGAGGTTTTGGAATTGCTTAAGTGATGAATGGTGGCCAGTAGTGTGCTCTTGATCACCAGAAGCAGAGAGGAGACCCAGGAGGAAAAGGGACTCTCGCAAAATTTTTCTGGAGACACAGATTCTGTGTTTTTCAGCAGCAATACTCCCATGGTTCCAAAGTCACCAGTCATGTGTGACAACTGGACATCCATCATTTCCCAGTGAGGTTCCCAATGATCCTTCTTTCAGGACACTCTCTGTAACTGTACTATCAATTCAATTGGCTCTAATGCAGGAAACAGGCCTCTAGAGACCAGAAGAGTTGTGTAAATACTATGCAATTAAGAAACAAACAGTCTGCCTCCTTTTCTTGAACTTTCTAAGCTTCAAGACCTTGAGGCACTGGGGCCAGCTTTGCAAGCTGTCCTTTGCAGTTGTTTGTACAAACAGCTCCATGTTGGAAAATCAGAGACACACTAGTGGAAGAGAAACAGAGGGTGTGAGAACAGGATGTGAGTTTCTGAGTGGAGCAGCATCCCTTGGGGGCACACATGAGAAAGCAAACACACACACAAACTCAGACAGAGAAAGAGTCCCTTCTGACACTGTTCAGAAATGCAAGAGCCTTTATCCATCCACATCCATCCCATTGTAGGGCTGGGGGTATATGTCTGATTCTGGGCCAGGCTGCACTTTGGTACACTTGACACATGGGAAAGATGCAGATTCTTTGCCATCCATTACATAAAGGGCCTTACACTAAACTCTGGAGAGGGACAAGGCCCTTTTGACAAGGCCATGTAGCAATTGAACAAGGGGAATGGCTTTAAACTGAAGGGGAATAGCTTTAGATTAGATATTAGTAAGAAACTCTTGACTTGGCCCTACTGACAGGGTTCCCTCAGGTCCTGTACACCCAAGCACACAGCTCCACAGTGTGCACCCATTCTCCCTGCTAGCCCTGCGCTGAGCTGCAGCAGGACATGCACCTGCAGCACAGAGTCTCCTTCTGCTGCACTCCTCTTCTGGCTTCTTCTCCTCAGGTCTGGATGGATGCAGCCACTCAGATCTTCTTCTCCTACGGCCTGGGGCTGGGCTCCCTCATTGCTCTGGGCAGCTACAACACTTTCCACAACAATGTCTACAGGTCAGTTGGTTTTTTCCATCCTCCTGTGTGGCAGGAATTGCTCATGGGTGAAGCAGGGGGCTGTGGTGAACCTGCCTGATCTCTGCTGTCCCCTTGCTGGCAACATGCAGCCTAGGGACACACTGATCTCTGTAGAGGGGTTCCTGCCTGCAGGACACTTAGTATATCACCTGTGCTACACATCCAAGGCACAGGACCAGCTCTCCACAGGGCTTGGTCTTTTGTTTAACCCTCCCTCTGCTCTTGGTAGGAACCTGCAGGTGGGGTTTTTTCCTCTTTTTCTCTCTTCCAGAGACTCCATTATTGTCTGTTGTATAAACTCCACCACAAGCATATTTGCAGGATTTGTTATTTTCTCTATCATTGGCTTCATGTCACACATCACGAAGAAGTCGGTGTCGGAGTTGGCCTCCTCGGGTAAGCAGAAATCCAGGTTCAAATGCAACAGCAGCCTGTGAGAACCATCTCTAACTGAGCACGGGATGCTCTTGGCTCTTTCCCCAGGATGATTTGCAGAAAACTTTTCCCCCTCTGACTAGGTGTGCTAGTTTTATTTTGCTGTAGTGAAATATTTGGGCCATTTGCTGTCTTCCTATGGAGAATGGATATTACCTATGGTTTCAGTAGATGTGATCAAAATTTGGAGTCTCATTTTCATGCAAAATCTTGAGACTGTGATCTCGGAATAATTTTTTCACTAAGATGGGACTGTGGCTTTCTGCATGAAGACATATTTTGAAATTGCTGTCTTTCCAGAGAAAGCTTTTATCTCAAGAACCAGCATTTTGTGATGGAAAAAAAAGGCACCAGGGAAGTTATAACCAGCTCTATATAATATCAGTTTATTTTTCTAGCAAAGTGCTCCAGCTCCATTTGGTTGCAATAATTTGATGAGTTCCTTGCTTTCCGGACTTGTTTCTCCAATCATTTCTGTCTCCCCATCTCACCTCAGTGCCTCTCACTGAGTTGGTGTGTCACAGGCACAAAGGCTCAGGTGTTCCTAGCCCCTATATGGAAACCCCTGAATTCTCAGCTTTGATTTTTGTCTCTCTATTTAACCACAGCCCTTAGATCAGACTTCCTATCAAATGCTTTGTAAACATCATCTCTCTTTTCATTACTGCAGGGCCTGGACTGGCTTTCCTTGCCTACCCACAGGTTGTCACACAGTTGCCCTTGTCCCCACTCTGGTCAATCCTCTTCTTCTCCATGCTGATGATGCTGGGTCTGGACAGTCAGGTGAGACAACCCAGGGGCAAAGTGGGGGAAGGTACAAAAATTGTTTTCAGGTACAATGGTGGTGTCCCCTTCTGCACCTGAGCAGAGTGGGTTTTTACTCTCTCGTGGTGTGAGGGCTGTGCTTTCCTGCAGTACTCTGGTATTGTTGTTGATGCCAACAGGGATCTGCAGCTCCCTGGCCTGGTGCATTGGTTAGCAGGGACAGATCCTGGCAGAAGGAAGGAGTCATGCCTTGGTAAAGGCTAGCGCCTGGTACCCTCAGTGCCTTGCTATTGGATAAGTTTTACAAGATACTTGAGGGGGAAGCAGTTAAATGCAGCAAAAGATCACCCTGCCCCCTCAGAGCCCTCATAAAACAAAACCAAAACCATAATCTCTGCATTTTTACAAGTGGTTAATAGGGTTGTTTTCCTGATAATTCAGCATAAAAGTAGCTATGCAGTGAAGCAGAGAATTGGAGCATGCCTTCCTTTTGAGTGCATAAAAATCAAAGTTTCCTGCAAAAACCTGCGCTTAATCTGTCATATCCACCCCTGTGCCTACCTGCTCTTCTCTTGCAGCATAAACCATCAGTACAAAATGGATGTTCCCTTGGATTCATAAACCCAAGCCTACTTTACAATCAGACTCAAACCTGTTCCTGAAATGTCACACCTGGTTTCCAGGAAAATCTAATCAACCACATCTGTTTTTCAATCATGTCAGATTCCCATAAACAATTTAAAAAGCTCATGAATGCATTACCACAGACATTATTTTAAGAAAAAAAAATTTAAAAAATTTCAAATAATACTTAAATGTTCTGAAAGAAACTACATTTACAGAAAAAAAAATCTGCATGGATTATTCACTCGGTGCTGGTAAATAGTTTGAGACATGACAATAAGCCCTCTAAGCACTCCGTGGAATTTATTTGCTGCATTTGCTTCTAAAATACCCCTTGAAATTCTCCACGTCCCTTCTGACAGCCAATTTCAGAAGTCAGTCAGTCTGTTGGGGGGGGTATCATTGCCTGGAGGAAGAGGGTGGGAGGGGGGAATGAAGCATCAAAAGGAAAACAAGCTATTAAAAACACAGCTAAATACATGTGAAGAAGCTTTCTGTCTGCATGCCTGTCATGCTTCCTGTCATGCATGTCTGTCATTCAGACACAGCAGCAGCAGCATGGCAGCTTATGCACATAAACCAATGAACACAGGCTGCTACAATGGCTGCAATCCCACGTGCATTTTGAAGCATTCAGTTAAAAAAAAAAAAAAAAAGGAAAAAAAATTTTTTCCTACGTGCTGATTACATATCCTTTGTGGTATTTGCAGCATGCATTTTTCATTTGGGTCAGCAGCCTAGTTCGTGAGGCACAGCAGGGCCGTAGGGCATTTGCTGCACCCCAGGCTGTTGGGCTGAGACTGTCGCTGGTCACCGGCGGGGCACGGCTCTGCAGGCACGGCGGGATGCTCGGGAGCCCAGCAGGGCGAGGGAGGCTGGCTGAGCTCTGTTTGGGATGCAGCCACCAGCTCCAGCCCTTTAGTGACGGTGGGAGTAGGTCCAGCGAGGCTCCTCCATCTGCCTCCTCCTGCCTCCTCATCCCCTCAGCAGCTCCTCGAGTGGGATGGGTGACCTGCCCTGACAGACACCTCCCTCCTGTGCCCTCCCTCCTGTGCCTTGGTGTTCCTCTGCTCGGATCCATCCGGGCTCCAGCTCCGTGCCGTCCAGACCCTCTTTCATAATATGCTAATGCTTCCTTTTAACCTACCAGTTTCCAGGTCAGGCGTTTATTGCTCAGGGCAGCTGGCAAGCCTTGTGACTGCCAGCCTGTGTTTGTCCCATGTGAGGCTGCCTCGCACGGGTTGGTCATAGGGATTTCCAGCTGCCAGCAGCCAGACCACTCTCATGGATCTCTGCTGCACATCTGGCAGCTGTGGTCAAGGTCCCCACGGGTCCATGCATCCCAACAGGGTGATCTGTGAGGAGGAGTAGGGAATAGCAAACCATTGACATTGGGAGAGGGTGGGAGAGAGACTCTCCTTCAGACAGAGCTGCCACACTTGTGTTGACTCCCAAGCCCAGATTACTGGATCCAGCAGCATGTGTAATGATCAGACCCCTAAAGGGGAAAAGGAGAAAAAGAGAGAAGTTAATGGAAATAAAATGCTTGGGAAAGATAAAATATCATGGGGTGAGGCATGAAGAAGACAAGAATGTGTGCTAGTAACTGTGCTGGAGAGGATTGGTGGGAAAAGCAGAATTTTTTGGAAAGCAGACTGCAGTGGCAAGAACAGGAGGCACCAGTGCTCAGCTCCTTGCCACTCTGAAAGCAGCATGCTTTCATTCAGGTGTCTTACATGTGCAAGCAGCCAAGGTTTGGTCTGTAAGCTGGGAAAAGTGAGCCCCATGCCAAGCAGCTGCAGTCCCTGGGGCTGGAAAGCTAAGCTTCCTCCAGGCTGCACCCCCTATGGAGTCTGAGGCTGTCATGAGGAAGTGTTCAGTAAATGGTGTGAAGGTCATTGTCTGTTCCATGGCTAGAAAAAGCAATGTATGACCATTTGTTTCTCCACCTTATCCATTGCACAGGAGCTTAATTTCGATAAGAGACAAAGAGAATTCAACTCACTTTGTAGCCCTGTTCCTCATCACCCATCTCCTTGTCTTTCCCTCTGTGCATTCCCTGATTTTGATCATTCTTCCTGCACCAAAGGGCTGTCAGCTTTACTCCATCTCATTATCTAAGACATCCTTTTCTTTGCTCCTTTTCTGCTGGACACAATCCTCTGCCCCTGACCAGGGCTGTTCCCCTCCAAATACATTTCCCTTCCTGGTCTCAGATCCCCTGGCCCTGCCATGGCTCTGGTAGTGCCTGGCCATGCATCCATGTGGAAGGAATAGCTTTTGACAGTGTTTTTTTCAGTCATGTTATCTCTTCACACTGTGGTGCCAGCTCAGTCCTGACTCTTCCAGACAACAAGCCAGGTGGGATGGGGTGAAGAGCTCACTGTCAGTGACTTATAAAGGCAGCTTAACCCATGCGTGAACAGCAAGAGAAGCTTTAATGGCACTTGTGTCCAACATAAAAAGCTTAGCTCATTAAAGATTCAAGTGGCAGCAGTTGAGCTTTAACGCTCTGGGAATACAACTTTCCTTGTGGATATAAAACCCTGGGCATGCACATCCCCCTTTGCCTTGTTCTGGCCCATATGGAAGCCAGAGCAGTCAGCAGTGTGCAAGCTCTTCCACCATCCCTGCCCAGCTCAGGCACTCCATTTCTCTTCTACAAATCTTCCCAACCCTCTGCTGCTCTTTTTGGCCTGTATACCTCCACCCAAGGGTTTTTTTTTCTTGACAGGGAAGTCCCTGACATTGAAAAGTGATGAAACCACTTTGATTTTCATTGCACTGGCTTGTACATTGGCTCAGCATGACAAGGGCAGCCAGTTTGCTGCCCTCATAAATTCCCAGGGTTGTTGCTAGAGGCAGGATGTGCTCTCTGAGAGATGTATGTTACCTGTAGTTTCTAGGTGCAAGAATCTAGGTGCAAAAAGTAAATCTGATAATTTATCAAGAGATAGGAGGGAAGGATGCACTTCACATCTGAAGTGAAACTGCCCTCGTGCCAGCAGGCAGAACTAGTAGGAAAACTGGAAGGCAACACTCATGGGGATTTTGTTATGTGTTATGGTGCAGACAACATCATAACACTGTGCCTGGTGTAGCTCTGCACAAACCACCCAGGGGTTTCCACCTCTAGATGTGCTGTGAGGATGGGTTTTTGGTGTGCTACATGCATTTAATATTGTGTGCTTGAAAGAAGTGAAATAAAGTCAAGGCCTGTGTCATCAGAGATGCTGCTAGTCACACACACATGAGACTGGGTCATGCAGGTCCTTACTGAGCATTTTAGATCATTGAACAGCACAAGTGATGCTGAGGAGAGCAAGAAAGGAAGAGCAATGAAGGCCCTGCACATGTCCCAGCAGCAGCCAGACACACAACTGTGGCACAGGGCCTGGCAGCGGGAGGAGCAGGGCAGTGATGGGGAGGCCCAAGAGAGTTTGTGGAAAGAAAGAGGAGGCTTTTTATGAGAAGCAAAAGGCAGAGATTTATCTCAGCTCTTTTTAAGTATTTAACTTCGGTGCTCCTAGCTCCATCTATATTCAGTGGGGAGAGAGATGAATTTTCAGAAGATGGTTCAGATCTACTTTGTGCAGAGATGTCTCTTTCTTTTCTAGCCTGCAGAGTCCATAAATCACTAAGGTTCTCAGCATTGAAGTTAAATGTGTGTGGGTTAAGTTACTTAAATATATATATATATATCTCCTCGGCGTATACCTTTTCCCATAGTTCTGCACTGTGGAAGGGTTCATTACAGCCCTGATGGATGAGTATCCCCGAGTCCTAAGAGCCAGGAAGAAGATCTTCATCGCAGTAGTCTGCTTCATCTCTTATCTCATTGGATTCTCCAACATCACCCAGGTACAGATGGCTGTGCTTGTACCTCCATTCCTGACACCTTTCTGGCCACTTGGCATAGCACAGCACCACCAAAACCCTGGGAGAAGTGACAGCATTTCTCCTCTCCTGGATAAAGTGGTTTTCTCATCACTGTTACATCTCAAGTGACTTAGGATGCCTCCATAAGTTTTCCCATCATCCTGTTCTCAGTCTGGCCTGTTGTTCTGCTATTAGCAATAAGGACGTGAGCCAACGGAGCCCAAATTTAGGGAATGCTCGCTGCAAGGACTCAAGAGAACACAAAGAAATCCTGTCTGTTGGGGGCTTGAACCTCTGAAGCTGAAGTTCACATGAGGGGAGGTGAGGGCTGAGTGGTCTGGAGACCATTTGTGGAGCAGTGTGGGTTCATGAGGAGGCAAGGCAAAACCCCTGGGAGGAGCAGAGCAGACTAAATTGACTCCTTCTAATGCAGAATAATATAAGAGATCATAGTGAATTTCTTCTTTTCTTCTCACCCTTGGCTCTGCCTGAACAGGCTGGGTAATTGTCTGCAAGAGCACATCAGTTTTGCTTCTGGGAACCAGACTCCAGTGGAAACATTGCAATAGTGCCTCTACTGTCCAAGGAAATTAGCATTAAAGCAACAGACATGGACAGTAGCAATCCAAGCTGCTGGCTGATGTTGTCGATCATAATCTATAACTGAACTCCTTGACACTGTTGTTGTCTTTTCAGGGTGGCATTTACGTCTTCAAGCTGTTTGATTACTACTCAGCCAGTGGCATGTGTCTTCTTTTTCTTGTCTTCTTTGAGACCATCTCAATTTCTTGGTGTTATGGTAAGCACAAAACACCTTGTCCCTTTGTTTTCTCCGTGGTGACTGACTGAAAAAGCCAAAGCCAGTGAAAACAATGACAATTTTGCCACTGAAAATAGCTTAGACTGATAACTTCAGAAAATCAGGAGTGGAAGGCTGTCATCTCACTTCTCCAAGCCATCACAAAGACCTCTGCACAGACTGGCAGATGCCCAGGGTCCTTCCCTCTGGGCCCTCAAAAGGACACCAGAAACATGGAAGCTGTTAGCATGAATTTGTGTTCCAGTACCCCATCCCCTCCAGCTAATGCTTCTCATGCCACACTGTCACCCTCTTACCATTCCTGATCTGTGCTCTTCCATGAGAAGAGGTGAAGACCATGGTGCAAAGGTGGAGGGTTTTTTTCAATGCTATCTTTTTCTTGTAGGTGTGAACAGGTTTTACAGGAACATTGAAGAAATGATTGGCTACAAGCCTTGTATCTGGTGGAAGATCTGCTGGGCCTTCTTCACACCTCTTGTCTGCCTGGTAAGATCTGGGGAATCCTATGTGTGGGAGAGGGTCTAGAAAGGCCTCTAGATGGGCTGTAGGGAAACACTGTTCTCAGCCCAGCACAGGTCGGGTGCAAGGGGGTCCCAGGCAAACTGGAGATGGGTAAAATGATATAGGAGCCTCTTTCACTCTGCCTGCTGGAAATCACCCATATAAAGTTCCAGATGGTTGCTTTTAATCCAAATGAGGCCATTGGGTCTTCATTCTTTTATTTATTTTTTTTTTCCGAGATGCCAGAAGATAAGCAAAATTATTAAAGTTTTTAAAAAGCTATTATTGGTTCTGGCTTTCAGCTACTCCAGCTTCAGCCTCTGACAGGTTTATAAGAACAAAAGCTATCACCTAATGCAGGATGACTGACTGCAGAGCAGTTTGGCCTTTGCAGGTCCCTGCCCTTCCAGCAGAAGTAGTGCAGGGAGTGGTGTGATAGGAAGATGAAGACTCCTGAGCCCAGCTGTGAGGATGCTGTTTGCTTGCACAGGAGCTGATGTGGGAAGACTGCTTGTCTGAGTAGCCTAGTGAAAAAGGAAATCAGGGGTATTCCAATTCCAGCTTTTTACATAGGATAAGAAGAAATGATATGAAATTATCAATTGGCTGGCAGTTGGTGGGCTGAAGGAATCTAGCCTAGTGTAAAGAGCTGTCAGGTTCCTGTAAGGCTGTTGGCAGCTAAGAGGGTAATGAAGGAAAGAATGGCCAGACCCCGATTTTGCACTTTCCCTTGCAATGGCTGGTGTTATTTTCCAGGGTGTGTTCTTCTTCAGTGTGGTGGAAATGACCCCTCTGACACTGGGGAAATATGTCTATCCTGCGTGGGGACAAGGCATCGGTTGGCTCATGGCCCTGTCCTCCATGGTTCTGATTCCAGGGTACATGCTCTACTCCTTCTTCACCTCAACAGGGACCCTCCGGCAGGTAGGAACAGCCTCACCACCCTGCCCTGGGCTCAGGGAGAGCTCCTCCCTGAACCAAACCTGCACCAGGCAGAGCCTGCTCTGACAGAGTGGTCAGAGTGCCCCAGGTTGGTGCTGCAGGAGCTCTGTGCACCCAGGGAGGGCTCAGATCAATCCCAGTGCACTCAACAGCCCCCAGTGACAGGGCTCACTGGAGAGGGCCTGCCAGCACAGCTGAGCAGGACATGTCTGACCCTGGGAGCCCTGCTGGGCTGTGCCTGGACATGCAGGTAGACCTGCAGGTGGCCTACCCTTATGTCTGCTGTCCCTCATTGAGATTTGTGTGACCATCACCCCAAAAATGGAGCCCTCCTCCCCTGACTGTCCCTTTGGTGTAGGGTACTGGGGCCACGAAGAGTTTGGGAAGAAATCCTTGAGGTTTCTTGACCCAGAGAAATCCCAGCTCCTGGTGATTCCTGGCTATGAGCGTGTTGACTTGGCACCCTCCAGCAGGGAGAGCAGCATCCTCCAAACCTGAATCCTGAAATGTCTCAGGCTATGCCCTGCTAGCAGCAGAAACAAGCTGGTTTATCATGTGCCTTTCTGAGAACACTCAGTGACTGAGGGATTAAGAAGCAAGAAAGACTCACAATACCCACCACACTAGAGTTGTTTAAAACCTTTTCTTTAGTAATTTGAGCAGGATTTTATGTAGCAGCGATTCATGAGTCTCTATGTCATACTCAGTACTTACTGTTAAGATTTTATTTACAGTGTTGACATTCAGTCTTGAGAGCACTGTGCCCCAAATCCCTGGCTTGGTGCTTACAGTTGTAAGTCATCCCAGGAGTGTTGATTTATGGCTTTCCAAGCCCAGCTGGAACAGCAACCAGATGCCACCTAAATCACATGACTTTGTTTTAGGGATGCTGTATTTTTAACAAAGTGACCCAAAAAAGTTGTGGCTGGAATTACTGGGCTGAGGTCAGCTTCAGGTTCTCTACCTTTGAGAGGAAGTTGCAGGTAGATTTGAGTCTTCTTCCTCCTAGCATTCCATTTGGATGGGCCCTGGTGTGGGAACTGGGGGGGTTTGGGATCTGCTTTCCATTTCTGGTTTCTCATCTGAAGCTGGGTTTAGGTACTCCTCCCTGCAGGACTCAATTCAGGATGCTACATCAAGCCACTTGATTTTGGGTTGAAGGCCAGCTGCAATTCCAACAGTAGGCCCTTTCTCAGACATTCACAGGGTTCCTTATTCACTCATCATGTGAGTTGGAAAAGGGGGGAAGGGAAGCCTGAAAGTACAGGTATGAGTTCAACCTTTTGCCTAGTCTCAATTCTGTTTCTGGAGAGGGAGAAATCAGATTACAGCATCTGGGGGAGTCCAAACAGGTCTGCAACTTCTCAGGAGTAGCTGGACTCCTCCTCATCAAAGGCTTGTGCCAGTTATATCCACAGCCCTTCCAAAGTGCTGTGTACTCCTGTGCTGCCCCAGGGGCTTGGAGGGAAGCTTGTGTTTCCACCCATCCCCTCAGCATCTTGTGCAAACCATCAGCACCAGTAAGCAACGTGTGCACCCTCCCTGTCTGACTCTTCCTCTAACACTGCCCACAAACATCATGAGACCCAGACCCCCTCTCAATCACTCACAGACCTAGGAGTGAGCAGCAGATGGCAGAAGGAAGAAAGTAGGCTAATCTGTGTGTGCATGTGTTGGTATCAGAGAGACAGAGAGAATTTTTGGCCTCTTATACGCACAGATCCTGGATTAATTTGTAATAGAGCTGGAGGGAAATTAGATACCAGTCCTGAATAAAGTGGTTTTGACAGACAGGAAAGATTACAGGTCATTTTGATCCTACTGAACATGAATGTGAGAGAGGAAAAAATACCATGAATGGCAGAAGCAGTTCAGTGAACATTTCAGGGAATTCATCCAGCAGCAGCCACTTCAGTGGTATTGGAGGGTAAGAGTTTGTTTCCCTTTTCTGGAAAGAGCTTCTACCTGTCTTAGTGATGTCTGTTCAGGTCAGGCTTAATCCTCCTCTGCATTCTCTTGTGTAGTGCACAGCATCAGTCCCTCCCTGACTGGCAAAATGATTCATTCTTCTTCATCACTCCTGATGCTCAATCCACACACCTCCAGTAATGATTTTCCCTCTGTATTTCACTGGGTTCTTGCTTCAGTTTACTTGACTCTGCAATTTTCGTTTGATCAGCTCAGGGTGACAGGAATTGCTGCTGTGCAAGGGTTTGTGCAGGTGGCTGTTCTGATCTGCATCAAAGGCAAAGACTCTAACCTTGTTAACCTGCTATAGTTACTTAGTAATGCTTTGTAATCAACCCTAATTGGAAAATAGGTCTGCTCTGAAGCCTGTGGCATTGCAGCTCTCTCTTCTTCCTCCTTGCAGCTGGTCTTGCCTGGTAACAGTTTGCCTGTGTTATCAGGATGCTGCCCCTGTTTCAGATTAAAGGAGGAGCTGCTGTGCTCAGCAAAGGTGACTTGCAGAGGCTTTTGGGGTACTGCCAATTACTGCTGGAGGAGTCACTCCGTGCACCATCCCCTCCCCTGTAAGCGGGGTCACCTCTGAGCCTTGGGGTCAGGGTCCTCACCCTCAGCTGCTGCCATCCACGCCCTGGCAGTGCCACTGCTGCTGTCCCCAGCCATGGCTGATGCTCTCTTCTTTCATTCCTGGGCAGCGTTTGCAGCAGATGACACAGCCCAGGCCAGAGGTGCACGCCCAGAACAACGGCCTCCAGCCCAAGACGTCCTTGAACGGGAGGATCTCGGATGCTGCTGTGTAGGAGGAAGGCCTGAACTCCTCACCCTGCCCTGTAGTTGCTCACTCCACGTTGTTCCTCGAGCTCCTCTGGCACAGCTTGCTGTCCCTGGCTCTGGTGGCTTTTGCTTGTCCAAGAGAGGAACCTGTGGGGGAACCTGTTCATGGCTCTTCCTCCTGGCATGGCTGACCAAGGCCCTGAACAAGCTGCTGCCAGGGCATTGTGT
Source organism: Thryothorus ludovicianus (assembly GCA_013397245.1). Classification (NCBI taxonomy): domain Eukaryota; kingdom Metazoa; phylum Chordata; class Aves; order Passeriformes; family Certhiidae; genus Thryothorus; species Thryothorus ludovicianus. Next base: position 787,176 of record VZTB01009908.1, read on the forward strand.
GGTGACCACCTTCATCCTGCAACATCCTGGTCCAGGCCCTCAGGGAGGAGCAGCTGGTGCCCACATCTTCCTCCTCCTGAGGTGGTGTCTCTAGAGGGTTTAGACTGATTGTTATCATCCACTTTGTCTGTTTTTCTTGCCTTTCCATGTGAAACTCCACAGAGCATCCCCCAGCACACAGCTGAGTCTCACCCCAGAGTGATCACTGTCACCAGGTTCAAATCCCCAGATGGCTGTTGATTGATGGAGCATAAAACACCAGCAAATACATAACTGGAGGGGATGTGCAGAACCAAGGGTTCTAGTGCAGAACAAGGGATTCTAGTGAGAAGTCCTACATGTTGGTAACTGTAGGACATCACCTTGCACCTGGTGAAGGGCTTGGGATAGTGTGTGCTGCTCACAGTGCCATGTTTCATCCCTGCACAGTCTCCAGACAAGTTTGCTGCATCCATTGGGGCTGGCACTGTGAGCCAGAGCCCAGCACAGCAGTCAGCCTTTCTTTTCTGGAGCACCCTGCCCTCTGTAGCTGTGTGCAGTAGCCACACCCTGACCCTAAAAAGCAGCTAAAAGGGTAAATGGAGGGCTCTTTGCTAGAGGCTGCTACATCTCCCACGCTGACCACAACAAGCTTCGTGCAGAGGCAAGGCTGTGTGATAAAGAGATTTTCCAGCACTGTGCAAATCTCCACACAAGATAAAGCAGGGTAGTTCCTGCCAAGCACCCTCCCTGGCATGCTTGGCAGGAGCTGGAACTTCCCTGGGGGGGAAACAATCAGATGGAACATGATGCCCATGGATGGTTCAGTTTATACCTTTCTTAGGAAATGGCCACTCCTAAATTCCAGCTGGTAGAAAGCAAGAATTCCTGAGGCAGGTGGCAGGATGTAGCCACCATGCTTAAACCCACCCCTGTGAACCTGTGCTGACTTGCCTTGGGAAGTGTCTGTTCAGCCAGCTGCTCCCAACACATAAACCACAGAGGGCTGTGAGCTCTTGTAGATGGTGCTGGAGGAGTGTAACACCTTGGAGAAGGCTGGGAAATGTTTCAGAGCCATCCTAAAACAGCAGCATATTTCTTGTTTGTAAAGCTTTGTGAAAGGAGGTGGCTCATCATAGCACCACATGTAGGTGTGACAGTGACACTCCCAGTTGTGCCAGCCTCCCAGTGACCTCACACAGCTATCCTTGTACAGAGTGTTTGATGAGCACACATGCTGTGACTTAGTGCTGATTAGTCTCTCCCCCCTCTCCTGGCACAGCATTGCCAGGTCTGCTCACACTCCCAGCTTCAGATCAGAATCAACAAACTCACAAATGAGCATTCAAGAAAAGGTACATCACACCCATCTTTCCTACCAAAGAGTCTGGTCTCAGAAGTGACACACTGCAGTCCCCCAGGGGTCCTACTGCAGGTGACAGATGAGTGATGAGCCTTTGCACAATTGTCCTGCTCTCCAATAGTAGCTTCAGAATGCTACAGGCTGGCTCTGTGCTGCTTCTTCCCATGACTTGTCCCCAGAGCATGGGGCCAGCCTGCTCTTCTGCCAGTCTCCCAGCCTGGATCATTAATAGAAGAAAGAAAGAAGACTTCTGGTGAAAACTAAAGCCAAACCCTTTTGGGAGTGCATCCCCTGCCAACTCATCTGTGCATCTTGTTTAATGTAGCTTCAGATGTGTAACCAATTTGTATTTGTATGTGTGATTCTCAGCAGTTATGGCTGCTGGGCATTGAGTGCATGTTTTGTGGTCTCAAACACCCCAGGCTGAGATCACGCCCTGCCCCACCTGTAATTGTTGCAGTGTTTGTGTCAAAAAAATCGTGGCTGTTAAATAGACACGAGGAAATGCTGTGTTTATAGGCTTGGTCTTGTAAAGCCAAAAGCCAAACACTGAAAGCTGCAATCATAGCTCATCACATTAATCTCAGCCAGTTACAGACATGTCATCTTTCCTTTTCCCTTGACTGTCTGTGCCAGTGTCACTGAAAATTTCTATTCCAATTTCACCTATTTTTAAGAACTGGGGCAATAAGGAAACCACTCTTTATAAACATGTATGTCCTTAGAGAGGGACATCTGTGCTCAAGAAATATGTTAAAGCTGTAACCTTTGCAGTAATGACTCTTACTAGAGATCTGCTTTTGCCTGTGCATCCAGGTCCCATAACCTCCCTTCCCTCAAATGCAGACTGAGGGTGGCACAGGTGAGTGAGAGGCAATGGACTCAATTTTTGAGTGAGGCTGTAAAACCATGGAGGACTTTGTTTCTTCCAGCTTCATTGGGGCAGCTCAGGTGTGAGGAAGAACAAATCAGAGTCAGTGGTAATTTTTAAAATTCTTGGTCAAAGAGCTTGATTGCTGGCAGAGCTCTTCAAAGGTTGTTCCCCCAGGGGAGTGGAGAAGAAGGGGCCAGAAAACAATACTTTCCCTGGTTGCTGAGGAAATCTCTAAACCCCCAATTCCTATTTGCTGGGATTTCAGCCCCAGCATCTCTCTGACCTGTGGCCTTGCCTGTGGCACATCCCAGATGTAGCTGCAGGGGCTGCTCATAATAACAATATTTGATGAGATTTAACCATTTGCTCAGTTTTCTACTGGTGACCTTCTCCTTTGCTCTCTCTCCTGCCCTGGTCCTTTTCTTGGTTCTCTTGCCTCAGTCTTTCCCTGCTATCATTTGTCCAGTGGAAATTATCTCTCTCATCTTCCTCCTGCTTTCTTAGTTCCACTACTGTGAAATTACAACTCTCCCTCCTTTCTCTTCTCTTCTCTTCTTCTCTTCTCTTCTCTTCTCTTCTCTTCTCTTCTCTTCTCTTCTCTTCTCTTCTCTTCTCTTCTCTTCTCTTCTCTTCTCTTCTCTCGTTTCTATCTCCTTCTGTCATCACCAGCCTCTCTTCTCTATTTCTCTCATGTGCTCTCCTTCCAGTTTAGAACTCCTTCCTGCATGCCTGTGGCTTAGCCTCTTGTTGTGTGCGTGCTCAACACTTCTGCCTACTGAAAGCTGGAGCTCAGGATCCCACAGAGAATCCCAGCTTTTCACAGGATCCAGTCCCTAAGAACCAATTTCCATCCCAATATCAAAATTATAATGAAGTTCTAGATATTCCTCTTCCTCTTTGCACCAGAAAATGCTGTGCCAAGGAATGCTATCTCCTGGCATTGCTAGAAAGACATTTCAACCCACGTTCCACCAGTGTGCAGAGAGCTATGCCTGTCCTGAAAGATTTTGTGGCCTTTCCAGTTTTTGCACTGATTTATTTCCACCATGGATATTTGGATCTGTGAAGTCTAGCATGCATAACCTTGCAGGTAGGAATTTGCCCTTAGTCAAGCTCTGTCTGATGGACTGATGCTCTCCTCCAGCATTTCAAACTCATCCCATCCTTAGCACTGGAAGAGAATTCCCACCTCCATGCACAGGTTTTCCATTTAGTGAGAAGTCAGGGGTGTTGATGGACCCCCTTAAGCTCATCCCACACCTCTGAACTGGCCCTGTGGGTGGGTCTGTCAAAGCAGCCATATCTGTTCATTGACTGTAAGAACCACTTTTGCCCTGTTCCCAGAGTGTACCACATTTGCTGACCACCCCTCTGCTCCTCACTCCTCACTCACCCAGAAGAGAGCATACATAGCCAGGGTGTGGAATGCTCCCCTCTCCTCCCTGCCATGGTTCAGAAGGGGATTGTGCTCCCCTGTGCTCACCTACAGCACTCCTCCCTTTTCTCTGTCCCCTCACCTCCCCAACACCTGCCAGCCTTTCCCTCCCACCATAGGCAGCTGCTTGAAATAATCCTTTATGAAACCTCTTAATTCTAAGGAGCTATTTAGGGACCTGTGATCAAATCCTTCTGAAATCCTCTTTTTCCTGAGGCTTGCAAAATATAAAATAAATGCCACTGCTCCCATCTTCTGCTGCAGCAGGGGGTGACATGGGCCGTGGGAAAGGCAGGATTGTTCTGGTGCTGCCCAAAGAGCTGCTTCCCCTGGAGATCCAGATGTGATCCTCTCCCCAGGAGAAGGGAGCTCTTCCTGCTGCAGATGTGTTCCAAGAGCTGGCAGCTGGTTGTAAAACACCTGTGCCACGTCCATGACAGGATATGATGCCGTGTGGCACTGCAAGGCTTTGGCTGGCCAGCCACTGTGCAGCTTGTAGTCTCTCCACAGGTCTATTAAACGGTGTGTTGAGAGGAGTTGTGTTGTGCATCAGGGATGCCCTAAAGTTGGTGTCATTCTGGATGAGCAGTTTGTCTTTATCCGTTGTCTGCTCCAGGGGGCTTCTCTTGGGACTGGAGGGTCCTGGTTGCATTTGGTGGTGATGGCCAAATGGGGAAGGGGTCTGCATCACTGATGGGACATATCCTCTGTGGTTTGGCTTGTACTGAGGGCTACCAGCTTTCACCAAGCACTGCCTGCCTTCCTCAGCAGCTGAGAGCATGAGGCGTGGTGCTCAGCCCTGGGTGTGTGCTGGCACTGGAGGCCTCATGGTGTGCCCACAAAACACAGCAGGGGATGGGGTGCAGCCTGGCATCCCCACTGCAGCCCTGGCTGAGGCAGCACTGCCACAGGCTCCTGACAAGTGTGTGTTCATCATCCCTGTGTTGCTGTCAGCTGGGAAGTGTCTGTGTCTGGAGATGCTCAGGAGAGGTTAGTGCTCCCTGTGCCGATACCTGACAGCCATGAGGCTGATGGAGATGCCTCCTGACAGCCTGACATGAGGCCACTCTGCTGCCAAGAAAACAGCACCAGCATTCACTGAGGGACCAGCCACAGGCCCTCGTGGGGTGGCACGTGTCCCCACCACACCTCCTGGGGACAAGCAGCCCTCACCCCCACAGGTGCAGCCCTGTGCAGAGTGGTCATGGAGGGATTTATCCTGGGCAGTCAAGGTGTTTCTGCTTCCAGATGAAAAGCTCAACTCATCAGGAAGGGAGTTGTGTGAATCACTGGTGTATTGATACAGGGAGCAGGCTGGCCCCCGAGGGTCACATAGCCTGAACACAGGGGCAGGTAAACTGCTGAGGGGCACTGCAGTGGGAGATCACTGCATCTCCCACAAGCCCAGGGCCCATTGGCAGAGCAGGGCAAGGTGGCACAGCTGGATGTTTTTCTCCCTTTGAAGGCTGCATGGCTTGGAGAAGACTCTTGGCCAGTTTGTATTGCATTGTGCTGTTCAAGAAAATACAAATATCCCTGCACTGACCCCATAAAGAAAAGCACCTGCTAGTTTTGTGCTGACGCTGCAGACCCAGATCCAGAAAAAGCCTGCTCCATATTTCTCCAGATAAAAGGTTCTATCGTGTAAACTCATCCCTTGCCAACAACCCAAAGAGCACTGCTTGCTGTCTGCTCAGTGGCTCCAGAGCCCCTTGATGGACCTGGGGGTACATCAGCCCCTGGGCTGGCCCTGGGGTGATGAGGGCAGCACATGGTGGCACCTGTGCCCCTGTCTCGGGCAGTGCTGGCTCCCTGCCCTGCTCTCTGCCCATCCCCAGGGAGCCCATGTGCCTTTTGGACACCATTTGCTCCTGTCTGAGTGGCTGAGCCCATCCACCTGCCACCCTCTTTTCTGTGCATCCCCCTCCAGCACATGCCAGAGCTGACTGACACACCTTTAAAAATAACTCCTAGGGGTGAAGGAGGGCAAGAGACGGCGGGGGATGACGGCGCCTGGTTGGAGAGGGACAGCATCCCCGTCTGCCTCTCCCTGCCCTCCTGCTGGTGCCGCCACGTCCTGGCCAAGCAGCCGCTTTGAGTCGCCGCCTGCCCAGCCCGTGGCACAAATATTTGATGTGGTTTTGAAGCGTATTTGGTACTGCAGGGGGGAGAGAAAGAGAGCTGACATCTCTGTTCCCTCTCTGCACTTACTGCAAATGAAGGGATTAGGAATTTTAATCCAAGATTCTTATTTTAAAGCGGCTTTTCAGCTCTGTGAGGCGAACTCCAGCGTGATGCTCCTGGGGGAGGTGGTGACAGAGCAGCTGTCACAGCCCCAGTCACCCGAGGCGTTGGCAGCCGAGGCTCCGGGGCACTGGAGGGCTCCGGGTGCGGCAGTGGCTGTCGGGGCTGCCCGGAGTGGGAGGGTGTGTGCAGAGGGCTCCACAAGCCCAGGGCACAGGGGGTATCCCACCGCTGGGCACTTGCCTTGGCACCAGGCAGAGCATCCAGGCATTGGGTAGGTGCCACCATCAGGTTGCACTGATGGATTTAGGGGTTTCCAGATGTTTTGATGTCTAAAAAGAAAAGAGTGGGCTCTTTTTTTTGGGGAATGGAGGGCAGATCTATATTGGCCAACACTGTTTAAATGGGAACTATCTGGGTGGGCAGCCCACCAGTGAGACATGGCAGCCCAGCCTCTCTGGAGGCATCTCAGCCATTGCTTGGAGGGGACCACGTATACCCAGCCCCGTGGGGACTGCCCCATCCCTGGCAGCACCATGGACCTCAGGAGGACCCTCCAGCTGTGGGGACTCCTCTGCAGGGCAGAGCCTCGGGATCCGAGTGAGATCGGCTGCAGCCAGTCCCTGTGGCAGCACCTGCTCTTGGGATGCTGAGTGCCAAACTGCACCAGCCCAAAGCACCCTGCAGCCCTTGGAAAGCTTCTGTCCCACACTGCCAGCCATGGCTGCTTTGGAGAAATACAGTGCTCTTGCTTCTTTGGTATTTGTTAGCTCCTTCTCTTTCTTCCCACTGCATTCATAGCAGACCTGTGCAAAATGTTAGCAAACTGCTGTTTTTTTCACTGGCATCTGTGCAGCCTTTCCCTCTGCTAATTATTACAGCTATGCCTCTTCTAGGGCAAGTCGACAGATGGCTGAGGTTTTATCTTTGAACAAGCTATTTAAATAGGGCTCTGACTTTTCCCTTGCACATTTCTTTCCTGGCTGCATGTCCTGAGCTGCTGGATGGGTTGCCCTTTTCACTAGGGATGCCAGAAGTTGTGAGCTGAGACTGACAGCTGAGGTCAGATCCCAGGAGATGGGTTCTTTCCTTCCCTCTTAGAAAGGGAAGATAATTCTGCCCTGGTTCACATGGCCTCATAGAATGCTGTGTTTTGGATTTAGTATGAGAATAATGTTGATAACACCCTGATGTTTTAGTTGTTGCTAAGTAGTGCTTACCCTAAATTAAGAGTCTCATGCTCTGCCAGTGAGGAGAGGCACACGAAGCTGGGAGGGAGCATGACCAGGACAACTGACCTGAAGGCCAAAGGGATATTGCACACCATAGCACTTCATGTCCCACACATAAACTGGGGAGAGTGGCCTGGGAGCTGCTGACCACTGCTGGGGGATGGGCTGGGCATTGGTCAATGGGTGGTGAACAATTGTATTGTGCATATTTCCATTATTATTAGTATTAGTATTAGTATTAGTATTAGTATTAGTATTAGTATTAGTATTAGTATTAGTATTAGTATTAGTATTAGTATTAGTATTAGTATTAGTATTAAACAATTCTTACCAATCAAAAAAAGTTTTATCTTTTTCTGATCTCATCCCTACTCCACCAAGAATGGAGGGGGAAGAGAGTGAGCAGCTGCAAGGTACTTAGTCGCTGGCTGGGATTATCCACAAGATAAAGAAAATGTACTGAAAAGTCAAGCCTTCTATAATGGGAGGGAATAGAAAGATCTACATAGAGTACCAGGATGGGTATATTTCACTCTAAGTGTTTTTACTGCTACAGCCTTTGTCCTACACTCCTGTGGAAGAAGATCCTTCTGTTCCCTATGTTGTTTTTTTTTTTAATGAACTTGATATTGTTTGGGGTACTCTACCCTTAATGAGGAGGAAGGATTAGGAACACAGGATTCTTGTTTTCAAAAAATTCATTGATAACTGTGCCACACTGTAAGATCCCAAGGCTGGAGCATGGGTGATGTATAAAATAAGATCCTGCCCTGCATAGCTGAGAAGATTCCCAGCTCATGGATTGTATGGTTTAAGATAGAAAACAGTTCCTCAGCCAGCTTTTCACCTCAGTTGCACTCATTACCTGCTGAAAAGCTGCTTTGAGTGTGACAGAGCCCCCAAATTGGTTAAATCCCACAGCCCTGCTAACCACGCATCATCATCCTTGAGGCACCTGCTTATTTTCAGCCACCTTTCCCAGGTCAGGCAGGCTTATGTGCATGACTCCAGGTTGCTGAATTAAGGATCTGGGCAGTGACTTTACAGAGGGGCACCTCTTCTCCAGCAGCTGGTGATGACAGGAAAGCTGAGTCCATGGGAAACAGAGGAGCCTGACTCTGATCAGCTGTGCCCCAGGCATGCCCTGTCAGCACCATGTCCCCACAGTACCCCAGACGAGGTGTAAAGGGACCCACAGTGACCTGCACAAGAGTGGCACTGCAGGCACACGGCAGCTCTGGGTTCGTGGTGACCTTCCTGCCAGCACACTGCTCCAGGAGGACACCCCTCTCTGTGCATGGCCTCTGACCCCGGGACAGCGCCCTCAAAGCAGGAGGCAGCAGGCTGGGAAGGGCTGAGCTCAGTGGTGAGTCTGCACTTTGCTTGATGGGGTGGATAGACTCCACTTACAGCAAAGCATTTGAGGAATGTGCTTAATTAAAGGCCCATCTGAAAAGTTGCAGAGAAAAATTGCATCTCAAGATTCTCTGTGGAAAAGAGCGGTGTATTTTGATCAATTCCAACCACACTAAGTATCAGTTATTGCACATAATGGATGCTGTATAGATATACCAGGGTACAGATGCACTGTGACAATTGTGGTATTTGCTTTTTGGGTTGTAATCCTTTGTACCAGCATTACCTATATACGTCTACATAGTATCCTTCCCAGAGACACTGGCCATCTTCTGATTAATAACAGTATCTGTACATTGGAGCAAGTGAGTATTTCACATATAGACAATCTGGTTTTATTGCTTTCATCTTTACTTTACAGCCAGGTGTGTGATCTGAACATCAGCCAGGAACTGTAATAATCTTCTCTTTCAAACATCTTAGAAAATGCCTGTTTGGGATGGGCTGATTTATAATATCTCCATGGCACACAAAAACATAAATGGAAGCCTCTCAGTCCCTGGGAAATATCCTGTCTGTGTCTGGGAGGGATTTCTGTCCTCCCAAGTGTTTCATGGTGGGCCTGGGGATCTAAGAGATTCTTTGAAGCCAGCAAAGAATTTGCAACCTCTAGACAGGGTTTTTTTAGCAGGTGCAATCTGAATCCAGCATCCCTGGGACGCAGCTGCAGAGATGCAGCTTGCCTTCCCCCACCCATCGCAGAGGAGAGCTGGCTTTGTGTGCACGCGCTTGATTCTCTCTCAAAGGTCAGCTTCATTAACCTTGGGGTTATGCTTTGTGTAAATAGGCCCTTGTATCTGATCTGCATGGGAAATGTCATTTTCCTTACGTGTCTCCCATCCCAATGCTCCCCGAGCTGAGCCTGCGTAGCTGCTGTGATGTGCTGTGATGGTGATGCTGTGGCCAGCACAGCTGTCCTGCTCAGGCAGCACACGGTGCCTGTGCCCCACAGTTCTGTAGAGGTGCCTACACGCTCTCTGAGGCGCAGTCCTGTGTGTTGGCAGGTGGTGTGGGCACGGCCCCATGGGTGTGCTGCTCTCTGGGGCACAGGCAGCAGCGAGTGCTCTGCGTGTGCCTCCCTCCCCAGAGGTGCAGCCTGCACAGCCAAGAGCATCCAGCAAGATGGACAGCAAGGAGCTGTAGCACAGGAGGGCTCTGCTTCCCCTTCACCATTCTCCTCTCTGCCTCACTGCAGGGGTGAATTTCACAATTAAGTTGCCACCTCCTGAACAAGTTATTGCTTCCTGGTTTCCTCTGGATCTGATCCTCAGAGAGCCTGAGCACTGAGCTAGCCCCTGCTGCTTTCAACAAGAGAGCAGCAGTGGCTGGGAGCAGGCTGCCCCCAAGGCCAGCAGGAATCCAGGATGCTCAGCACTCCGTGGGAGCACCCCTTGGTGCACGGCTGCACACGCCTCTGGAGCCCAGGGACACAGGGGCGGGGGCTGAGGCAAAGAACACATTGGAGCACAAGTGACATTATCTCAATATAATTTCTAAAACTCTATTGATTGAACAGATAAAATACCTCTGATCTATTTTTTGTTATTTTTGTTACAAAATATTAGCCGTTTGGACTCTTTGCTAGGTGTGACCACACCACTTTTCCCAAAGGAAGCTTTTGTTGGTGATATTTACAGCAGGAGACAGGTACAGACAGACAGGTGCTTTCAAAAGCCTACTCACAGGTAACATTTCTGCTGTTAAGATTTTAAAAAGACACATTCAGATGGGGTCGTGACTAGTGTTGGAGAGCTGGGTGACTTCAAAGCTGCTGTCCCAGGCATGGCTGCGAACGAGAGGGCAGGACAAGGACAGCTCTTGCTCACAAAACACTGCCGGCAGTCCCTGGAGCCTACACTGGCACAGTGAGGCTGCTGGTGGAGTGGGGGACGGGGGGGAGCTTGCTCAGCAGCTTGCATTTCAAAGCAGAGACTCTGCCAAGCAGCAGCACCCTTGGTTCAGGCTCAGATTGGTTTTGGAAACCTCAGAAACGTGTGCACACAGTCGCAGGTTGAGCCTTCTGAAACATGTGTAACAAAACTCAAGCCCTTATGGCTTGGAGGCCCTCAAATGCTTCCAAATCTGGTGGTAACTTTCAGAATGAGTGTTAATGAAATCTGGGTTGTGGACCATACCCACAGCTTTCATCTACAGCAAGGAGAGAAAATGTGAACAGTGGGATGCTTTGAAAGCCTTGTGAAAGCACTAAGTGCTGCTAACCCAGTAGTCAAGATTACGGCATTAAAAATTACGGCAGTGGAAAAACACTGCATTAAACCCAAATTGTTTGCAAGGCTCAATTCTCCTGTCACATTTTCCCATCCCTTTGCTATGGGTGTGAACAGATTAATTTCACTGGGCCTGCACCAGCATGAGCAAGCATCAGGATAGAGCCCGATGTAACACAGCTCAGTCTCCTGCTGTTCAGCAAAGCCACCTTCTCATTTGGCCACTGAATACCCAACACTCACTGCAGTGAGTTTTCACTTCGTTTCTGTTTTCTCCCTCCCCCCACTCCTTTTTAATATAGAAGGGCATGAATTTGGCAGCAAAAAGACACTGGTTCCTTTGGGTTGAGCTAATCTCTGCAGCAGCTCCCTGCCTGACTCCTCCACCTGAAAGATTGTGCTAGGTTCATGATCAGAATCACTGCTGTCAAGAGCTGGTGATTTTTCTTTGGGCTGGTCCCTCCAGGTGGGCTGTGGTAACACATTTTGTCCTTCATTATGTTGTCACTGAGATGCTTTCTAGCCTGCACCCTGTCAGTGTGTGCAAGGGTGTCTGTTCACAGCTGTACGGCTACACTGAGTCTGTGTCTCGCTGGCATGTGGGAGGACTCTGGGGGCAGACAATACAGTAGATCAGACGAGGTGCAGATATGTTTTAAAGTGCTTGTCATCCTTCAAGACCAACCTCCCAAGGAAAAAAAAAAATCTGTATTTTGAAGTGAAGTCCGAAGGGCTCGGCTCCACAGTGGAATTCTGACCAACTGTTCCATGATAAGCTGGAACAGGGTAGTTTTGTGCCTCTCCAGCTAAACCCAACAGAAAATGTGGTATCCAGAAGGGTAGAAGACAGCAAGGTTATCTACATTTGCTTCTCTGTCCAAAGCTCAAGGCCAGCAGTAGCCTTTGCAAGGTCAGGGAAACAGAACAAGCTTGCCCTGAGAGAATACTGTGCCTCAGGTACTTCAACACTTGAGTTCACTCACTTCTACCCTTCATCCAGCATGGGGAAGGGAGTCTCAAGGCAGCTTCCTTATTTCCTCTTTAGATTTCTGTAGCTCTCCCAATCAATTATTAAAGCAGCAAACATCTTGTGTAGGAACTTCATAGTTCATTGTTATAAATATTTTATCTTAAAAAATTATTTCCTCAAGTATCTTAAGGTTTTTTGCTGTTGTCACTTTGTGTTAAATGTCAAGTAAAATCTAATTTATTTATTTTAACATACACACAGAGCTTCATTGGCTCACTGCACTCTGGAAAAAAAACCTGAACTAGTACTGCCATTCCTCTCAGACACTGAAAGTACTGGGAAGAGGGGACAGTACCAGTGCCTCCTGGACACCCATTCCAGTGCAGCTGTGAGCAAAACCATCAGCAGCCACACACTGCATTGACCAGACAATGGCAGACACCACTCAGACGTGCTTTCTTGGGAAGCTCTGAGCAGTCCAGATGAGGTTCTGGCTGCTGTGAGGCAGCAGGGTGTCACCCTGGAGGAAGTCAGCAGCAGACCAGACCAGCTGTGCCTCACAGCTGGCTGAGGGGTGAGGGGCTGAGCCCTGGCCAGGGGTGATGACCTCTCCCAGTATCCAGTTTGGGATGTGAAGCGTCTAAACTGCCCTGGAGGGCTGGCTAGCAGTAAGCTTCTCTGTCTGGAGGGAGACTGAGCTTCTGTTCAGGGTTTTCTTACAATCTTCTCTGTCATCTGCTCCGGCAGTCTTCCCTGAGGCTGTGCTCCTGGGCTCCTGGTCGGTACATTTGCTATTGCAGACAAAAGTGGCAGCTTAATGCCCAGCTAAGCAAACAAGTCAGACCTCCTGGCACAGCTGGGTCCATGGGTCAGGCTCAGACAGAGGGACCTGGGAGTGAGCAGGCCCCTGCCCTGCAGGGCTGGCCAAGTGCAGGAGACCTGTGACTCCAGCCTCTGTCTGTTTCCTGACTGCAGCTGGGCTTCTGCCCAGGGCACACTGTGAACTCTGTCCCTGAGCATTCCAGCACAGCCAGCGAGCATCCAGGGAGCACTGAGGGGAGCTGAACCTGTCCCTGATGCACTGTGACTTTTTTCACTGACAATGGCCCCAGAGATCAGCACACTGGCACAAGCCCTAAGGAAATTGCTCTGTGGCTTTTACCCCACAAGGTAAAAAACAGTTTTCTGCATCTGTCTTTACCGTCCCCCTTTTCCTGACATTTTGCACATCCCCACCACTGGCAACAACTCCTGCCATTCCTCACCTTACCATTATATCATCAGCACCCTGTGCTCATGTCTCAGCCTTGCACAGGAAGGAAGAGCATTTCTATCTTTCCCTCATAAAATAAAATAAAAATAACGGTCCTAAAACACATTCTGTCCTATTTTAGAATCCTAAAGTTGATCTTCTTAAACCTCGGAGGAAGATAGAATGAGTGAGTGAGACCAAAGCCTTTAAGCTAATTAATACCTTCCCCTCCCTACTGCACAGAGATTTTTTTTTTCTAAAAATACATCCACAGCCCATTTTTAATGCTTGTCTTCCTTCACATCAATGTCCCCAATAAAGCAGAGGAATTGAGCTGTCATCTCTATCTCAGGATCTGCCCCTCCTCTCACTTTGAAGCTGGGATAGAGAGGGAGAGAGAAGAGGCCATGGAGTCCTATCTAGGCAGCTTTCCTACAGGAAGGGCTGATGGAGGTAAGAATATAGCCAGGCAAGAGATACAGATGGGACCTCACATGAGGGGTCTCCAAAAAGCCCCTTCCCTCTAACACAGGTGGAAAAGCCAAGTGAACAGAACATCCGCCCCAGAAGGTGAACATAACACTCAGCTTTGCTTTCAGAGTACAAAAATGCAGGTGGGTAGGAAACACAAAACCAGCCAGAAGAAAGAAAGCAGAGGTGGGTCTGTTTTAGAGAACACAATCTCGTGTGTGTGTGTGTGTGTGTGTGTGTGTGTGTGTGTGTGTGTGTGTGTGTGTGTGAGGGGGGGAGGGCACCTCTCAGTGCCGTCTCTTTGGAAAAGTACACATCCATCCATTCCAGGAAGACCCCTGGACTGAACCCCTCCCTTCTGCTCCCTCTGAACTGCTTGGTGTTTCCTCAGTGAGCATGCTCATACATACGCTACCATACAGGTGTATTTACATGTGGGGAGGTCTGCTAGCTCTCAGCAGAGGTCTCTGGTACAATGCTCCAACATAACAACAGAAAGAGTTTTGGTGTTCAGTGAGGCCATCTTTGAGTTGTACTGCAGCTCAGGACAGTCTCTCCTCCTCTCAAGCCCTCTTCCACTCGTGCACTCCTTCATTTGGAGCCGGCTGCTGCAAGGAGATAATACTTGGAGAGCGATGAGGAGGAAGTGTGGCAAGTGGTGCAGAAGTTCTCACTCCAGCTTAGCAGGTGGCAGCGATGGTGGCAGGGAGAACTCCACCCCCAGGAGTGCCCCGAGGCTGGCCCTTGGCACGGGTGAGCCCCTTTCTCTCTGAGGCTGGCGAAGTTCCAGGGTGGGTACAAACCTGCGGCCAAGTAAACGCGAGGCAGGAAAGGAGGTGGAGGAGGAGGAAACGGAAGACACGGTGCCTAGAAAGCAGCAGGTCATCAAGCCTCTGAGGAACAGGGCAGCAAAGTGCTACACGGGGACAGCACGAGCACAGAGGCCAACTGGGCTGGCAGGGTGTGAGGATGTGTGAGCATGTAGGTTGGCAGTTTCTAGAGATGGCTCTTCACAAATAGCATCATCTTGAGGGGAGACTGGGTAAGAGTTAGGTCAGTTGGCTTTTTTTTTTTTTCCTTTTCTTCTTGTTTTACTAAAAAATAAATCACAAACTAGATCTCTGTAGGCAGAAAGGGTCCCTGGGAGGCGGGGAGGGGAGGAAGCAGGGGGGTCTGTGCTGTTTGGTGCTGGTGCTGTGGCTACACGAGGCTGCGTGAGCCACTGGAATACCTGCGCCTCTGAAGCAGCGAG
>VZTB01009908.1:801963-852055 GCA_013397245.1 Thryothorus ludovicianus
GGCTTGTCCAAGACAATGACCTTGACAATCTGCTGGCACTGTACAAGTGTCCCCGCCGAGGCGGGGTGTGAGGGCACCAGTGCTGTCTCCAGCCTCTCCCGTGGCATGTTAAGACGCATGCTGGGCTGCATTCCACTCTCGGGCCCCAGGGCGGAGTTGTGCTGGTACGTTTGAAGCCTGTTGTGAATTGACACCTAGTTTAGAAACAGCCAAAGAAGCATTAAATGTTACAAGACTTCTCCCATCTGCTGCTACTGGCTGCCCTGAGCCCCCGCCACCAGACGACCTCACATGCATTCAACCCTTCCTCCCTCAAAAAACCAGAACAGGCACGACCCTGGCTGCACAGTGCCCCTCAAGAGCCCCACAGTCCCCATCTAGCCTAAGTGTCCCTGTCCCTTCCATCACGCCAAAGGCAGCAGAGCCTGCGTTCCCAAACGCAGTGCAACTTTGATTATCCAAACAGCACAGGGAACACCAATCGACTCTAGGAGTGGAAGTGTCTGTGAATTCTCATGGTAATGAACAGACCTCGAGGTCGTGCCTTCGTCCCCACCAGCAAAAAGGAAAGGGGGACCAGACCACAAGGTTTCAGGTAATCATGGCTGTACATTTCAGCAAAATGACAGCAGCTGAATCTGAGATAAAGAGCAACAGAGAAACTCAAGCCTTGCCCAGCTCCCTGCCTTTCTGAGTAGGAAGGTACACCACATGACTGGCTAATCTGTTTACAAAGGAAAAAGCAGAAACCTGACACAGTCTAGCAAAAGGCAGCTCCCTCTGATCCATTTGATGGTTTGCCAGTGAAAGGAAATGATTTTCAAAAAAAGAAAAAAGAAACTAAAAATGCCCATCTAGCTCATACAATGATGAAAGAAATTCATGATGAAATGGCAGCAGATTAGATAATCTCAGAGAAATGGAAATGCTCTTCTGCTGGCAGAGTAATAATTGGTCAGCTGAAAGCAGGTAGGGAAGCAGGAGGTCATCAGGGTTTCCACATCGAGATGCTGATAATGGAATCAAATAAGGGAGCTCACTGAAAGCAGTCTGGAAAGGAGGAGCTGGCCTGGACTGGAGTTTCCTAGCAGGGGAAGTGCAGCAGGGAAATAATGCTTCTTAAATGATGGATGAAGTTACAGTTCCTCCTGGCAAGGACATGGGCTGATGGAGACCCCAAACCAGAGAGTTGCTGGCTCAAAACAGAATGTCAGTCAAGTGACAAGCCCTGGGTAGGAAACCACCCAGGTAGTTTCTTCCAGCTCACAGGTTGGTTTGGCACTTCCAGCCAGGCAGGGGCACAGGTGGGACAGTGGGGCTGCCCTGAGGGTCTGGCAGAGCCAGCAGCAGCAGCTGGGAAGGAGGAGCTGTGAAGTGACCAAGCTCCCCACCATGCTGGAACAAGGATGAGCTGCCTGTCCCTATCCAGGCATGGGGGCTGCTCAGACTCACTGCACAGCAGGACAGAATATTGTGTCAATGTTTATTCAGGTGCTGGAACATCCCACAGGAAAAACTATTTGCTGGGCCATGAAGTGCCAATGACATTAGGATACATAGAAGCCATCCTACACAGAGAGACACTTCTCCCAACAGGAATTAGAAAGTGGCTGGCAGAGGCTTCTTTCCCAGGAAGGGAGTATCTGAGGGAAATAGGGTGATCTCCAGGGAGCATCTACTCCCCACAGAGAAGCGGAATTCTTCAAGTAAATATATGGTGACAAGAGGGGAAAGAACTACCCTGAAAAAGGGCAGGTTTAGGACAATGGAGATATTCCAGACAGAGAGAGAGTAGGAAGTAGTTGATAAGATTTTCCGTGTGAAGATTGTATTTTCTTGTTTCCTCACAGGCAGTGGGAGTATGGTGTCTGTGAAGAAACAGGCAACCCACTGGATGCTAGACATTCCTGCAAAGATAGATGTACACAGGACAGCCAAGCTCCCTACCTAGGAAGGTGAAGCTGTAAGGGAAGTCTGGTGTACAGAGGCCATGCTTTATCCCCTTCAGGGGGATGGAGAGACAGAGCTGCAGAGATTGTGCAGGAAAGCTGGGCTGTGGGGAATTTGCATGTGATGCTGCATGGAGTTAGCATGTCAGGGAAGTCCTTAGTGGGGTTCTCAGTCTCCCCAGAAGCAGTGGGGTGGTTTAGTTTACAGCATTTGGGAGCTTGGTCCATGAAGGATGTTACAGTTATAAAAACGGATTGAAAATGCTTTGAAGTTTAGTTTGGATTTGAAAGTTGTATTACCCGTCCTAGCAGTAACTTTTAATTGTATCTCTGGAAATTGGTAAAATTGTCAGTCTGGCTGGGGAGGCATTGATTAAAACCTGAGAAAAGAAACAACAGAGAATGTGAGAAGAGCTGAAGTGAGAGAGAATTACTTACCTCAGCTGCTCTGCACTCTACTTACCTCCACTGTGCTGTCCGAGACCTTCTCCCCCAAATCCTTCTTGCCTTTGAAATAAAATAAAAGATCTCACTCATGAGGTCTGCCCCTCTAGTCAGGAGCTGACCCTCACACTGTGGACTGGAGAGTTAAAGGGAGAGGTGCAAGGCCAATCCAGACCTTGCAACCTGTTAGCTGCTTAGTGGGGCAGGTTTTACCAGTTCAGGGAAGAAAATTGGGCCAGGTTCTTCAGAAGTTACCCATGCTCTATCAGTAACATGTCTTTACCAGGTATTATAGCCACAGACTGTGTAATGAGACTTCAAGGGTTTTTCTAGGGTATTTGAAGAATGAATACACTCTCATATTTCCACTATTTGGCCAAGGCAAAAGAATACAAAATGGAACACTTCTTTTTGCAGTTATTCTCACAGGAATCAGTGAGAACACATTTGCAAAGGCAGCACTTCTAGACCAAGAGAAGTTGGGTGCTGGTTGCCCTCTCTTACCTGTTGGAGAGCCTTGCTTAGACTGCAGCTCCATCTGGGCTCCATTGCTCCTTAAGGACAGAGTCTTTGTCCCTTGCTGTTTCTCCAGCTCCCCTGCAAAACAGACATATGGAAACAAATGAGGAGAGGGATGGAGAGAAGGTCACCAGCATATTGAAGGAGCAAAATGGGAAGTCAACAAGGAGAATTAATGCAAGGAAATCACAAATGAGTGTCAAGAAGGGAGAGAGGAAGCCAAGAAAAAACAGAAACTGGAGAGGGTTTGACATGTGGAGAAACTTACGTACCTCCACAGGGCCTTCTACATATGACCTACATTTGTACAGCGTTGGCTAGTGCTGCACAGAGGGGCACCACTGAAGCTGAGCTACTCTGGCTCATCAGTTTATAGATGGAAAGGCCATCAAAGGCTCCATGGACACCTTGTCTGTATAAGGGCACAGGATAAGGACTGACACAGACTGCTTGCCCTCAGGAAAACTCTGTTAAAGGTATGAGATCTAGCCCAGCTATTTACAGATAATATTTGCATAGTCAAAGGAGTATGGAACTGAGAAGAATGTTCTGGGTGTGACAGTCTAAGCTCCCCTATTCCAGGCCACTGTATCACACTCCCTGTTTCATAAGCATCATAAATAGTTAAGTCCTTCCATTTCTCCTGCTGGCTAGTGGTCACACAGCATGCTTTCTCATCCTGTCAGTGAACCCAGGAACAATCCTGTGCAGACCTGTGCTGCTCATCCTCTTTGCCCCTGTTCCTGAAGAACTCTTCCTTTACCCTTTCTCCCTTGTAGTCACATGCAGTGTGATGGCATTGGAGTGTGAATTGTATGAGAGGCCCTTACATTCAATTCGTATCTGTTCCAGTTCTGTCACTTCTGCTATTGACTCTTTCAGGTCTTCCACAAACTTCTGCATTTCCTCAGCACCCAGAGCACAGAAGTGTAGTACCTGTTTCTTCTCTGAACCTGAAACTGGAGTCACCAGTGTAATGCCATGGGGGTAATCTGAAAGAAGATGTGTCAACAAAATAAAGAGGTGTTAGGCATTCTTGATGGAGTAGTTGGTTGTTTTGGTATGTCTGAAGGACAGAGTTTTCAGTGTGGGTCCAATGGAATTGCACAGCCAGAGTTTGTCACATTGTGGGAACCTGCAGCACTGCAGCCCTCCAAGAGAACAGAAGGACCAAGCTGCAGCAGGAAGGTGTCACCAGCACCACAGTGCTGCCACAACCAGAGAACTCCAGCTCTTAGTTACTTTTAGTGCAGCATTGGCCCTGGGAACCTGAGCACAGAGGTGGGACTGTAAAGCCTTTCTCAATCTGTGGAAGAGGAAGCAGTGTTTATGAGGCCAATGACACTTTTTCTCCTGTGGGAGATGCAGCAGGAGAGGTTGTCTTCTGGGGTCAAAGCCATTGCATCCACATTGGCAGGACTTGTTCCCAGTGTCTCCTTTCATCTGCAGAGAACACAGGAGGAGTGTGCTGGCACAGCACGGGTGGGGAGCTCATTGCACTGTGCAGAGAGAATGGTAAAGGGAAAGATATGAGTTTATAGGTGTCCCTACAGGCAAAACACACAGGAATGTAATCAAAGGCCATGCCCAGAGGGTGAAAATATAACAGCAAAAGGCCTTAAGTTTTAAAAACCAGGTTTGTGTGCAGGAAGGTGATGACTGGAGTTTCAGCCAACAGAATCAGGAGAACACAAGAGTGCAGAGAATTTGCCACACTTTTGACTGGGCTTCCCTATCATTTGTTCAACAGCTGGTTGTTTCAATCCCTTTCCTCCTTTCCTCTCACATTCCTCTAAATTTAATTTCCGTCTTCCTTGCCCTGTCCTGCTTTCACTTCTCCTCCTTTGCTCTTACATCTGCCTGTCTTCTGTGGGTAGCCTTCCTTTATTAGCCTTCCTTCAGCAGTCCTTCCCAAACAAGCCAAGGCCTAACCTGTTATTTTCAGCCAGGCCTCAGCTCCCCCTGTTTGCCTGCCAAGCCCTTTTCCTGCCCTGTGTCTCATCTGTTCAGATCATAAGATCTTTGTGACATCTGCTTTACTGTCTCTGCAGGGGCTACACAGCAGGGTGCCTTTGCCAGAGGGTCTTTGGGCACTCCCAGGATAGTCATGCTACCCCTGAAAGCTGAGTCCAGCTCTGATGGTGCCTCCTGGGGATGCTCAGTTGTGAATGGCCCTTTAGTTCACTCAGGGATGTGGGAGCCTCAGCATGCTGCAGAGCAGGGAGAGAGACTCATGCTGCCAATGGAGTAGAGGAGGGATGGAAAAAACTCAGCCACAGTGCTGCTGCATTTTGCCTTCCTTGCAGCGTGTTCTCCGTGTGCTCACAAAGCCCCAGGGGCATCAGCCATGCTTGCCTGGGACTGCTGAGCTGCCCTTCTGCCTGTGCCAGCAGGAAGCCTGCCTGTTTCTGGAACCCCTCCACGGCACAACCAGCCCCAATCATGACACATCATGGCTCTATTCCCAAACCATCAAGGTCAGGCTGACTAGGGCTGGCCTCCTGCCATGCTTTGGTGGGTGCTGTTCCAAGGGCTCTGCCTCTGCCTTGGGAAGCTCCCAGCACAGCATGGCACTGTGCAGGGAGGTGGCAGCAGCACCTGAGCCTCTGTCAGCATCAAAGGCAGCAGGGAGGGTTGTGAGGGGAAAGGGGCTAAAGGTGGCAGCAGCAGCAGTTCTGTCAACAAGATTCTGCACATCCAGCTGGCTTCTGGGAGCTTGGTAGGATGGATGCACATGGGGATTGATTCCCCCAGCCTTCACCACTGGTGTCCCTGCCACCATGGCCAGCCAGATCCTTCAATGAGGTCCTCCTGCAGATGGTCAGACCTAGGAGAGGTACCAGGAGCTCCTTCTCACCACAATGCACCTAAAGAGTGATCTCCTTGGCACTAAGCCTCAGTTTCTCTCCTCCACTTCTAACTCTGATAGAATGTCTCTTCTAATGCAAACTCACATACCCCCTCCCTCCTTCTCCTTTTCCCTGCCAAACCCCTCCAGGAAACCCAGGAGCAGTGGACTTACACTCATTCTCAAAGAGATGGAACTGCATCCCCAGCAGGCCGACTGACTTGCAAAATGTGTACGTTGAGGAGCTTTTCTTCTTCGGGCAAAGTTTGAGGATCTGTTGGGGGGAGAGAAGCAGCATTGGTGCTGGGGAACAGTGAGGTAAGAACTATGCAAACTGCTCAAAGCAAAAAAAACCTTTCTGCAAGCTCTGTCAAGTGTACATGGGAGCAATGTTTGGTGAAAGACTGGCTCTTTGGCGGAGAGCTGCCTGGAATGCTGCACTTGTAACAACACTTCTGGAATCCTGTAGGCATCACCCTGGGCCCACTCAGCTCTCTCCCAGAGGTGCTGGCTTTTTGATTACCACATTTCTGACTTTGAAATGGTAATTCTTTTCACCGAGGAACAGATCAAAAAGCAAAGGGAAACCTGTCATAAATACCTTAGAGCTGGGAACAAGAGCATATGAGAATGCTGTGCTGCCCTTGTACCTCAGCACTAGTTCTTATGGATGTGGTTTATCCCAAGGAGTAGAGGGATAGCAAGGAGCAGATCCTCTCCCCAGGTTCACAGCTGTGCAAATGGCTGCAGAGGAATAGGTGGGTAAAGCCTCCCCTTCTACAAAAGAGTTTGGGTTTAGTCTTGCATCTGATGCAACCACAGTTTCACTTCACCATTAAATTCAGCAAACTTCCACTTTGTTTGGCCTCCTTCCAGTCTCAATGTAACTCTGCTCTCCTGTACCTTCCTAATTCCATTCCTGGGGCAGGACACTTTCAAATATACTCTACACATTTGGGGGTCTGGTAAGTACTATCTAGTCTGCTACAGCCTTTTCTGTGTTAGAAGGCAGTGATTTTAAAGTGTCTGGCAGGAAAGATTTAAAGCATGAGAGGACTCTGTCTACTATAGTACAAACAGACAAAGAAATGAACCTCCCTGCTGGCAAAGGCATGAGAGAGAGCAATGACATTGCTTGGATGGCTGTGGGACGTGACAGTTTGCTTTTTCAAGGGTTACTGGAGATTTAAATATAGTAGGTTTTTAACAGTGAAGGATCCAGAGCTGTGTCTTACAATGTCGATGAACTGGAAGCTGTCCTTAGAACAGGGGGAAATGGATGTTGTGGGCTGGATTCAGATTTCCTTACAGAAACCAGGGCAAGTTTTAATACTGCAGTGCCTAATTGCCAAAGCACACTCACCACCAGCAGGTCATTGAAGAGGAAAACTTCCCTTTGGTGAGCTGCCTGCTTCTGCACCTTGTTGACGTCGGTGACCTCGTAGAGGCGGCTGCAGCACACCAGCCGCCGGTGCGGCACCGACAGCACCTGCGGGAGCACACGGGGGCAGCAGGGGCTGAAGGAGGGGCCCTGTGGGTCTGCCCCACCCTCCGACTGCACAACCCTGCCCAGGGACACAATCCCACCCACTCTGCCCGGACAAATCACCTCCTCACCGCCGCTCCTTGCCATCAATTTTCCTGCTGGTGCGGCAACAGCGAAAGCCTTTGTGATCCGGGAAAATCAGAGGGCAAGCTAAAGGCAATCCCCCTGCTCACACATCCTACCTCTGGCTTCCAATCCTTGCACTGTTCATCCTCACTCACCCCACTAGACATCTGCAGGTTTCCTGGGTTTTGTAAATAATTCTGTTTCTTTTTGGATAAACAGAATGTACATTTTTGCACTACAGATTGGTTACTGCCAAATAAGCTGTCTGTGCATTTGGGGATCTCTTAACCCCAGCCATTTTTAGGGAACTCATTAGAGACAGATGGATAAAATTGTTTTCTATCATTTTGCCTTTCATTTCCTACACCCTTAAAAGGCCTGGAAGTTTGAAACACTGCAGAGCTATCAGTTGAGCACTGGCAGGCAGAACCTGCAGTAAAATTCATGGGCAAACAGTTACTGCACTAGATACTGTAAACTCTGGCCAAGGAAATCCCTCAAAAAATTAGGAAGGAATGAGAAAGCAGGAAATAAAGAGTTTGGAGAAAAAGGAGTATATTTGTAGAGACAAGCAAGGAAAGTATTACATAAGAGAAGAAAGGCATAGAGGAAAATCCCAGAAAAGAGGGCAGGGAGGGAGGTGGGGGACAAAGGGGCTGAGTGGGTGCCAGCAGGGTTATGGCTGCTCACCGTTTTCATTCCCACTATGGACTTCTCCACTTTGGTCACATAAGTTACATGGTCCTCATTAGATTTTAGCTCTTTCTGCTGGATCCTCTCATAGATCCCCACCACCAGCTCCCGAGGGATGTCAGCGCCGTCGTCCACCCCTGCCAAACACAGGAAATGTTGGGCAGGCCATTCAGAGAGAAAAGGAGAGGGAAGAACCAGTGGTCCCTGGCAGTTCACTGCTGCTGTGCACTGGGCAGTGCTGGGAAGGCTGAAGGGGAATAGCAATACTTCACTTTAGGCTGTCTCCTTTGTTTCTCTAATGCATCTAATGCACCAGCAGGAGACAGTGACATCTCTAAGGCCAATGCAGTTGATTTCATTATTCCATTGCTCTGCATGGTGGCTCCTTTCCATGTGTTCCCTAAGGTTTTATAGCCACAATTTCACATTCATATATCTTGGGCTGCTCAGCAGCAACCCCTGCATTGATTTTGTATCATCAGAAGTGCTAGATGTGGAGAAGGCCTATGATGGGATTCAGCAGCTCTTCCTGCCAATGCAAGCATCAGCTCTCCTTGTCTGCTTGGTAACCTCCACAATTTTCCTTCTGTGTTGTCTCCTAGGATTAATACTTTCCTGCTATTCTGTTTGTGGTATCTCTGCCTTTCCCCTGCCCCTTTCCTCTTTTACATCTCTTTAGATAATTCCCCAGATTTTGCTGTCTGACCCTTCAGAGCCTGGCAGAAAAGGTTTTTTTCACCCTTCCCTGAGCCAAACACTGCAAATCAAGCTGCCAGTACTTCCTCCAAACTGAATTCCTCCAGTCATTTTATATTGATTTTCTCTGCATTCCCTCCAGCTCCCTGGCCTGAGATGTACTATCCTGAGTGATGCTGAGAAATGGAAAGGCATTGAGGTGTCCTGGCTCCCTTACCCACATCCTTGCAAATCTATCCCAAATAACATTTCCAACACAGGCTGCTGAGGCTCTGGCCTGGGCATTGGCCTGCAGGTGAGTCTGGACTGAGCTGTCTCTCCTTGTCTGTGATGGGGGGACATTCACTCGCTCTAACGAGTTGTGGTGTGTTGCACACTGGAGGTGAGTGACCTTCATGCTGATTTAATTAATTGTAGTGTGAACTGACAGATTTTAAGGCAATGCTAAATGTAAGTTAACATTAAAAAAAAACCCTCTTCCGTTAGTGCTATCAGTTGTAATACTAAAGGGGATGATGGCAGGTAGCAGCCTCATTCAGCATCCGTGGAATTAACTTGTAAAAGGGTCTCAGTGTCACATTTTACCAGTCCGAAGCAGGTGACACATTGTGGGAGGCTGAGATTACACTTTCTAAACAGCAATGAGGACAAAGAAACAAGTAAAAGGAACCAACAAAAGTAAAAAATCTTCAGAAAAGATAGGAATTTATGCTGGAAAAACTTTCAGGGAGCATAATCTGAATTGCAGATGTGCAGTAAGAGAAACTTGGAAAATGGCTGACCTAGGACGACCTAGGAGTGAATATGGCTGGGAAATTAGACAATAATTTGTCTAGACATGATGTCAAAAAGGCCAAACAATACTAAGCTGCATTAGTAGATCTGAAAATAAGAACAAGGCAGTAGCTCTATATATGAGTATGTTGTGACCACATCTAAAAAAGTGTTTTTAACAACATATTATCAGGATGGAAGGGACTGACCTTGAAAATAGAAGAAAATTGATTTGGGGAACAGATATATCAGAAATTGCAAAGAGGTAATGTATGCATGAACTCTGTCACACCTACAGTTACTATAAGTAATTGCAGGCAATTAAGAAGGGGAATATTCAGCCTGACTAAAAAGAAAATGTGTTCATATATTCAAAGCAGCAAGCAGGGCTTGTTTAGCATAACCCAGCAGGGTCTAGAGAAGGATGGGGCTGAACAATAGGAAAATGTAATACAATGGACTGTTTCCAAGCAATGAGATATCTTAAAAGATGAAGCCATCTCTCATAGGAAATGGTTGGTTTCTGAGAAGGCTGGACAGCTTTCTGCAGAAAACAAAGCTAAATAGAATTTCCCTTCCCCAGCACCCTAGAAGACATCTCAAAGGGCTTCCCATGTCTGGCTCGCAGGCAAGCAGCAGAAGACCTGGATAAAAGCAATTCCACTAGGTTTTTCCTGCCTTCATCTAGACAGAATTTAGAAAAGCAAGAGGGCAAAAAAAAAAAATCAAGGCAGGACCCTCACCTCTCAGATTGCGAATGAAGTCCTCCAGCATCATCTTCCTGTCAGGCTTGATGTTGGGGCTGTACATGTCTGTGTTGAGGAGGATGATTGCAAAGGCCAAGATGAAGATGGTGTCCGGGTTGTGAAACTGCTGGACCACGTCTGGGTTACACATGCAGTACCTCTGGCTGCAGCAGGAGGGATGCACACACTTAACACGGGAGCCTCTGCTCCAGCTTGGCAATGACTGCATCCCCAGCAGATCACATGCCTCCTTTCACCCCACCTCTCACACATGAGAGAAGGAACCCACTGCTCTCTGAAGGCAAATTTCCCCACCCATGGCTGAAGTAGGCCACTGAAACTTCAGCCTTCTTGTCCTCAGGAGCCAAAAAAGCAAGTGAGACTGGAGAGGAGTACTCAGAGTGTGTCAGTCCATAAGTGTCACACAGGAGGTGTCTGCTCCAGCCTGCCCTGCTAAGCACAAAGCACTCCTCTGCATGCACCAGGGGAGAACCCAGCAGCCCTGCAAGCCCCTCTGCCTTTCCGCCTGTGAGCAATGAGCAGGGAATGCCTTGCTGGAGCCACGGCCTCCCTCTGGCCCCTGGCACCCTTCATGCCATCTGACAAGGCCACAGCAGTGATGCAGCAGTGGCACGGACACTCCATCCTCCAGGAGCCCCTCCACGGTCCTGCTCTTTGGCAGGGAAGGCTGTGGGCGTTCTCTCCATGACTCTGTTTCTCTGCCGGGGCTGTGCTGTGCTCCCTGGTGGCAGCAGAGGGGCTGCAGGGCTCCTTCCATACCTGAAGGCCTCGATGAGCCGCTCCACCTTCTGCGCCTCCCCCTGCACGCGGATGTGCGCCTGGAATTTCCGCAGGGCTTCGTCCAGCTCCATGCCTGAGAAGTCCATCTCGTCCACCACACAGCTGTGAGAGGGGGACACAGCCTTCATCAGAACACCCTCCCTGGTGGCTGATGCCAGGCAGGCTACTCCACCGTGGTACTGAGGCCCAGTCCCCAAGGGAAATCCCATGGGAGAGGCCCTGAGACATCACTGTGGCTTCCTGGATCCTGCTTGTCACTGGCAGTGATTTCACACGAGTGATTCCTGCATTCTACAGCTGGTGAGCAATTCTTGTGCTTTACTACATGTTTATATATCATGGTGTATGTATACACCATGAAATATACATATCACATCATAGACAGCATATACATTCACATATACACATACATTTATACTTATACATATACAGACAAACTATGTATATAGACAAATAGATAGATACCTGTATCTATATACATATTTAGACATCTATATTGACATAGATATTTAGGCACCTGTATCAAAATCATTCAGGCCAGAATCAGCTCAGAGAAAACAAGAAATGGAAGCTGTTGTACAGAAATAATATGCAACATTACCTGCTCATCTGGTGTAACTTTGCATTTCAACGTGATTCACTGCCCACTGGAAATTCATGGCCAAATTAGATAACCCAAGAAGGGGATGACACCCCTCTTATTTCCCACTAAAGCATTCTCATCTTATAAAGGCCCTGCTGTTAGTCTCCAAAACCTACCACTACAGTTCTTGCTCTCTGTATTAGTCAAATAATCTACTTGTTCTTATTCTTACTACATAATATTTCAGTCACTTGTAATGACAACACCTTTCCCATGTGGCTTCAGCACATTCTGTTAGCATATTCCTACCTTTTGTGCTCAGGTCATTACTGCAAGCATTAATCAAAAGACTAGACTCAGAAACCCCTGTTCATAATATCCCTCAGGCCCAACTTCCCATTTCAGCAGAGTATGTTGGCACTAATGTCTGTATCAGCCAATTCGCTCCCCTGTTTATGATTCTTCTGCTAATTTCTTTCTCTTCCACTCTCAACAAAAAATTTCTCATGTCCAAAGCTTTGCTGAAGTCTATAATTATGTTTTGCATGTCCACCCTCTAGAAAAGTAGTTATTCTAACAATGACAGACATTGAATTAATCTACTTTCCAGTGACTTTGGTATGTAAAATTTACCTTCCTGCTTGTCATTATTGTTTCCCAAAAAATAAATTTTCAAAACTGAAATTCTGTCTGACAGATGAAGAAAATTACAGGTACCAAAATCCCATTTTCTTTAAACCTTCCTTAAATACAAAGGCCCTGATTTGCTAATGGAATCACCTTGACAATAGAAGTGCCTTAAAAATTCAAAAACTCCATATTTTCTGCTTCTCTATACCTTGGATGCTAGTTCTATCAGCCCCTTAACCCCTTTATTTAATTCTTTGTATTGTGTTTAGGTTGCTTTGTCATGTGGTAAAGGATAAACTGATCCCAAATTTAAGGTTATGAAGGAGGAAATATTCCCCAAGATAGGTTGTCTGGAATTTTATGAGGAGTGGTACAAGGAAAAAGGAGGAGGAAGGGATTATCTCTGTTGTGGATCCTTCTGTTTTCCAGGATTATCTGGAAATTTTGCCAAAGAAACCTTGACTAATAAAGGGATGTGCTGTGTTACCAGTTTCTTCTTCCTTTCTGAGATAGACTGGGGGTGTGTGTGTGGGTCATTTCTGAGTGCTGCACTTTGCTGTGGGGTGTTGGGAAGTGGTTTGTGAACTGAGCTGTTGAGTGCCATGTGCAGCCTTGCTAGAATAAAAATCTGTTGCACAATGCCTCAAATGGCTGAGGGACAGAGTTCAAATGCTCAGAGATGTCTCTGCATTTCTCCACTGCCTTATTGATTCAGGAGTTATCATTGTTTAACTGGGGTGACACCCTACCAAGAGCTCTGACTTGTGCTTTGTATCTTCTGAGGTTGGACTTGTTATAACCTCAGCTAGGAATTGTGGGCTCTTTCTCTGCACAAAGTCCATAAAATCGAAATTCAGAAACAAATAGGGAGCAAGGGAAGAGAAGCAAAGGGACTGCTCTCATAGGAAATCTTCCATGAAATATTTTTTTATCTCTCCAAGAGGTGGACCACAGAAACACTTGGCAATAAAAACTTCCTCCACTGCCTCTTTCCTTTGTTATTTTTATTTTTCTCATACTTATACTCAGTCCCTTGGGTTAACATCAAGGCATTCTGCTTCTTGGAATTTATCTTTGATAGTAAGAACAATTTTTCTCTTGTTAGTCGTTATTGTGTTCACAGCTGCAACCACCTCTGCACTTGGGTTTTTGTTATTATTTTTTAATCCTTTCCAGTGTGCAGTGTTTCTCAGCACTGACCCCGGTGATTTTGCTGCTATTGTCTGCTCTCAGACATGTGAACACTGAGTCCTTGCACACCCCAGGACACCCACTAAGGTCCCCCTAGTAACCCCAATCCACCAGCATTAAATCATCTCTCTTTTGCTTACTTCTTCCCTCTTTGATCAGTCTTTCCCCCTCCACACAGGCTGCCCTAACACATCCTCCCCTTTGTGTACAAATCTCAAGCAATAAAGTCAATGCCCTTAATACAGAAAGCCTCATTAGGGGCAAGTAGGACAAGTGGGACAAGGCAGCTGTTCAGAGCTCCTTTCAAACTCAAACAGGCATTGCTACATGAGTTATGCTTGGATTCTCCTATGAGGGTTTCTCTCATAGACTGACTGATGCAGGTTTACTTTGTAATTCTAACTCCTGGGAGTCTCTTCCATTTGTCTCTGAGCCCAAAGAACAGTGTCCCCTGTCCTGCTTACTGAGAAAAGTTGACCAGGCAGAAAGGATGGGTTAGGAAGAATGTTTGATTCAAGCAAAGTCAGCCTGTGCTTGGATTTGATTCATCTGACAAATCCTGTGCCAGAGGTCTGGAGAACAGCTCCTAGAGGAGCCATCAGGTACCAAGCTGCTATTTCTGCTGCTAGACAGGCAGAAAGAAAGGTGGATCAGACTTGTCTGATATTTTTTGTGTGAAAATTTGACACAGCAAAGTCCATTCAAAGAGCCAAACTGCCTTGTGCTATGTGTCTGCCATGTTCCTGCTCCTCTTCTAGACAGCTGGAAGTTTTGCAGCCTTCCCTGACTTCAGGCTCCTGCACAGGCTCTCATTAACTTTCCAAAAGCACTCTGGTAACTGTGTCAGACATCCCCTGAAATGCAGCACAACTTTTCTTTGTGAAACCAGAGCAAGGAGGTCTTTTCTTTCCAAGCTAGAGACCATGGACAAAGGATATGAGAGCAGGTGGCACTCTGCATCCAAGAAATAAACCAACATCTTATGTGCACAAGCCAAAACCAGTGCTGAGTTCATTTTTCCACAAACACCTGTGAGATGCCTATTCCAAGACTGCCACGAGGCTTGAGGGATGATGATACAGAAACACAATAATCACCTTATAAAATCTCATGTTTCACCTCTTTCCTGCCCATGAACTTGCAGCAGGCCACACAAATTGAGCTTGCAGTGCATCCAGAGATTCATTTAACCCACTATCTGCAAAGGATGTGACTTTGGGTGTTTGGATCATGTTGTTGAAGTGAGCAGGAAAAGCACTGGCTTCCTGCCTCATGAACAAGGTGGTGGGGGTTGAGGACTCTTGTGCCACCTGTGTGCATGAGGAGTTTGATCTGCCCTGCAAAACCTCACAACAACAAACAGAGAATGCCACACCATGTTCCAGGGCCAAGGAGTGGGCTCCTAGTTGGATTAGTATGCCTAGCTGTTGTTGCTGTGGTAGCCTCCTAGGCTACAGGGAAAGGATCCCCCCAAAAGTGGATGGACATAATGGCAGAAGAGCCATGAGGATTCAGCACAGGACTAAGCAGGGCAAAAAAGCCTGTGGCTAAAGGGTTCAGTGGAGACAGGAAGCAGCTGTATCATGTGGGGCTGGGATCTGCTCACCCAAGTGTAATGACCTATTTTCCAGCTTTTCCACTCAGGTAACAATGCAGCAGGAGCTGGGATGCAACTAAAAGCATCTGTAATGAACCTGCAGCCTGCACTCAGGGAGGGAGCAAGGGGGAAGGCAGCCAGGTGGAAAGTTTAAAATCACAAGGCACAAAGATATTAATGAAAATCATCCCTTTTCTCGGCCTTCCTCATTCTACAAACTTCCTGAAGATGAATCAGGATTTGGGTGAATTGTAGAAGAGCTCACCTCCCTGGAAGGAGACTGCCCTGCAAGGTGAACTGAACACACAGAAGTGTTAGCAGGACTTCCATGCACCAGTGGACACAGGTGTGTGTCCCAGTCCTGCTGCCCTCCCCACCCTCTTGGGAAGGACAGTCTCTGCAGTGGAGACCATGGCCAGCACCATTCTTCCCTTTCTGGAGAATGCTAAGAACATGTATTGCCTGTTTTTCCCCAGGGCTGTCATGCCTACTCACCCTCCCATGGTTGTTGGTAGCTCACAGGGCTGCTTACCTGGGAATCTGCTCCTTCCTGAGCTTCCCTGGGAACCAGGCAGACTCAAGCTGCACCTTCAGCCTGTACAGGCCCGGCATGGGAGGGCTCTCCTTACTCACATTTGGTGTGTGCTGCAGCAGTGCTTGCAGCAGGAGGTCAGAACTGCCAAACACATTCTTCCCTCTCTCCTGTTTCCATCACATCCTTATCTATTGATGCAAGGCCCTTACTGACCCTCTGCAGCATCTCCAGTGAGAAGGGGAAAGAAGGCTAATTTGAGCTAACTTGATAAGTCCATTCTGCCTGTCCAAGAGGATCCTAACTCTCCTTTGAGACGCAGTCCCTTTGCTGGGCTCCCAGCTCTGCACTTAGAGCAGCTTTTCTCTCCCTGATTTTCCATGACAGAAAGAGAAGACAACACAGGCTTGACAGACAGGAGACCTGCTCACCCCCAGAGAGAACATCTCCAACAGCAACTTCCTCTCTTAACACCAACCAGACCCCAACTCAGCAGAATGTCTCCTCTGCTGGGATCTCTGCCCATTTCTCCTCTGACAGCAAGTGCACCAGGACAGCCACATCTGTACTCCCAAGTCTCACGAGCTGAACACAAACCATCCAGTACCAGCACAGCTGACTCCATTCATGAAATCACTCACATTATCTTGCTCATGAATGAACTATAAATGGAAGCAATTCCTGAGTCAGGAACAGGTGGAGGAGAGGAATGGACTAAAGTGAAGGAAGGTATGAAAGGAGGAGAACAAAAAACAACAGAAGGAAGAAAGGATGCAAGAATGATGATTTGTCTCATATTAAAACTACGTGTTGATGCCTTGGGCCTGACTTTTTTCAAGCAGAAGAATTATTTTTCTGCAGTACTTGACAAATAGATTTGATTAAACCTGTTCAGTACCACATGTCAGATCCTTCAATGGGCCAGGCTACCTCTCTCCAGCTGTATTCCCTGGACTGGCAGACACTGAAATCCTAGAGCAGGTCCTCAGTAATTCCTCTTGCTGGCTACAGGACAGCCAGTGGAAGGAGATTCCTGGATCTTACTGTGGGATGCTGATCACAGTGAATGGTTATTCCGTGGGATGCTTAAAATAGGTTACAAGTGGGATTTATGCCCTGAAACACAAAATGCCTGAAAGCTGCACATCCAGACTAAACTAGCACACTGAGAAAAACAACACTCTTGAGGGCCTCGTGTCTCTCCATTGACAAAAGGAATTCATAAATTTCTAAAAGGCACTAAACTTGGTGATGGCAAACAACAGGTGAGATAAATCCTAGTTTTAAAGATTGAAGTCTTTTCTACACAAGAAAAGTACATACTGCATCTTCCTGAAGAGACAGACCCAAGTGGTTTGGTGTTGTTAATGCATGTGTGTCAATTATAGTCAGAAACTGTTGAAAATCTGCTCTCTCTGTTGTTCCTCTGGCTAGCAAGTAGAACTACTTGTGAATTATCCAGACACCTTTTTTGAGTTCCAAGAAAATCAGTTAAAGGTTGAAAGATAAGAGCAGGAAGATGGAAGGGAGATTATAGTTTCAGAGCACTTAGGTGCTGGGCATGAAGGTGTGGGAAGGCAAAATAGCACACCAAATTGCTCAATCCTCATGAAAAGCTTACCTCACCTAAACCCCTGCCTTTTTACATGAAAGGCTTTGCAACCAGCATAGCACTTCTCTGGAGTTTTACATTTACTAGGTGGGCAGTAAAGTCAAGTCCTCACGGTGCCAAGTGCTGCTCTGCACTCCTGGGCTCTGCTGTTTGACAGCAGGAACAGGCAGAGGTTGGCTTCTCTGCCAGCCAGCACAGCTTCAATACCTGCAGAAGCCAAGAGAACTCTGCAGAGTACAGATCTATGGCTGGACATTGCAGCTGAGTCTGTAACCTGGAGTTCGTAACCTGGGCAGCTCTGCCCTGCCTCCAAATGCACAGGGGAGGCTGACACTTCTGCAGATGTTTTAAAAGCTGTCCTATTATTTATTCATGCACCTGGGTTAATTCAACCTGGCTGCAATAGAAACATTGCTTACAATACACAATTGCAACATAAGTTTTCACATTGAGCAAAAGCTAAACTCACACAGCAAGTGGCATCAATAATTGAAATTGCCTTTGGGAGGTGGAGGAGGCTCCAGGGTCAGGTTTGTGGTGTGAAAGAGCACAGACATCTCTGCCTGCATACAGGGTTGCTCACTGCAGGTGATCAGAGCCTGTCCAAGCTCTACTGCCTGCTCACACCACCCTGCCTGGGCATTCGACCCCAGCAGGACTAAGTGCCTGTTCTTCTTCTGCCCATTTGGGCCACAAAAATTACTGTGGTATTGGGCAAATTGTGCAAAAGCTACTGTATGAGCTTTCCTGTCGCTGCATGCTCTCCAGGGAATACCATGCACCTTAACATTGCTAAGTGTGGGTGGATGTGGGGGCAGCAGGACAGCCCTTGCAGAGTCTGTTCTCCCAACCTGTGTCAGTGTTCCTGAGCTAGTTTGGTGGGAGTTGGATGGGGAAGGAGAACCAGACCAGGTCGTAGTTCTAAAATGCCAAAAGGTCTTTGATCTGCCTCTTGTTCCCATAGAAACAGCTCATAAGTTGTGACCAGTCCTTGAGATACAGTTCACTGGAAATGCCAGCACACAACACTACACTGCCAGCCCTCTTCTTCCTGCAGCATTAACAGGAAAAATACCCAGGATTATAATTCTGGGCCATGATTTCTCCTTTCAATGTCTTGTTTCCATGCATGGCACGCTGCTGAGTGTGCAGCCATTGCCCATTCAGCTCTCATGAGCAGTTGATGAAAATATTGCTTGCAAAACCCACCAACCATGCTCAACCATTGCTTGCAAAACCCACACCCCCAAGCTCAGAACTGGCATAGGAAGAAAGTACCTTCAAATGGCACAGCTACAACCAGCTGAATGTGCATGTTTTTTCCTTCCTGTTTTAGAACATTTTGCATATATTTTAAGTCTACTTTTATCTTTGTCTTTAAGGAAGACAAATCAGCCATTTATTGTGGAGAGGGGATGGCAGCACAGATTGTTAGTGCAAGCATACCAACTGTTGTCTGGAGAGATCAGACACAGGTTTGAACCCTGAACTCAGACCCAATTGTTTGATACATGTTCAGATACACACAGTTCCTGTCCAAGATGTATCCATGAACACAAAGCCTCAATATCTCTGTCCCCATCTCTGAGCTTTGTTTCCTGCAGGTGTTAACAGGAAGGTCACTCTTTCACTGAACATTTGGAGTGTTACCCTGAGAGGGACAGTGGAAACTTTGAGTAATGAGCATGATGGAGTAAGGCCCCCATGCCCCACGCAGAAACAGGACAGGCAATCCCAGCCTGGCAGCTCCTGGGCACTGAGGATGGGAGGCTGACACAGGCTTTGCAATAGGGACTGTTCCCAGGAGCTCCTGACACTGAGTCTGTAGTCCCATGGGAGGCAGAGGAACACGATCATTTGCAGGGATGGTGCCAAATTTAGGATTACAAGGAAGTATCAGCCTATTGCTGTTGCAATATTTCCCTGTGTGTGCAGAGGCCAGGTTTGGACTTGAGCAGATTATCTGTCAGGGAAAGCAGCCCACACAATGCTTACTGGAGAAAAAGAGGCAATTACTTTTAATTGTAGTTCTCAGCATGAGGAGACTGGACAGCACATGTGTCTTGTTGCTGGACAAATCAATACTTCTACAGTATATTAAAAAAAGAGATGGACCAAAGGCCCAGTAGGTACCTGCAGCAATAAGAAGCAGCAATTGCAGCTGGAATTAATTTTAACATTTAGGCTTAGATTTGGCTCTTGAAATTTGGCATCCTTCAGTCTTTCTCTGGAGTAGAAGTGGTATGTGGATGGGATTTGGAATTTCTCTATGGTTTGGTTCAAGAGAAATCACTGCGAAATTCAAGGGAAATACAGAACATTTTGGAGAATGGGAGAATGTAATAAAGGACCCAGAGCAAAGGACTTCCTGCCTAATGGAAAGGCAGCTCTCACTAAGAGTTGTGCTTCTGCATAATAAAGGAAAGACACAGCTGAGTGCTGGTCATGCCTTGAAATGAGTCCCTGAATGAACTGGACTTGAAAGAGGAGAGAGGCTGAGAGATGCATGACTTGTGACCAAGAGAGGGTCATGGTGAGAGAATTGAAGGTAACAATCCAGCAAAGGCAGCCACTGAACAGAAGCAGGAAGGAAAACTCAGATTTTGTTCTGAAAAGGGGCAGCTCAGCTCTTTGTTGATTTTGGAGCGGGGATGTTCCTCAGTGCTCTGTGGAACTCTGTGGCAATGACAAGCCCTTAGTAACATGTTTTCATATGCAGGCCTCCTCATCACCAAAACCTCATAATTATCCTCATGATTCACTTGGACAAACTCAGGGTCCCACCAATTTCCAACCTGGACAGAAAGAGAACTGAGTATGAAGCATTCACTTCTCCCTCCTGGTCTCATAGCAAGAAGCAGATAATTTTCCTCCTCTGCCTCTGTTAATACTTCCCAGAAGGGCATCAGAGGTATTTTATATGGATGATCTCCATGGATGACCTCAGCCAAAGAGTTCCCCAGCCCCCAAACCTGCCAGCATCACCAGTTCTACCACCTGCTAGGTGACCACAGGCCCCCTGAGAAGAGACTAAAATGGAAGAACTGATGATATGAAGGGTGAACCACACACCTGGGAAATGTGTTGAGGAATGCCAGATAGGGGGACTGGCAGTGGAGTTCCTGAAGAGTGGGGGTGAAGGGGCGTGGAGGACAACAAAATGCCAGGAGCAGAGTGGGCTGGCAACTCCTTCAGAGTGCAGGGAGGAGGGGAAGAAATTTCCACTTACTCCAGGACGTCCCTGTTGAACTGCTTCTTGCTGTTGCCCAGGAACTCCCCAATCATCTGGCGGCTGAGGCCCTTCCGCTGCAGCAGGAAATGTGCCACCCCAATGGGGGTGTCCGGGATGAAGCCTCGGGAGATCAGGAACTGGATGCCTTTGTCTGGGTTTCTGGAAGGGAAGGACAGACACATGTGAGTTTGCATCATCTCTTGGAGGCGTTGCTGCCTCTGGCTTACATCGATGCAGCCCTTGGTGTGTGCCTGGGCTCCTGTGAGTCCACATGTGTGTTGGGAATGGGACTGGTTGGGGTGAAGAAAAGTGACTTGCTGTGTGCCCCCCTAGCTGCTGCTGAAGACAAAAAGGTGTCATAGGACCTGCTGTGTCACTTGCAGCACCTGCTGTCACCTGGCAATCACAAGTGGCATCCCACTGCCACAAAGGATCCTGCTGCATTGTACCACTCCTCATTAGTGACTCTTCGGCCATCCATCTGCTCCAGAGTCAAAGGCCCTTTCCTCTGTGAAGAATCTTAGGAGACATTGCTGCCATGGTCTATGGGCAAATGAGGCTCAAGGCTCCAAGGGGGATACCCAGAAGTGGATACTTTTTCTGTTAAAAAAATAATTTTGTTTTTCATACATTTTCAATGTTCATTATTGAGTGTTACTTTTTTACCTTCCTCACCTGAGCTTGATTTTGGCTGCCTGAACAGAAATCCCATAGCCAGATTTACTTATCTCTTCCTCCACTTCCCCCACCCTTGGCTGTGTTTTTCTTCCCTTCTCTATTGATTCATGCCCTCAGGCAGAAATGATTTCATGTGAGAGAAAGTACCCAGAGAATGCTTTGTCAGAAGAAGGGAGGGAGCAGTGTGCAGCTCCCAGGCAGAGGGCTTTTCTCCCCCTGTGGCTGTGAGCATCTCTCTGAGAACAGGTCTGGTGCTGAGTGGGCCTGATTGCCTGGCTGTGGGAGTGATTTTCTGCTTCTTAATGTGCCTGTGTCTGTGCCTGCACACACAGCTCTTACAGAAGCAGAGTGGTTTGGGTTGGGAGCGACCTTTAAAGGCCATCTACTCCAACCTTCCTGCAGTGAGTGGGGATATTTTCAACTAGATAAGGTTGCTCAGAGATCCCTCCAACCTGATCTTGTATATCTCCAGGGATGAGGCATCCACCACCTCTCTGGGCAACCTGTGCCAGTGTTTCACCACCTTCATTGTAAAAATCTTCCTTACATCTACTTGAAACCGACCCTCCTTCATTTTAACACCATTACCCTGGTTCTGTTGCCAGAGGCCCTGACAAATGTCCCCATCTCTCTGTCCTGGTTTATAAGCCCCTATGTATCCTGGGAGTGGCTGTGAGCCATATGGTGCCTGTCTCATAACTCAGACAAGAACAAATGGTACGAGTGTATTGTTTTTCCTCCTATATTTCAGCATGCCCCTCAGAAGGGTCTCTGTCATGCTGCACTGTGCTGACGTAGATCACTGCAATGGCAGGCAGATTACCACATTTCTTTGGTTCTTTGAGCTGAGTGGAGAGAGGTAAGAGCATGACTTCATGAAATTATGTCATACTTCCACCATTAACCCAAATTCAGGGTTCTTTGTCAAGGCTCAAGGAGTGAGTTTGCTCGGGCAGTTTCCTGGGGTGAGGAAAGAATAGGATGAGATTTCAGAGCACGTGAATGCATGATACGCACAGGCACAGACTGTGACATTGTCAGGTGGTGAAGTATGTGGGTGAGCAACATATGTCTAGCTATAAGGGGTTCAGCATTCAGCAGAATGGCCTGCTTCTTGCAGGGGCCTCACAGGCAGGTAGAAAGTAGATGGGCTTGAAATGGTTCAGCTTACTCTAATGTCAAAAGAAAATATCCTGGGCAGTGTGGCATCCCTGGGGAGAGGGCTGCAAGAATGATCAGCCCATTAAATTTTTAAATAGGAGAGGTGCAAGATCTGATACTGAAAACCCTAGACCTTCTTCAGGGAAAAGCAACAATACATCTTCTTTATTATCACACACACCTCCTGGTTCACCATTGCAGAGTACAGGTAAAGTTCTCTGCTAAGTGCAAAGGTGCTGAGGTTGGGACACAAGTCAAAGTAAGCAACAGAGATTCATAAAATGCACATCCACCTGCACACTTTGGTATTTGGCAAGGGATGGCATGGTGTTGACAGCATGAGGATGAACTCAGTTATACCTGTGTGACTCCAAAGTCACTGGACTGACTTTGGATCCACTCCAGAGGAGCTCAGAGATGAATATGGCCAGAAAAATGCACACACTGGCATGGATGGACAGGTTTCAGTAGAGATGGTACACACAATGCCATCAGAGGATGCAGGATAAAACAGCCCAGCTGTGACAGCCCTTCCACACTGCCTAGACTGTAACTCAAATATTCTTTCACTGACAGCAGCCTTTCATCTGTTTTTCCTAGGATTCAATTTGTTCTCCACAAAATCCTGATAGCAATACAGAATTTTTGCCACTGAACACCTGCAGATGTATCCCATGTAGTGCAGCATGCAGCTTTTACCCAGATGTGGAGCAGACAACTCTACTCTCCTCTCTCCTGAGCCTAGTCCCTGCTATTCATTTTTGGTGTTGCAGGGGTGTTAAACAGAGCCAGCAAATGCTATGGGATTCCTCACGTCCTGCTGGCTTTCCCTGTGCCCACGCAACCAGCTGCCCACACACACTGAGCCATTCCAGCAGTGCTGCATAATGAAGCACTCACCATTCCAGGGATTTCACCCCCTCACCATGCAGCAGGGATGGGGAAAGTGCCACCACATTGATTGGGCAGAGGCCTGCTCCATGCCAGAGGTGCCTTCCAAAAATGCAAGGCAAGGCCAGACAGACTGTGGCAGGTTCCACTAGAAACTGCAGGCTTTCAGCTCCAGGGAAAGCCAGGAAAAAGGATGTGCACACACACACACACACACACACACACACACACACACACACACACACACACACACACACAGACACAGCCTCAGCTCCATGCCCTATGGATCAGTGCCCACATCCCAAACCCCACAGCAGTAAACTGGCTTCATCCTGGAAAGAGACAGGGAAAGCAACAACCAAAAAGCTGCAGAAATCTTAATGGCTCTCCCAGCCCTTTGGATAGGAAAACACAAGGAGAGACACATGTCTCCTAGATACTGCTCAGAGACTGAAGAAAGGCATCATTCCCTAGAGCTAACAGGTTATTTTCTTCACTCCTGTCCTCCAATATGTACTCAGAACTGGAACTGTCCTCCTCAGTTCTGTAAGAGTCTGTTTGACCTCGCACCACTTCACTTCTGGATGTGCTCCGAGACCAATCCTAAAACCCTCTCTTCCTGGTCCCTGCCTCCTGAAGCCCACAGCCTCCATGGTACACATATATAAATCCTGTGCATTGCCCCTTTGTCTGTGAACAACTTCTGCCTAGGACTGCACGATGATCAGTCCTTGCTTTGACTAAAATGCCCACGCTAACGTGTGGAAAAGCGTTCTCCTAGCATGGGTACATTACATCCTCATTATTAGGGGACTCAAATGGAAACAAAGACAGAGATATGAGAGTGCGATGACAAAGCAAAACCCAGTAGTTCTCGTGCCTTGCTTAGACGAGAAAAGTCTCACCAAAAGGCAATGAGCAAATCTAAATCGTTTTAAGGGAACTCATCTGCTTTCTGCCAATCCACATGTGACCCTGTGAGTTAACCTCTTCTGATGGTAACCTCTGCTCTGCTTTTGCTTTCACACCTACAGCCTTCTCACAGGATATCAAACTCAGATATGTGAGAGACAGGTGACTAAACCTGGTCTGTCAGGTGAAAATCTACCCAAGTATCTGAAGGAAAATGATAGCCAGAGATGTCATTTTTGTCATTATGACTCATTATGGGCTAGCTAAGCTCAGCTTTACCTCTGTCTCTCTCTTTCCTTGGAATTGCCCCATGCCAAGTAACCAGGGCTGGGTTTACAGTCCCAGCTATGTTTGTCCCTTTGCAACAGAATAGAGCAGAGTGATCCCAGGCTCAGCTGGTGGATGCCTAATGGACAGCAACTGCAACTGAAGGTTCAGTAAGTTGTGAGAGCATGGGCACTACTCATGGGCTTGTTCCTC
Source organism: Thryothorus ludovicianus (assembly GCA_013397245.1). Classification (NCBI taxonomy): domain Eukaryota; kingdom Metazoa; phylum Chordata; class Aves; order Passeriformes; family Certhiidae; genus Thryothorus; species Thryothorus ludovicianus. The sequence continues at coordinate 826,545 of VZTB01009908.1, forward strand.
TGTTAGGCAGAAGAGAAGGACAATACTTGGGAGAATTTCGGGAAAGAACTTCTGGGAAGCCAATCTGTGTTGTGCATTGCATACCCAGATGGTCATGCCCTTGAATACAAATGAACTTCCCTGGAGATGGATCTAGACCAAGAGCCTGCTAGCACCTAAGAGGCACAACACAGGCTGGGACCAGAGGAGAGTCACTTACATGTTAAAGAGGTTCAGTCCAATGCGGTAAAGGCGTTTCCTCATAGTGTCTGTGGAAAGTGTGGGGGACTTGCAGCTGGCTGGGTTCTCGCAGTGGTACCTCGGGAGACTGAGGATCATGGCCTGCAGGGCTTCTTTTGAGGACACCTCAGAGGCTGACTTGGCTGAGGTGGAGGTGCTGCTGCTGCTCAGCTGCTCTGAGTTGTCTGCATTCTCAGACTCCGAGCCTTTGCTTTGCCCTGCCTCATTGCTTGTGTCAAACTGGAGCTTCTGCACCGCCATCTGATCGGGCTCAGCACTGCTGTCCCCCGTGCCATTGGCACTGACATCCACCTCGGTGGAAGTGAGGCTGTTCTCAGGTAAGCTCTCTGGGGCAGATGGTAGTTCACTGGCTTCTCCCTCCTCTTCTCCTGGGCTTTCTTCAGCCTTGGTAGCTGGAGAGAGCCCAGCCTGGTCGTTGCTGCTGAGACAGTTTGCCATGGACACCGAGGTAGATGATGAGACAGAGATGTTCTTGTTGTCGATCTGAACTGTGACATCTCGAAAAGCCATCATGAGAGTGCTGCTGCTCTTGGGTAGAGTATCTGGCAGGAGACCTTCCTCCTTCTCCTGCTCCTGCAGCTCAGCTTCTAAGTCTTGGTTTGGCTGCATGGAGCTAGCACTGAAGGTCTCCCTGATCTGGTAGGAGCCCCCATCCTGCAGGGAGCACATGGTCTTCAGGCTCCAGGTGCTGAGGGCATCATCGATGGATTTGGCCAGGGACTGAACTTGCTCCGTGAAGGAGTCCTCCAGCTCAGTCAGTGCCCCACTGATGGTGGCTGGCAAGGACGGGGACCTCACCAGTGGGATGCCCACGAAGTTGTACCCCTCCACCAGGGCCTTCTCCGCGGAGAAGCTCTCCGAGTTCTGCACGCGGACTTTCCTCAGGGAGATGCGGCGCGGCATGCGGCTCTCCAGCAGGGAGTTGCGGATCTTCTCAAAGTTCTTGCTGAGCTGGTACTGCCGGAACGCGGTCTGGATGGTGCAGGCTGCCCTGCGGGACACCAGGTGGCCGCCGTATTTGTGCTCTAGCATTTCGATCTGGAAAACACAGAGCAGAGGCGTTAGTTTTTGTTAATTGCCTCCTGCTGGCTTCCGGTTGCCCCACCTCCTACCCTGATCAGTCTTAATGACTGCCAAAGGAACTTGGGACACGGAATTAGCTTTTCCCTGCAGTGCCATGCCCCTGACTTCAACAGAAGGCTCCTCTTTGGGCATGACTGGCTAAATCATCAGCACCACGAGATTCCTCACAGCTGTAGCAGGATCCTGCCTCTTCCTAGAGTGCCAATCATAAAAGCTGGAGCCTGCAGGTGCCCTTCCATTGCAGACTCACTTCTGGTGACCTTTAGGGCAAGTTCATCACTGCAAATACAACAATCCAGCAACATGTCTTCTTGCTCAGCAGTGCTCTGGCAGAGTCAAGCATTATCTCTTGTCTCAGAGTGTTACAAATGCTTCTCCCCTTCTTAGCAATCTAAGGAAATACTCTCAGCAAAAGGAGAAATCATTCAGAAAAAGGGAAGAAAACTTAATTTTTAAATGCAGAGAATGCTGGCTTGATCTAGCTTTATCTGATAAACTTCCATATAAGTTAGTGGAGGCTGGGTTTGTTCTGAGTTTGTATCTTTTAAAAATCACTCTGAATCCCAAAGTGTCTTCCTTTTTGATATCTGAGTTTTTCAGGTGTCAGCCAGCAATGAAAAGAAAAATACCCAGAAAAAGACAGACTCTTCGTTTTGAAAGGTAAAAAAATCTGAATTTAAAATGTTGAGACAAGATACTAAAAGCAAGTAGAAGGCGGGTTTAACTGAGCTGGTAACAACAAACACATGTAAATACATTGACACACACATCTCAACTGGCTTCAGCAAAGCAGATAAGTATGGTTGTTCCTGCAGTCTAGAATTTGAATTTTTTGGTAATCCCCCCACTCTTCCTCTGCAGCTGGGTTTTCACTAACAAGTTCCAGGAGAATGACAGATGATTTGGTTCCAATGAGTGACTGATGAAGGATGAGGGGGACAGTGTGAAAATGAAGGTTGAAGGTGGGGTCAAAAAAAAAAAAAGAAGAATGAACGCAAACTGCCCTCACTGAGGTTTAGGCTGAACTGGGAGATAAACTCTGCATCATTGGCACTTCATAGGGCAGAGTGCAGGGGCAGGCTGCAGTGTTAATATGTGTGTGCACACATGGAAAAACCAAAAAATGCTGAAGGGCAGGACTGAGAGCGCTGGTGAAGTCAGTCCTGAGTGAGCAGAGGATTCACTGCATCAGTCATGTGGTGAATATGAGCTCATTAGCAGAACCAAAGGATGAGTTTTACTGACTGCATCCTCTTCCATAGATGCCTATATGTACCACTTATCCCTCACCATACCTTGTTGGCCCAGTATTCACAGTTTGAAAAACTGAGCTCCACAAGATCTGAGTTTAAGTGTAAATTGTTTTCATAGTCAAAGTGAGACTGAGGCTCACAGAGTCATGCCATGTCACCTGCTTCCTTCTTCTTTTCCATAACATCATATAAGCTACAGATAAAACCATGAGTGAGTGATGTAGGTACACATGAAGACCTGGTCTGACAGCTATGAGAAGTGTAAATGACCTCTGGAATCTTTCCAATACTAACTCCTCTGGAAGTAGAGGAAGATAATGTGACCTTGGCAGATGATAGACAGAGAAGAACAACGTAAGCCCAGCCTTTTTGTGGCTGCACTGGTCATGGCTGTGGAGCAAGTACTGGAAGGCTGACATTTATGGAAGAGAATGGGATGGGGAGCACATGCTCTCATATTTTCCTCTCTGGACATGAAGCTGGGACCTTTGCCTTGTACTCAAACATCAGGTAGGCTTCTGTTTTCTGTCTGCCTTGCCCTTGAGTTCATGGTCTGTCCAAGGCAAGCATCAAAGCCCAGCACTAAGAAATACCAGCAATTTTCTTAGCAATGAGCTTGGCCACTGCAGTTGTAGAGGTAGCTGGCTCAGAGCTCTGATTACCCCTAATTTTAAGAACATTTGCCTAATACTTTCACTGCTGCCCTCCCAGAAAAGGTCTGCATAAATGTTGCTCAAAATCACCCCCACAAAAATAATGGATACAGTGTAATTTACCATAAGACCTGATAGTGGGCCTTTTGCATAAACAAGGACATCTTAGATCCTGCCATAAAACCAACACTCCTGACACATGTCTTTTAAAGTTGAGCTGCCTGGAAAGAGACTGAACTATCCCTTGGCCCATTCCTTCAGGAGGAAGGCTTATGTAGACAAATGTAAATTAAACCAGTAACCTGCAGAGGCCCAACCCAGACAGTTATTACTGACAACTGACTGTGAGCACTTAAAATAATGATCTGGTTAATGAAAATGTAGAGTTAATTGTGTTAGGAGGGAAAGAGGAACAAATGGGAGGGACAGAATAACAGTAAAATGCAAAATAAAGCAGAATCAAGAGCCTTACAATTATCTGAGGTTTCCAAGGAGATGACAGCCATTCTGAAAACATGAAATTCATATGCTGTGATCTTATTAGAGGCCAAGATAAGATGTCACTGCTGATCTGAAGTAAAAGGCCAGTTTATCTCATGCAAGGACAGTGCCAAAAATGGCAGATTTTAATAGCTAGTGAGGAGAGATCCTCTGAAGGAACAGAGAAAGCTGCCTTGATAAAACCCATCACCAGCTTTTTGCAGTCCATAATCTCTGCCCTCACAAAGATCTGAAGTGAGAGGACTCCCAAACTAGTCTCTTTTCTAGCTCTCACCAGGGGTGCAAGGCCAGGTTCTGCACGTGGTCCTCTGCCAACTGGCACTGTCCAAAGCGAGGGGAATCCTTCAGTACTTTCAGCAGGCAAAACAGGGACAGGGACTGTTCATGGGATGCCTGAGAAGACTGGCAGAGCCAGATGCAGCATCCCCATAGAAAGAAGAGCCTTCCCCACCCTTATTTGGTAGCAATGGGTCTCTGTCTCTTTCTCTTTGCTGTAGGCAAGCCATTTACTGCTTATTGATGTCTGAGACATACTCATTTGCTGTCAGACTGAGCTAACTGACAGTCCAAAGGAATTAAGCATTTCACCCAGCTGTAGCCTGTGTTCTTCCTCTCCAGAGGAGGAAAGGGCATCTGTTAGCACCACTGCAGTCACGGGTAATGGAGATGTATGTCTGGATGGCTGGAGGAACCTTCTCTTCCCATCTGAGAGGCGAGAAAGGCCAGACATGATTGGCCTTCTCTTGCTCCTAATAAACCCCATGAATCACAAGTAATTGCCTGCTTAAAGCTGCTCTCCTCTGGGGAATGATCCGAGAGCCGGCGCCAAAGGAAGGGAAAAGCAGCAGGGGGGTCGGGGGGATTTCAAAGAATAATTAGCTTAATACATTTCTGGGCCTCAGTATGAACACTCACTCTGAGCAATTCAGGCCTTGTGGCTGAATTAGAAATGGCTGTGAAATATCCACTGCCGTGGAGGGTTGCATATGAAGGGAAATTTAACAAGGTCAAGGCAAGCCAAAAGGCAAGCCAAACTGCAGGCCTGGATATGGCCAAACATTTGAGGTGCATGCCCCATGGCTTTGTTGCCCACTGGCATAAATTTGTAAATCTGCCAGGAGAGACCACAGCCTGATCTTATTCTCAGCTAGCATTGGTTTTCCACTGAGGTTGCCACTGAGCATGGTGACGTGCCACCACGTTATAACCAGAAAGGAATCAGGCTCAGGGACAGAATCTGAGTTGTTCAAGGCAATGCATGCATTGCAAAAAAGTTAGGGAAAAAAAAATACGTACAAAGCATACATATTCTCTATCACTCATTCTTAATGCTTCTCCCTCCCTCCAGCCTCTCACAATGGAAGGACATTGCTGTAAGGGATATTTGTTAATGGAGTGTTTTCCTTTATCCATGGGACACCTGCTGCCCTTCAGCACAGCCCAGGAGTATGTGTGACTGAAAGCATGCTCCTCTTTCCTGTGGTCCCCTGTATTTTCCCAACATTAAAGTGGAGTCTAAGCACAAGAGAACTTTGATATGTAAGTCTCTGTTCTAACCTCCCTGCACAGAGTACTTCTGCTCTGTGCACTGTCAGAATTCTCTGTTTCATGGGGTAAGGAACAAGGAGAGCCATTAAGCCACTCACCAACTCTCTAGGATAATGCTGAGGGGCAACAAGGGGTCCAAGCCTTGCAGAGGAGGCTGCACTTTACCCTCCTTCCTTACTAGCACTCAGTCCTCTCTCAAAAGGTAAATGTGACTTCAATTGTGCAGTGAAAGTAAAAATGTCCCCTTCCACCTGTTTCTCTTACTGTAAGTTCTATTCCTGTGCAAGTTCTCCTATAAGTAGGGTTCTACTGGGACAGCACTGTGCTGGTCCTATCACCATTATTCCCATTTAAGAATAGTAGTTACCTGATGAGTAAATTGATAGGAATACTTATAAAAACATACTACAGTGCAGGAGTGGAAGTATTAATACTCTCCATCTGCCTAAAAACCCCCCCTTCCAGAGCTGGAGGCAATTCACTGAAGACATCCATGAGTCTGGAGTGGCACACAAATTGTAAGGCCCCTTTGCTGTGAGAAAAGTGGTTTCACTATGGAAATTGGCTCAGTCCCTACCAGGTCAGTTCTGCAAAGCAGCAGACATTAATGAACAATCAGCTAAACATGTCTCTCCTGTTCACATGCATCCAGGGCAGATTTGGCCTCTGCTGCAAGAACAATGATATGGCAACATGACCTTTAAGCTAAAATAACACAGGACAGACAATCCCCAGGACAAACCAGAGCAGCTCTAGGATATTGAGGAGGCTAAGCCCATATATAGCAGTCAAGATGTGGCCCACCCTGAAGTTATGTCACATTAGCTTGTGAAGCCAGTTAATTAGTCTCTCTTACTTTTTTTCCCAGTGTGAAGCAAGAATTCTGTCTGAGATGAGTATGCAGTATTTTGAGAAAGAGCTAGACAGCCAAGGTATCTCTTTTGCTCAGAAATCTATTGGGTCATTGATCTGACATGTATGTTTAGGGACAGCATCTGTGCCCTGAGGGAAGTGGTAGAGAGATGTCCCAGACGTAGCAGCTTCTTCTGCGGAAACCTCATTAGCTGAGACCCTTCAGCTGAAATAGCACAGCTTGCCCCTGAACATAATCTGGACACTGTCAGCAGTGTTTGCTTGTCCTCCACACCTCACAGACTGCAGGGTCTGCATATCCTACAGCCTCTGCTTCAGCTGCCTTCCCAGGGAAAAGGCACAAATTATCCTTTAGGTTCTGTTTTGCACAACAGCTCTCCTGGACTGTAATCTGCAGAGATGAGGAGGGAGGAGGCCAGCTGCTATCAGCCCCTGTCCACTGTCTCCTGCTGGGAGTCCATTGGGAGATGCAGCTAGAGAGGGGCAGCTCTGGAGGCAGGCTATAGCCTAAGGCACAGAAGGTAAGGTTTGCAACTTCTAGGACTGAAAAATTTTCTCTCAGCCTGGTAAACTTGCCTATCTCTTCATCATCCCTCTCTGGACTGAGGGCAGTGGTGGCAGCAGTGCACAAACATCGTGGTAGATGCTGTGCAGGACACACATTGAATAAACCCCACTTCCTCTGAAAGCTCATGCTAAAGCAGAAGTGTGCTGGGGGCCTGCCCTGCATGATCTAAGACGGCAAGATGGTTCTTGGAGTTTCTCCCATGAGTGAGGTAATTTGGAATCACCAGTTTCTGGAAGCCCTATGGACACCGTACACTTGTGAGCAAGGCACTACCCTTGCATGCTGCTGCTCTTGGCTGCCTGCAACCCATCTCTAAGCCTACACTCACAACTGGGTTTCTAGGTCCATTTTGAACCACTGAATCCAGGCAATGAAGATCAGACTCCAGCAGGTTTGGGTGAAAGGGTGGCCCAGTCAGAGATGGGGAAGCTACTTCCTCCATCAGCCTCACGTACCCAAAGGACTGGTTAAGCAGGGCGAAAGCTCTAGGTGAACAAAAGCCTAACGTATTTGCTGGAAGTCAGTCCACCACAGTGAGCAAACGCAGTCCCACCCGCCCCATCCCCTTCTCCCACAGCCTGAGGAGGAAGCCTCGGTACCTGTTTATTCTTTAGGTCAAGGGAGAGCTCATAATCGGAGGCAGCCGCATGGGAACACGAGGCCGTCCCTTTGCTGCGCTGCACTCTCACTGGGGAGCCCGTGTGGTGGAGGCTCGCCTTCTGCACCAGAGGGGAACACCCCGCTGCCTGCTCTTCGTGGAGCTCCGCATGCTGGGCTTTTAGCGTCTCGGACCTGCCTTCCTGGCCACTCTGTCTGCCGGCCTCCTTCGGATCCTCCGTTTCACACCCGGCTTTCTTGCTTGTGGAACCGCTGGGATCGTCACTGTGAACAAAACGCAACGTTTCGCTTTTTTTATTTGTTTATATTATACTTGGTTTATGGTCATGTTTGGTACTCGTTCCCTGAGCTGCGTTTTAAATGTCTGGGGAGCCTGGGCTGTCAGGGGTCTCCTCCAGGGATGGATCAGGACTGGAGGCTGATCCAGCCTCCCTCTCTAAGGGCAGGGACCCCTGTATGAACCAGTCTTGTGACTCTTTGAGCTGCCGGGTTACCTCTGCTCCAGGTACTGCAGTTGGAGAAGGTGGGGAGCCAAGGAGGGTGTCATGGCCTGTGGACACCTCTCCTGCCCTCTGGAGCAGCTGGCAATCACCCCTGCGCTCTTGCTGCCTATTGCTCAGCATCTCTGCACATCCCGAGTCCCATCTGGCATGGAGCCTGGATCCCAAGGAACCAGTTTTCCCTTGGAGTTCCTAAGGGCGTGTGGGAAATGGGGCAGGGGCAGCTGAACATTGCAGAGTTTCCAGATAAACTCTTGGAGAGCTGAGAATATAAAGGGGCAGCAGAGTCAGCCAGCCCTGAGATCCTGACACTTTAAAGAGTGTCTCCAATCCAGCCATAGCAGACTGCAGAGCTTCCATGAAAGAAGCTGCCTCTTTCTGCCCCACAAATTGCTGTGCCACACAGATCTTGTAGAGAATGGAAAGTTCTCTTTTCTCCTGTCAGCCACAGCAGCAGTTGTGTGAAACCAGGGCCTGACAACAGTGCACACTAAGAGAGCTGACATCTTGCTCCAGGCAGGATGGGATTAGCATATGTCTGATCCCTTGAAGTGATGAGAAAGTCTGTACTTAACCCCTCTTGCCAAGTATATTCCAAAATCATCCGATTTCAAACAAGATTTTGTTATTCTGGAGTTCTGTCAGAACCATGAGAGTGTTTGTTCATTGTTACCTTAGCCTCCTTCCTGTGGCTACAGAGGAATAATTTATGATTTCCAAGAGTGTGCAAGCCTAAATGGACTCTGGCTGCGACTGCACCAAATCCATCAGACACAATTCCACTGGTTTCCAAGGGATGAGTATTCAGCTGGGAACAACATCCACTTTGGAAATAATTACTACAGAACCAATGCATTTAATTTCACTGAAACCAAGGATGTGTATTGCCTCCCATACTTAAACAGTATTAAATTATTTAATTCACTTCTGAAACATATCTTTCTCTTGGACTTGCTCCACATAAAACCAGTTCTGCTATCAACTAGATAATAAATCATTTTATGATTGGTGTTGATGTCAAAGCAAAAAGAGCGAAATTAGATATGATTTTATGTAGTGCCCAAATTACTTAGAAGCATTTAAGTCTCATTTTCAAAAGTGCTGTAAGCCCTTAAGAGCTCAAATCTTCTAGCTGTAAATAGACTTTGCCTCCTAAACCTCTGAGCACTTTTACATACTTACTAGTACTTTAAAGGAAGTTTATTCTCTCCAATGGCAGATTTTCTGTTCAATAGATTTAGAAATACTCCCACAGTTTCTAAGAGGGCTCCAAATCTGATAAATCAGACACTCACAACTTCAGAATTAAAAACTATGAAGGATTTAAATTTAGAAAGTGTCTTTTATACACATGCCTATAATCACCAGTTAGACTTAAAAAATAAATTCCCAGAAGAAATCGGTCTCTTACATAAATGCTATATAACCAACTTTGTCAAAGTGTATTAAAATGACGTCTCTGCATACTCATCAGTCAGGAAATACACTAAAATGAGGCATAAAACTGTACTTTTAGGTTGAACACCTTATCAAAATTTGCATTGTTCTATTCCTGATGCTACAATTTTTCCTACACTGAAAGCTATTTTTAATTCTTTCTCTTCTAAGTCCATCCTCATTGCAGGAAATCTTACTAAAGGACTTTTCCCTTATATATCTCCCTGTAATGTTTAATTGGCAGTCCCTGTTCTATCCATTCTGATTTTAACCAGCAGAGCAGCAATTTTTATCCTCAGCCTAAGGGACTATCAGGTGACATAGATCTGATCACATTTTCATTGAAGTGCATGGCAAAAGCTTCCCGAGCATTTCAGTGGGAACTGGACTGTGCCCTACAAAGCAATCTCAGCTAGATGCGTAAGCTCTCATTCAGCAAGACACACACTCCAAATTGCTCAGCTGAGTCAAGGCCACAGTGCCCAGGGTGCTATGCTGACCTTCCTTAGGGCAGGTCAGAGCCTGAGGCACTCAGGGGGAGAGCTTGCCTTCCCCTGACTTCCCTTGGAGCCTGAATGGACTCAAATGCCAGCAAATATTCCCTGACACGATGGTGCTCTGAACACTGGCACATGTGCTCAGCTCTGCTCCCCTGAGGCCTCCCTGGCTGCTCTGGGCAGGACATGGAGGGTGTGCCAGAGCTTGCAGTGCTCTGCAGGGAGGATGTCACCCCGGTGGGTGCATGTCTCTGCTTGGCTTTCTGTCACACACAGTGTAGAACCTGAGTGAGCAACATTCACAGTGACAGGACAGCCTGCACCCACTGCCAATACAGGAGTAAAACCAGCAGGCTTTGTAGAATCAGACTAAGCTAGACTGGGAGGGAAGGCTGGAGGTCTCTCCTCCAACCCCCTACTCTAAGAAGAGCCATTTTCAGAGGCTGTTAAGGTTGATCTGGGCCTTTTCCAGGCAGCTCTTAAATATTTCCAGACATGAAGGTTCCCCAGGCTCTCTCCCCAGCCTGTAGCCATCAATCTCTGCCCCAGCAACACTGTAAGAGTGGTGGTCTCCAACCCTGTCACAGCTCTCTCCTTTATGTGGCCATGGATATGCTTGATCTGTACCCTGACTCCATAACTTGACCTTGACCCTGCCACATCACAGACCTAGTGATGCCTGGGCTGTGTCTGACCCCAGGTACCCCCACCACACTCAGTTCTGACCCTGGCCAATGAGATACAGCGTGTTGGACCAATCCAAAATGCTCAAGAATCCTTCTTTAACCTCATTAAGCATTTAGGTTATTCGTCAGGACACAGGAGGGCCCTAAGACTGCAAGGACTATTCAGCCACACGTGTGAGAGGCATCATCCACCTCAGCACTGCTCTCCCAGGGCATTATTGAGGCCCCTAAAGACTGTGCTGGGATAAGGACATCAGCTAAGCACACAGACACATCAACCTTGCCTTCCTCCTCCATTCATGCTCCAAGCCCAGTGGATGCATCCATACAGAATGAACTGTGCTTATGTGTGGAATTTCCTCAGGGTCAAAATTCGGTCAAATCAAAATCAGATTCCCTTGGAGCACTCAAAGACATTTTTCAGCTAGGTGTTTTTATGCTAAATATAAAGTTTTAAACCCCATTCTGGTTTGGCTGTGGTGCTATCCAGAATGCAATAGCAAACACTCCTGATGAAGTGGGAATAGTTCTGTTGTGGGGGGAAAAAAAGAATCATAAAAATGGCTGAACCTTTGAACCATTTTTAAGATGTTTTGAGTGTGAAGAAAATCTGAGGGGAAAAAAGAAAGTAGACTTCACCTTTGAACAACCTGGGAAATTTCTGCTTCAGTGGTAAACTTCAGTGACTTATAAGCAGTGGAAAAAAGGGGTAAAGGCTGGCTTTGATTGACAGTCTGACTGTCACCATTACAGCCCTATGGCTCCACTTACCACACCAGTATTTCTCCCAGTTTTACTCTCATCTTGAACCTGTTTCTGTGGAAGTGTTTTGGGAAGGCCTATTCTTTGTTCTCAAGTAACAATGGTGATGAAGCCCCAAATAAGAAATGCAATACCCTGCTAAAAATCAAAACCACTGATACTACAGTGAAACAAATAAAAGCTTAACAATCCTGACATTTTCCCTCTGTCCTGAGTGATAGATTTGCATTGGTAGGACACAGGTTTTGTAAACAAAAGAAGGCTCAGGAGCTATTACAATCACAGTAACAAAAAAAAAGGCAAACAGAAGGAAAGTAAGTAGGGCAAGGATAGAAAGTATAGCATGAAAGATCTCTGGGAAAAAGTATGTTATTAAGCAAATTAGGGGGATTCACTTGCTTTCCCTTGGCCAGGAAGCAATCAGACTCCCTGGCTATGGGATGAAGAAAGGGAATGGAGATATTGCACACACTGTTTCTTGGATGAGAAAATTGGTCTAACCACCTATAATAATTAAAAGTCCCCCAGGAGTCTAAGGTGTGAATCCCAAAGTCCCGGCCAAACTCCAATTAGGTCAATTTAGTTTGAATCCCAGCACTACCCCTGCAGTTTCAGCTGTAGTAAATATCCTTGCTGTCCTCAAGGATCATATGCCACCATTATTCACAGCTTTTACAGTCATACAATCAGGTAGAGAAGATTTGTAATTTCTTTGAATTCTGTTTGATTCAAATTTGCAATACTAATGTAAATTGCTTGCAATCAGGTAAAAAGGAAGACTACAAATTCAGCTGTTCTCTTTTTCCTGGATATTCCTACATGACTTTTATGACCCATAATGAGCCTAGCCACTGCTACAAATAGATTCCATCTGCTGTGAAAAACATCTCTCGTGTTTCAGGTGTGTCCTTTTCATCTGCACCGCTGACTTGTATACGCCTGCTGCAGACAGGTTTGTTATACAGACAATCTGACTCAAGGCTTACATATATCCCCAGTCTAGCATTTCAAAACAGGGATATCAGTGTTGTGAACTGAATCCCAGTGCTTGTTTCAAGAAGGCAGGATGGTGAAAAAGCCCTCGCTGAGACAATTCATCTGGCACCCATAAATATTTTTATTTAGCACAAGTAAATCAGACTTCTGATACTACAGTTTTTACGTGCAGGTTTCTCAGGAAGATTTTATATAAGGATTAGGGTAAAGGAAGCATGAAGGGAGAAGATGGAGGAGAAATGTTATAATAGTGAGGGTTTTTATTACTCTCTTTGTTCTCCCTCCCTGCTCTTTTGGAAGTGTAAAGACCAAATCAGTGACACTAAATTATCAAGCCAGAGAAGCCATGCTGTATCAGCTCCCCATGGCTGCAGAGAGCTGTCCTGGGAGAAGTTTGACTGCTTTGCACTTGGTACAGCATCAGGACATTGCACTTCCTTGCACACACCTCACCACCCCTTTGCTGCTGGAAATACACTTCTCCAGCTGGGCAAGGATGTGCATTTCTAATTGACAGCTGTGGAGATGAACCATGGTTATCTATTGGATCTTGACTGTCAGACCTAGACATTCCCATACCTCCTGACTTGAGAAACAACACGCAGCCCCTTCCCCTCAAATATTTCAAGGCAATTTCAAGGCAGACCTGCAGACAGGCGGGAGGGATGCTCCAGACGTTACATTCCATTGCACCACTAAAAAATACCAGAATCAGTTCATGGTCTGAGAGGAATTTTCAGAGCTCTCAAAAAGTGTTTGCAGGGTGGCTGAGTGACTAAACAGGGCTCAAGGACCAGAAGAGCTACTCTTCTCAAGGACAATAATGTTAGTCCTGTAAGAAATCAAACTTGAGCTTTGTCACTGATCACTCCAGAGCTGCAGAGCTCCCATGTGGTCGCCACAAAAAAGCTCATATCTTTGTGCCTTCTCTCCTTTTCCAAAAGGAAAAAAAATTGCAGATAAATAAGAGCAATAACAGAGATAGAAAAAATAGCTGTGGCACTTCTGGATTTGGTGAGTGGTTTAAGAAACCAGTCACTGAAAAAAAGGATGTTCTTGTTGCCAGGTACAATGGTTATGCAAAAAGGTCTCGTTAGTCATATAGAAGGAAGCTATGGCTGTGGGGTGTTACAAAAGCACTGCAGAGACTGATCTTAGCTCTTTTTTGTGTCCCTGCATCACTCCAGGAGAAGACCATATTTCTGTTTCCCATGTATAACTTACCAAGTGCCTTCTTCATGTATTCAAGGTCAGTGAGCAGGATTGTGACCTGTAACTGAGGCAAAGACTACCTGGACTAGTTGCAAAAAAATTATGCATCCATTTCACAGTGCTCCTTATGAGGATTGGTTGGTTATTGTACATATATTGTTCTTAAATTGCTGTAAGTGATTTATGGCCTGATTAATTGCCTCTCATGGCCTTAGAGACTTCAAAGCTTCAGTGATGTCAGAATAAAAAAGTACAAAGTACCATATAGAGGATTAGAAAAAGAGTTCACTAGCTAATGCCAGTAGAATGGAGTCCAGACCCCAAGCCTGAAAGAACCTTTGCTCTCTCTGTCTTTCCTAAGCTTCCCTGCTCAGGAAAAAAAGAAAAAAAAAAAAAAATAAACTGCTGACTTAGCAGAGTCTGAAGTGCCTTTTCAGTTTATTTCATTTCAGCGTTCCCTGAGGACATCCATGACATATGGTGAATGGGTTCATCAGAATTCAATGAAAAAAAAAAAGGCTGAGACAGTCTTCGTAATATATTATAGGATCTTTTCAAGGTTCAGAGATTTCTGACATGCAGGGGGGCTGAGTGCAAAAGAATTGCCTCTGATTTGCTTATAAGTTCAAGTTTTTAGGGCGATTTGGAGGAAATGCTCTCTGGGAGCCGGCTGAAACTGATGGAAGGCAAAAGACTTTCCTGCCAGAAAGGCAGGGAACTTGGAACTTGATCTTGGCAAATCATCCCCTGCCAGCCAACCTGCAGCTTTCTCAGACAGTCTCCTCCAACAAAGACAAAAATAGGAACAAGATTCTGACTTTGTCTACATTCACATAGCACCTTGCAAAGCAGTGGCATCAAGCTGTCTTCTCACTCTAGTTTTACCCAGGAGGAATTATTGGTAATTAGCCAAACTCATTACCCATCCCAGAATATATTACTTGTTTCATAAAAGGTCTGGCACACACACCTGTAAAATAGACTTGACAGCATGGTACACTAAATCTATTGGAAATCAATTAAATGTAACTTCCTTTAGCATGGACTGAACCAGGCAACATCTTTCAGCATCATCTGAAGCGGTTTTGGTGAGATGTACATTAAGCAGATAGAGAATGTGACAATACTAGCAAGAGCCTCCTGTCTCACAGGGACCAACATGCCGAAGTCAGGGCCTTCATTTCAGATTCATCCTTTAAACTTGATTCCCATGTGCTGTCTAATTCCCACATTGTTGTGTTGTTGTGCCTTTTGCTACAGAACTAAATGATTCTGAAGCACCCCATGGCCCTCCTGGTGCAAAGATGGTTGCCCAGGTGTCAGACTGGCTGCCAGCCTGAGGGCCTGGCTCTCCATGACAGATTTCACCTACCAGAGGACTAAGGTCTCTGCTTTTCCAAGAGGACAGACTGGCTCCTCCGGAGGGTGGCTTGGCATAGCTAAGGCAGCTTTCACTTTCTGAGAAGGGGTGTTCACAGTGCAAGGCTGCCAGAGATGGGTGGTGTGAGTGGCTGTCATGGTTCTTTCCTTACAGTTCCTACATGTGTCTGGAGGACACCTCAGGATGGCACTTGGGCCACCTCTCCCAGCACACCCCTCTTTCCTCTTGCCATCCAACCCTCCTGATTCACCAGCTGCAGAGCACAAGGCTTAGCTTAGGAAGTGGGGCCCCTTTCTGAGCTGCCTGTCACACCTTGGGGCTTGGCACCCCGGGCTGGCTGCCAGTCAAGTCCCACAAGACAGACACAAGTCCCACAGCCTGGCACTGCAGGCAAGGTTTCTTGTGGCTGCTTTGAACAAGGCACCTGTGCTTCACCGAGGTGTGAAGAGCACCAAGTGGACACTGAAGGCATAGGAGGTCCTCCCCTGCAGGGTTTAATTACTTTTATTTTAACCCCAGACCTCTCTTGCCTCTGCAATGTTTGGTAAACAAGACCTTTTAGAGAAGGAAGAAACAGATGGCATCCTGCATTAGTGTAACTGCCCGCTCAGCACCCCAGGAAAGAGAAACTTGGCATCTCAGCAGCAGTCTTTCTGCCACTTTGAGTCAGATCTCTTGGCTCCTCATCCCTGAGGCAGGTTTGAACATCACCAAATTCGCTGACAAAAGCCTGCCGGTGCAATCATGCAGAAGATAGAATTTCAGTGCTAAAATGAGATGAATTCAGGGCTGGGAGGCAGCAGAGCCTCTACAAGGCAAGGAAAGCTTGCACATCCCTCAGCCCATTGCTCCCCCAGTCCAGCAGTGAGCTGGGTGAGGGACATGGCTCTTGGCATTTATAGACCTAGGCAAAGGCTTCTGCAGTCTTCTTTTTCTACCTGCTGTGGCAGACACTATGGTGGACTGCACCTCTGTGGAAAGAAGCACTGGCAGTGTATACATAAGGTAGCCTCTCTCCATCTTCCCTCTTTCTGCAAAAGAGGGAATAAAAGAGATTGCAGTCAACCCAAATACAGAGACAACAATAACAGCATCAAAACCTGCTGACAGGGAAGCAGCACCACACCAGCGTGGGACACAACGAAGGTGACACACAGCTCTAATCACTGGGCAGTCAGTTTCCAGTGGGATTGTGGAACAATCTGTGTGTGTCTAAAGAATTGAGGTGCCAAGCAGAAGTGGCTAGAAGTTAATGGAACACACTCCCAAGTGATGTGGCCAGAATTAGGTTTCACAGTGTCACAAGAGAAATCTCACTGAACTCAGATTCTGTTTATGACACTTTTCTTCAGGATGATGTTTTCTCACAGAAGATGGAGTAGTTGCCAGCTATTCTGCAGGTTTTGAACACGAGAGATGACAGTCCAAAATACTTCCCAACTTTTTTGCATGCACTCCCTCAGCTATCTACTTCTGTTTGCAGAACTCAGAGTGCCTTAAGCAGCTGTACAGTGTGCTCCTCTTCAGCATTTCAGACTCTTCAGTTCTTCTTGAAGCATATTAAAATCTGCCAGGGCTACATGCAGGAGAAGGAGTCCTAGTGCACAGAGATGTTTTTCCAAAGGGAGAGTTTAGTGTATCTGAGCACAGAGCCTGTCCCATAGGGGTGACCAGAAGATGAACCTTCATAGGAGTGAGTTAGTGTTGCAGAGCACCAAAAAGACAAAGGCCTTTGGACTGACATCACACTACAAGAAAATGTGTAATAAAAGGCCACAGTCTCATTGTGCCACTGCCAAAGAATGTTGGCATGAACAGCATTATTCCAGCCAAGGGACCTGCTCATTTATCTCCTGCTCATGTGCTTTTGTTCCCTGCAGTTCCTTCTTTCATTTACACTATTTTTTATCTTCCTGCTTTTCCTACTCCTTCTCTCCTGTTATTCTTTTTCCCTGTATAGTATCTTTGCCATCCTTTTTTCTTACAGTAGCACTGTTACATTTGTTGGGATGAGTCTCTCTCCCTTTCTTTCTCCTCAACTCTTTTTTCCATCTCCTTACCATATCTGTCTCTGCCCTGTAAGCCATTAACAAGCATGTGGACAGAGAGCCCACAGAAACCACCTGTCAAGTTCAATAGAACACATCTTGGTGTACAAAAGGACTGGAATGGTTCCATTTTGAGGGTGGGTGCATCTTGACTGATGCAGATGATATTAGCAGAGGATTAGGATGAATGGTGTGAGCTCCACCACAGTCCATCTGCCATTATTTCACAAAGCATCTGTGTCCATTTTCTAGTGCTAGATACAGGGTGATTTCCAAGGCTGGCACAGCTTCTTCCCATGCATGTCTGTAGCAGTATCCCACAGAAAACACAAGATAGAGCAGGTGTTTATGTTGCTTTCCCCTGGTATCAAAAAGTTGCCATAGTATGGGCAAGAAACTCTTTGCAGTATAGGAGAGGGAACATGAGGAGCATCTACAAGCCAGAGTGAATTGCCCAGTATTAATGCCACTAACAGACCTCAACAGCTGCTGAAAGTGGCTTCCACAGTTGTAAAGTTGCCTATGATTGAGCCTCTATCACACATATTACCATGGCCCAAAAAATATCAAGTACTGGCACATGTGGGAGAAAAGCACTGGAATCCAAGTCTAAATTCCTCTAGGGCAGGACCCATGTAAATGACAGAAGCAACAGGGGAAAATAAAGAGCTGGAAGAATATGTGGCCAGGCAATGGCTAGAAACAGCTTCAGGCTCTCAGAAAATATGTCTGATGGGCATTTTTGCAGTTTCTAAATAGGATACTTCAAGCGTGTTTTCTTCAGCCTCTCTCTCCCAGCATTTTCCACCTTCCTGAATAAAGGTGTTGACAGAGGCAAGCAAAGCAACCAATGGGACAGGGAGACTCCAGATTCCACTGAAATATTTTTTTTCCCTGTTGAAGAGCCTCACTTTACTTCCCCACCCTCCTGTTCTCCACACTTGCCTGAAAGTAGCTGCACCAGTTGTTGGAGAGGAGCAGGGAAATGCCTGTGTGGGAGAGAGTGCCAAAACGTCCTGGTGGAGCTCCTTTACAGGACTGAGACGATGCATCTGAAACTGACCTCCTGTTTCTTTGGATGCTTCCAGAAAGAGCCATTCCTCCCAGGCATAGTACCAGAAGATTTCCCAACTATACCTCCCTGCAAGAGATTCCCAAGGTTGTTGGTAACTATGATGTTATGGATGTTTTCCAAAATATTTTTTGCTTGTAATTCCAAGTGTTTCCATATTTGCCCTAAATCTACATTCACTAAACATCTTTGTGATTCTAAACTTAGGCTTCTGCAAAGCAGCTTAAGCTACTAGACCTCACTGTACAAAACACCCATAAAAAGTGAGGAATCTGCTCACTCCCAAGCTTAGGAAGAGTTCAAATCTGAGTCTAGACATTACTCTTGGCCCACATCTTTGTGTCAGACTGAAATCAAAACTCTGGAAACTGTGAGCTGGGGGAATATTTACGTGAACTTTGCTGACCTCTCTCTGCTTGTTTGCAGCTTCCCTGCAACCTCCAATGGTGCTATCTGGAACAGAGTTATTAAGTCTACAGGGATGGAAGAATAAGAGATGAGCTGTTAAGAAGCAATAAAAAAAAATCTTCCCTTCATGCTCATGACCTCAATAAGAAAAAGAAATGAGAAGCACAAACAGGATGTGCTAGCAAAGCAGAAATGTTGCTCAGCCTTATGTGTGTTTTCAAAAGCCGTGCTCTGGAGGAGTGAAAGAAGTCAGACTCATGAGCTTTGTGTATGGTAATTTGTTCAAAGAGTACGTGAAACCATGGATGTAGAGGCCTGCTTTGCACTGGCGTGTCCACATCCTGTTAAGATTGACCTGGAGTCTTCTTCATTAAGAATCAGAGAAGAATTCAGCCTCCATGGTCCACTAATTGTAGGGACATGCACCTGACACTGCCAGCTGGGAGCCAATTTAGGCAGAGTTGTTAGGCCTCTTTAAGTCAAAGGTTGTAGAACTGATTGGATACAGACTAGAATCATCATCGTGCTTCACACCTGAGCCAAAGCCATGGATCAGCTCTGAGCTGGGACGAAGCACTGACCTCCAGATTCTATATACAATATCCTGCCAGCAAACCTGAATCAGAAATTATGATTTCCCGTTTTATGAACTGGATTGGCATTTGTCCTGCCAGGCAAGGTCAGTCTTTCACAAGTTCAGATAAAAGGTTGAGTAGCTCAGTTGTTTTACTGAAATGCTTAAAGAGAGATGGGTACTGGTGAAAAATCATCACTCTCCACCTGTTTATCAAGGTATTTCAGTGATGTCCAGAGTGAGCATGCACTTGGTGAGTGGTTTAGTTTTCAACAACTTCATGGGCCTTGGCCTTAAGGGACATTGCAATCACAGCCCAAACAAGGTCTTGGTTTGGGCGCCAGATGTCACAGCTCACCAGATCCCGGCTGGCTCGGGGTTCTCCGGAGCTGCGGGGTGTGGGGAGCTGCCCAGGCAAACGGGGGTGCCTGAGGGCAGAACCTTTAGAGCATTGAGCTAAAGGGACATCGGTGAGTGTGACAAGGGTTGGGCAAAGGAGAAGGAGGAGACCTTTCGCTGTGAGGTTCCAGACAAGGTTTATTGGAGCTGAAGGGATCAGGAGCAGAAAGGCATCAAGCACGGTCGTGCAGGGGGTTTTATACCAGGGATGGATACAGTATACTGACCAGTGGGGCAACAGCAAAGGTGGGAAGATGGAAATATCAATCAAAGGTAAAGACAAACCAGAGTGTGGGGGGGGGAGGAAAGAGGTCACTTGCTCCAATGGAACATCAAGGTTAGGGTGACACCCCAACACGCCCAGGGGTCTGATGCTTCTAGGATTGGGTCCAGGGAAGATTGACATGGAAGGTGCTGGAACAAAGAGGTGGGGTACTTGTAACAGACAGGAGGAAGATGCTGGAATGGAGAGAGGGGAAAGCCCATATAAAGGAGAATCAGGGGGTAGCAACTGGGGGATTGACAGAAAATGAACTTTTTAACAAAGATAGTAATCAACTCAGGGATACACCAACTAGGGAAATGTGAGGGGAAAACTAGGAACATACCAGCTAAACATAAGAACAAAACCTTGATACAAAAGTGCATAAATGATCAACAAAAACACACACCACAACACCTGGGTATTTCTCAGGAGGATCTAACTGTTAGAGAACCTAAAGTGACCCAAGGGCAAAGTGAGAGCTACAGTGGAAGGAGAGATGCTCCTGGGCTACAGCAGTCAAAGAGGGACATGATGCTATGACTGTGCAATGGATAAAATTCATGGCTCCTTTGTGCCAACATCCAAAATGACTTAACAGGACCAAGTACAAATGGAAACAGAGAGTTCAGGTAAAGAGACATGAAGAGTCAGAGAGAGAGATGTCCAGAAGTAAATGAAGTCAGATTTTGGGCTTTAAGCATGTGCTGCTGAGCGTTGCCACATACTCATGCACCTCAGAGAGCTAAGAACAATATTTGAAGGTTTGGTTTGAACAAACTGTCCAAAATCTGTCCATCCACTTATCAGCCTCCCACATAAGAAAATGGAGCCATCAGCACCAAGGGCTTCCTCCAGCAAGAACACACATTTCCATTTCAGTACTTTGATAAGTTACAAGTGGAGCAAGAAGGAATTTCTCCAGAAATGCAAGGAAAGGCTGGCTTGGAGAAGTAGCTGATAGTTCACATCTCCTAATGACTAACTGTTAGCCAACCTGTTATGGTGACTAATCCAGCAGGCACTTTAGAAATGAGTCCACTGCAGTTCAAAGTTTAAACTGCATAGAGATACAATTTCATTGGTCCACAATCATGAGGTAAACACTTTGTAAAATACTGGCACTAATAATGTTTTAACCCTAATCTAATCAGCAGTCTCCCTACTGGAAAGTGTGGACAGTATGAACAGAGCTTGCCCAACTTTTCCAAAGATATTTCAGATCCCAGCCCTTTTTCCAAGTACACATCCATGCCATTCCAGAAGACTGCTGTCTCTTCCTGAGAGAACTCTGTCTCTTTTGCCTTAAAAGCAGATCAGGTCTCATCTGCACTTCCACAATGCTTCAGCACTCCAATGCTATTCCCAAGTTCATTGCCAAAGTGGACCTACTCCCGATGCTTAAAGTTTTCTGTAGAACTTCACAGGAGGAGAGGTGATTTTCTGTTGATTTCCTATTCAGCACCACAGAGGCAGACTCCAAAAAGCCTATGAAAGGCCACTGAGTGAATATACTGTTCTCTCCAATTGTGACTCCATCATTTCCTCTCATTACTCTAATAGAAACAAATCTTTCTCATCTCAGCCCTATTACCTCACACAAAGGAAAATGGTATGTAATCCTGTTAGAACTGGGCTGCTGCTGGACACATTTTAAGGTCATTGTTCTGGGATGCCAGTCTCCACTCTATGTGACTGGGAGAAGTGGGAAATGCAATTACTAGGCTATTCAAATCCCTAGAATGAAACCCTGCCATTAATAGGCAAAAGCCAGCGAGAACAAGAGCTGTTGCTTTATGAAATTACAGGGTTTGGCTAAATTAGAGTCTAATCAGCACCTCAGTAAAGGAGCAGGGTTAGCTCCTACTGCCATTCCTGGAGTTTCTTCATGTCACTCAACCTGACATTTGGCATCCCCAATGGAAGCCCAACCTGCAACATGGCTTATGGTCATGAAGCCAGTGGTGTACAAGTTGAGCAGAGACAATGGTGAAAGATTTATTCTGTCCTTTGATATGAGTAAGCCTTCAGAGTTCAGGAACAGAAATCTGCCTGCTGCTGCTGTCACGTCATCCTGTACTTTGGCTCGGAGCTTTTTGGCAGAATCTGGGATCAAATCTGTCTCTTAATATTCATGGCCTACAGCACCAGTTTTTCTAATTGCTAGTGCAACCCAGCTAAGCAGCCAGGTGGGAAATTTGCATTGCTAAACTCATGGAGCTGCAACCTCCCCACAAGGAATTCACATGCTGGAGGAGAGAAAGGGGTTAGCTCTGCTTGTGGCAGTCAGTGAAGCAAAGCAGAACAAGATGAGTGGGAATAATCTCAATCACCTCATTGAGTTGGCTTTCATTGAGTGGCTAGACACTGACATGTTCCTAATGACTCCCATCCATGTTAAGCCAAGGCATTTTTAGCTGGCAGCAAAGAAAGAGTGAGAAATCTTGCAGAGAATTGTTAGGGAAGACCCCACAAGAACAAAAATGACCATAAAAAACCAATCAAAAATGACAATCAAAAAGAAGCAGAGACAAACTTTTGTCCCAGACTGTTCCTGGCAGTCAACCTCCAACTGTTATTCCCTGCATTTGCTTCTCCTCCTGCCCCTGTCTTGAGCTGTATGGTGGTCTCTCCTGCAGTCAGCCAGCCACCCATCTCACTTTTGGTGTTTTTATGTCCCTCTTTCTCCTTCACTGCTGTATTTTTCCTCAGTCTCCCAAAGGGTTCCTGTCCCACAAGATGAGTCTGCGCTCCTGCTGAAAACAGAACCGTTCTTGCAGGTCCCAGACAGAAGGGATGTGAGCTGAGGTACAGCTCCTGCTGGAGAAGGAGAAAGCAGCTGATCACCGCTGGAGTCTCCAAGTCCCTTGAAGAGCTGAGAGTCACTTCCCTGTTTATGCTCTTTATTAGTCCCTATTCTCTTTAATCGGCTTAGACTGATGAGCCGCGGCAGCGGTAGGGATCAGCCGGGCTGTTTAATTAAAGGATTGCAGCTCAGCCTTGCAGTTTGGGGGTTTGTGTAAATGAGCTGCAAGTACATTATTTAATCTGCTGTGTAGAGAGGAGTTGGGGCATTAATGAAGCAAACTCTAATTAAAACTAGATGGCTGATGGTTATTAGTGGCATCAGTTCTGACAGGATTTATCTCATTTAGGGAAACCATCAGGAAGGGGAAAAGAGAGAATAAACCCAAGCTAGTTTATCAGAATTCACAGCAGCACCACTTGTGACTGGCTGTCCATGCAGTGGGACTCGGGAGAGCTGCACAAGGAGCCCCTATGTACCAGGCTCTCCCACCAGGAGCCCTGATGAGCTTATTAAGGGATATGCTTGGCTCACCCAGGAACTGATTGCCTATTCAGGCTGTCTGACCCACATATTTCAGTCTTGATTGACTTTTGTTCTGCCTTGGTTCAATGGGGAACCTGTTCATGATTTGAGCAGGGTGAAAGATTCAGTAAATGATACGATGAACCTCTCCTAGAAACCTACTGAGCCATTCCAGAACACCATATGGATATCAGCTCCATGCTGTCTCTGTATTTTTCCCTCTCTAAAATTCTTTTGCCTTCCTCAGTGCATTGTATATGTCACTTTGGACATGAAAGAACCCCATGGCTGACTGCAGGAGCTAGCAGAGACTAGGAGATGTTCTATGGCTAGCATAAAGCTAAATAATGAGTTTAATATCTCTCTGTGCCTGTTTCTCACCTTCAGATAGCCACAGTGGCTTCAACTATCTTTATCTCTGCATGGAATAATGTACCACACACAGATTCAGGACTGCTGTTGGGGTCTGAAGGCATTGGCAATAGCAAGGACATGAGAAAGACTGAGGAAAAAAGTAAGGAATGTATGCAGCCTGCAGTGTGGGATAAGCTACAAAAGGCATCAAATGGACAGGCATAGACCAGTGTGAGAAGCAACAAGCTATAGGGGTCATTGTCATTCATCCCCAGTGCAGGATTTCCTGGCTCAGACTCATCTTCAGATGCAACTTGCCAGAGTTGTTAAATTAATGAAACAGGTGATCACTCCTTCTTCAATTTACCTGTCAAATCCCAGCAGAAGGAGGGCAGGCAAACTCAGGCTCAAGGGATAGACAGGGCCTTTGGGAGTCAGCAGGACAAAAGGAAGGCCTGACAAACAACATACCAAAAATGATACTAAAGCTTAAGACTATATGACTGATAGCCTTGTAGAAGAAGAACATTCTAAAAACTAAGGGACCTGATCAGAAATAAGATGGAGGCTGGGACAAGAATGGGGCAGGGTCAAGGATGAGGGTATAAAAATACAACACTACAGCAAAACTGGTCCTTAGTTCTAGACAAACTAGAGCACTCAAGCAAAACCTTCTCCCTCCTGAAATGTAAGGGAGAGGTGGCTTTCCCTACCACTGAAATCTCTGTGGTCTCCTCCTCTGCTGTCTCCTTTTCCTTGCCAGCATCTCCCCTTCTGCCATGACAGGGCTGTCATGCAAACTTTACCAATGCCTGAAAGCCCTCAGCACAGACTAATCATGGGGGCTAACCCTTCCATCTTCATACACAAATGGGCACGAGAGGTTCTGCTTCTTTACCCTGTCTCCAAGCGTGGCCAAACCCCACTTCTGAGCATACATACCCAGCCACCCCTGCTCTCTTCACAGCTGTCCAGGACTCACAATTTTCCTTGGAAGGAAATCAGAAACCACAGTCTGTTCCAGTGAGTAGAACAAGAGAAATATCATTTTAAAAAATGCAGTAGGCTCACTACTGCAATTCAGCTGCCCAGTTCTGTTCAGAGCCCTGCTAGTAACTAAGGCTTTTTACACAGGTGCCAAAGGTCAGAGGTAAAAGTCTAGCAGTGTGATGAGAGAAATCTTTAAAGAGGAACCCCTTTGCTGTTGTCAGAAGGGTGATGAGGCGTGGAAAAACAGAGTAGGCCTGTAAGAGGTAAGGGTGGGAAGTCGTGAGAGGGGAAGGAGATGGAAAGAGCAGAGGGACAAGGCCCAGTGTGGAAGCTAAATGCAGTGTATGCATCTCGAGTTCCTCTGAAGCTCTTTGGACCCCTTGGTCTTGACACTGACATCTTTCACTGATGAGGAAGAGCTGAGAGCTGCTGGTGTCCCCTCACCTGGCTGCACTGGATACAAGCTGGTGATAGTTAATAGTACCTGTCTAGAGCTGCTCTTCACTGGCAAGCTCTCACCATTTGACACAGGTAAAAATGCTCCCCCCACTCCGTCTCAGTCACCCTGAGTTCTTTGGGTGACTTTTTCTGCACTTTAAATCTTACAGTGTGTGTCCAGGAACCTCATAGAGTGAGATAAATAATCTGAAGGAGAAGAGTGAAGCCTGTGTGTGCCAGTGTCACACACAGTAAGAAGAGGTACAAGCATGAATGTGGACCGATGGAAGAGGATGTTTGAAGAGAGGCTGAAAAAACATTTTGTGTGTGTGTGAGTAGAGATCAGGGGGGTTTGCAGACAATTACACAACAGTATGAACAGTAATCTCTGGGAGGGAAAAGAGAGGTTCATCAACGCTGGGAACATGGGGATGGAGGGGAGGATGGAGGAGGATTGGCATGTGTGATATGTGAGTTTTGTCTGGGGCAGGAAAATCAGTAATGGATGACAAAGAAGTATTAAAAACAAAGGTCTTGCTGGCAACCAATTCCCACCTTGGTGAGGAGTCTGGAGATGAAGGCTTCTGCTCTGCGTCAGCTGCTGGGCAACAGAACTGGTGTAAAACAGTTTCATTCCTGTAAGAAAAAACAAACCACAGTGGGTCAGTGTTCACTCAGCAGAAAGCTCAAGGGAGAATGCCATTTTTAGAGCTGTTCCAAGGGGACAGTGACTCCCAGTGATGCTGGAAGAGCAGTCTAATTATTATATGAACATTTTTTACTCCAAGGTGGAGGGGAGCAGAGAGAAGGGGGCTGACAGTGCTCTT
>VZTB01009909.1:398-100502 GCA_013397245.1 Thryothorus ludovicianus
GTATATGTAATAATGAAAGTTTATATTGCTAGTTCCCATCTATTATTGTACCATCTGCAATACTTTCCAACTTTTTAATAGAAAAGTGAAAGTTTGGCTGGCAGCTGGTCCATTGGCAGAAAACAAAGTTGCACTATTTTCTTGTACAGAGAATTGATTTTGGGGTGACAAGCGCTGACTCTGTGAAAAAATTAGCATTGTTGAAAATCTGGTTGTACAATGGAAATTAATGCTTGAAGAAATTTTCTGGGTTACAGTTGAAATCCATTATTGTCCTTCTTGATTTTAAGGGACAGTTAGGGGAGGGTGCTGAGGAGTCTTGAAGAAGGATCTCCGGGAAGCAAACATACCTGAGGAAGCAGACATAAATTGCAGTTTATGATCTAACTGCTAGTTTTTGTTAAAACAAATGTGAGTTTGGCTGGTGTGAAGTGTCCTGAGGGCAGGTTAGGTAAAGCACCTGCTCACAGCCGCTCACTTAATGCAAATCAAAAAATGGTTGGGAGAGGGGGGGAATGGAAAGGGTGTAGAGATCCTTTGTATTTAGATATTGACGTGGTTTTTGATGTCGGACTCGTATCCAAAAGGGAATTCAGCCGCCCCAGCTCAGGTGGAATCCATCCCCTGCCGGGTCCTGGGGCGTGCGGGGCGGCGGCCGCGGCCCCTCGGCATCCCCGGCGCCGTGTGCCCGGCTCCGCCGCTCAGCAAAAACAAACGAAACGCACAATTTAAAAGCGATTTGAGATGTGTATGTTGGTCCTGTGAGCTGAATAGGAGCGGGCCCTGAAAGGCAGGGAGGGAGTGTGCGGCCCGGTAATGAGGGGCCCATTGTCATGCAGATGCGGGATGGGATTTCCCGGCGCTCCGGGGATAAAGGATGCTCGGTGGGCGCAGCTTCCCGTGGGTAAGGCAAGAAATCCCGGGGGACACACAGACATCCAAGCTGGGGTGATGCTTGTGGTGTATTTGGGTTCCAAAGGCCTCCCAAGAGGGTCTGATGTGCAGGGGAGAGAGCGCGGCTCCCGCAACACCCGGCATCCTAAAGGCTCGCTTAAATAACTTCTAAAAGTTAATTACGTGAGGAAATGCGACTTGCAGCGTGGTGTGCAGGTTTGCCTCTTTGTTTAGGTGTCAAAGCCATCTATGCCGAATGCTTTCATCGGGGACAAAGCTGTTAAAATCTCCAAATGTGTTTGATACAACACAGTTTCCCCAAGGACGCCCTTCTGGAGCTGCCGCTTGTGCCCCGCTCGGCTTTCACCCAGGAATGTTTTACACTTTTAACAAAACACGATTCAGTCACAATTATTTGATACACATTTCTAAATTGTTTCAAAAGAACAAGTGCAAACTAGAAAGAATCCAATATTTGAAGCTTTATTTTAATTGCCTTTTTTTTTCATTCATCTTTTATCCAAGTTTTTGGAAAGTCAGCAAATCAGAGTTGTCTTGGAATCGGTTAATGGGGAAAATTACCAGAGAAATCACCTGAAAAGGAATGAAGTGTATTATGGGAGATACACTTCTTCTCATTCAGAATTCACCTCTGTAAATTTATAAACATTTAATACTTACCTCATGTTAGGATCAAAAAATGGGTGTACCCCATTAGTTTAAATGCCTCATCTAATACAAAACTTAATTAAGGCAACAGTTCCCTTATAGTGACAGAAAATGTTTACATGTTCTGATATGCTGGTAGAGATCTGAGAGTGTTTTTTTCCATATAAATTTATCCTTTTCAATGTTGATATTCCTAGGCATCACTCTGCTCCTGCTATCAGTGATATTTGCAGTATCTACAGATGGTATTTTAGGGAACATCATTATTTATATTTCCAAAATTTAGCTGAAATTTTGAGAAAGCTTTGGCATTTGAGCACATTTTAATTTTTAAAAAAATATTTTAATTATTTAAAAAAAAAATCTTACAATTCAAAAATTATTTCGTTTTAAAAACCAGTTCATGAATTCCTGAGAAATTCCTGATTAAATTACATAGCTTTTTCTGTTTGTTTCTTAACAGATGAGGAAAAAGAAAATAATAGAGCATCAAAACCGCATTCAACTCCAGCTACACTGCAATGGTAAGATGCCTTTTAAAAAATCAAGAAAATCTATTAGTGTGCTTTTTTTTAATGTGTTTTCCAGATGAAGGAATAAAATTCTTGGCCATCTTAAAGATACTTTCAGTGAAAATGTTTAATGTGCCTGTTTGTAACCTGTACAGCATTTCTCAACTAATGAACAGGATTTGTTTGAACAAAGGAAACTTCTGTTACAGTTTAGAAAATCTACTCAGCATATTTATTTGCCACCTTGCTAGCTGATTATTTGTGGTTTGCTATCATTGTTACATTTATTTATTACATTTATTACACAAAAACCAGGACTGAGTTTTTTTCCAAGACTCACATTTGTTCCAGCACCTGATGAATCCCAGCCTTACCAACTGTTCTACTGACGTGAGATCTCTGTAATTTAATGAAGAAGACAACAAAAGGAAAGAGGTTGAGGTTTGATTCATTTGTCAATGAACAATAACAAATAAATAATAATTCATTTGTCAATAACCCTTTGCAAAGTTAGTGAGGAGAAAAGAAGGAAGGGTTATAAGGAAGAGAGAGAGGATAGTTTGTGAATTAGTCTACAGTGCTATAAAAAATAAACAAGTGCTGTTCCCTGTGACTTGCAGCAGTATTTTAGTCTTTATATTCTGTAATATGTACCTGTAATTCTGACATCCCTTGCTATTGGTCATCTCTTAGGCTTCTGTTAACCTGTAGCTCAATTTAAGTTTTTAATTCTTGTTTAGATTTATTAATATTGTAAGTGATCAAGTATCTTTTGAGAGGTTGCCTCTATCTGGCAGAACAGAGAAGTTTCTGAGCACACTTATCTGAATCCCGTAGTCTTTAGCTTGTTCTAAGGCTTTTTAAAGAAAGGCCTTTACTTTGTCTGTAAGTACCTGAAATACTTGTACTTTCTGTATCAAAAGATAAGATTATTGGTAAAAAATGTGAGTTTTTTTAAAGCAAAATGTTAGCAAACTTCTTTCTCTGAGAGTCTCTTGGGAGATTTCACTGGAAAAACAGCAAAGAATAATTTATTCAGTGTATTTTACTCCATTTTTCTGCCTGTGAAATTGCATGATTCTATGAAATATGCATAAAGATGATTTGGATTATTTCTTCTGTATTTGCTTTTTAAAGTTGAATGGTGAGGTTTTCAGACTACAAACCTCAAGACTTGTGTGTTGATTTTTGAATAGGTTGCTGCCAGTATTCAGAAACTTACAGACACTTCCAGTGCAAATAATGAGATGGGCAAATATAAATAAAGGCATTTAGTTCAGAGCTATTGTTTCTTTGTACCTATTTGTATCACAAAAGTCCTGTTTTTCAGTTCAAGAAAAGTGATCAACTTTCCTTTAACAAGAAAAGGAGAGACTAAAGACAGATAATTATTAAAATAACAATGAAACATCATAGCGGGATTTTATTACTTTTAATTATTCACTCCTACAGCTACAACATAGTTCAAACAGGATAATAAAAACTATTTAGCTAAAATAAAACAGCAAGCAGGTCCTACCAGTCCCAGATTCAGAACAGTGTTTATTTTGCAGTGAAGGCAGTTGAGAGCCTTTTCCACAGGAGCAAATAATGTCGTAGCCAAGAAGGCAGCATTAATTAGCACATCCAGAGATACTGTTCCCAACAGAAAACATGCAAATACTCTAAAGAGTCTTTTGCCAAATGCTTTCAAGCTTCGTCAGTCATAAAGGTTAGTAAATCCCTAAACTCCTGGGATATTGAGCCCTGCTGGAATGCAGTGTGCACACTGATGCTCATTCAGCAGTTTTTGCAGTAGAATCCCAGAATTTTGGGTCTGAAAATGCTGCTGGCAACTTCTTCCTTTTTCTCTTGCTGGTGTACTGGCTTACAACCTGTCTGTTGTATTACATTTCTTACATGTTGAGGTAGGTCAAACATTCTCCCCTTTGAGTCTTCTGGAGCATCTGCAATTTCCTCCATTCATTTTCCACCCAAAATTCCATGAGGTAACAGAAAGCAAGGACGTTTTCCTGTTTAAAATCATTAGCTGCTGTCAAACTGAATTATATAATTGGCTGAATTTATTAACAGATATGTAGGTAAAAAGGTTTCCCAGCTTACTAGGCATGCCTACAGAACCATTTTCTGGTAGTTTCCATGTGCTTTTCAACATATGTACTGCAGCTTTGAATTGGTGTTTCCTGGAGAAATTTATATACTTAATTATACTTTAATTGGTGACCCAAAAGTTAGTTAGATACTATTACCATTTAGAGTTAGTGAAGGTGATGGAGTGTCAAAAAACAGAAATTGAGGAAATGTTGAAAAAAGGAGAGGAAGAAAGCAGGAGAGAAAGCATAGCAAAGACAAAAGGGAAATAAATACATTTTGTCACATGGTTCATATTGCCATCAGCTTTATTAGTTATTCCTTGTCTGGAATCTTGCTGTAAAGAGCAAATTGTATTAATCCCATGGGGAGATATCCTTAATGTTTGTGCCTCTCCAAAGGTGCAATGTGCTGAAGATTTTAAATGTGGAGGATGAAGAATGGCTGAAGAAGCCAAGAATCGTGTCTGGATGAGTGTCAGCCTGGCTAAATAGCCTTTTCCTGGAAACAGGAATGATGCTTTTGTTTTGTTTTGTTGATGACACAGAATGAAGTGAAAGGCCTGGTAAATCTAGCATTACTGCCAAATACATCATAATTGAGGAAACTGCCAAATACATCATAATTTGGGAAGCTACACAAGCTTGAATTTAACTGTTAAGGCCTGAATATAGCAAAACCTGGTATCCTGTGCTCATTATCATCTGTAAAGCCATAGCTTGGCTCTAAAATGTTCATCTTTACTGCAGTGGTTAACCAAGGTGTAAGTGTAAAACTTTATTTTCCTTCATTTTGGTGTGTATGTGTTTACTTGCCCAAATACAGAACTATTCAAAGTACAGACAGCCCAATCCCATGCAGTTTGCTGGCCTACAGTGCAGGCACTCTGAATAATAACAGTATTTTGAAGCTAAAGTCAAAAAAACTATTTTTTGCAACGTTTATAAAAAGAATTTTAAAAGAGCAAGGTAAAGCATAGCTGGGGAATGGATTCTTCCCAGATTCATACTTCCTTATATGTTGTTATATTCCATCAAAATTAATCTGTTCTTGAATCTTCCACATGATTAACAGTGATTAACATCACAGTTGTTCTGTGGTGAGATATAAAAATAAATCTGTATCCACACTACAGAGGTGACTCTGATATGGAATAATCTCATTTAATCTACAACTGTGTAAGTGTATATGGAGGGAAGCAGTAATAGGGACAGATAAAATTGTCATTCCTGTGGAAGGATTAGATGCTTTATTTTTATTTCTTATATTTGTAGTGGTACAAAAGGTCTCATTGTCAGCTACTGGATTCACATGGCTTCATTACAACACTATATAAAATGTTTATATATATGTATATTTTATAACTGGTAATGATTTGTTTGGCTGGAGATTGAGTTCATTATTTTTCTACAATACTGTAGAATGAAGCTGGATTCAAAATATGATAAAGTTGTTAAATAAAAGACAGGAAAATAAAAGAAGTGGAGCAAGATGGGTTTTTGATCATTAAAAAAAAAGTTCAGGTATAATGGGGTATTGTTCAGTGTCAGACTAATGACTCCCTGTGAAAGAGAGGAGAAAAAGAGAAAAATTCATCAGATATGAAGAGAAATAATTAACTGCTTTTCTTTCTGTCCTGTCTTAGTCACGGAAGCTGACATTCCAATTAGCAGCTATAGTATACAAACGAACCCTCCAGGTTTTGAAAGGAGGTTTTGTTAGAGCTCTATGAAATTGAGGAAAGATGCCATGATGATATTTCTGTAGAAACCAGGGAAGAATAGATGTTGCCCATACAAAGTGACTGCATTCATCGGGCCGGATATCTTATTAAAATAGTTTGCAGTCACAAATGACCACGATAACTGAAATGGAAGGTAGGTAGGTCCTGACAAAGGCCATGAAGGAGAGAAACAAGATATTTGGAAGGTGTTCTACAGCTATCAAATGGCAGGGGGTTATTTGATGTTAAACTGGAGTTTTTTGAGAACTCATATTTATTTTTTAATGCAATTAAGAGGAGGTTACACCTACCTTATTCCCTTTCCCAGCAAGGCAGACAAGCACACGTGTGACTGTAGATGCCCATGGCTGACACCATCAATGACAAGATTAATTATGGTTTAATGTTAAGTGTGTCTGTAAATATCTCTTGAACATTTTTGGGTCAGCAACCATAAAAATGGCATTTCAAAGGAATGTTTCTTCTTATCTATAACTTATAATCATAAATCTATAGGTTAGAAGATCGAGAACCAGATATATGATTTATAATCATAAATCTATAGGTTAGAAGATTGACCAGTTTCAAGCTTTAAAGATGAAGCATATGCCTGCTCATGTATTTGACATATAATTTAAAATTTTATAGCTATACATTTGCATGTATGAAAAAATAAGGATAGTTTCTAAAAGGTAGAAGAGGATGTTTATTTCACTGGGATTTTTCAGCATTGTATTTAGGTTGTGGTTTCTTTTTTCACTCTGCCCATAAACAATAGCAAGAAAATATTACACAATAAGATTTTATGGACACTCTTGAGTATTAGCAAATAATTTGCTTTAGCCACACCTGCTTCCTCAAGGTAAGAAATTTTGGAACTGGACAGGAGTGAAAATAGTGATGTGTTCTGTAAAGCAGGAGAGAATGCTTCCCCTCAGTGAATATTCCTTGTTTCATAGTTGTACCTATATTTGTTTGCTGCAGGATGCTTTTAGGGTGTAACAGATTGCTGGGAGCTCACAGCCTATGGTTTTGATAGCAAATATGAACCAAGTGAAGCAAGTAAGTATTGTGGGAATGAATTGGAAGGAGCACTTAGGAACAAAGCAGGCAAAATTTAGTAGACAAGAGGAAGTCAGAATGGTGTTAAAAGGTGAAGCTTTGTATGCTGTTTACCATACAGGACATCCAACATACTTGCAGTTCTCTCTGTTTGATATTTGCTTTTTAAGGCTGGAGGAGAACTATGAGATTGCAGAAGGTGTTTGCATTCCTCGAAGTGCTCTCTACATGCACTACTTGGACTTCTGTGAGAAAAACGACACACAACCTGTTAATGCTGCCAGCTTTGGGAAGGTAAGCCTAAACTGCAGTGTGACACCTAAAATCTCACCTGGTCCAAGTGAATTTGTGTTATGGAAAAGAATTAAATCTGTTAGAGACAGAGGTACCTGAATGAAATCTCCTGTGTATTCAAGTTATTGGACAAAGGCTAATATTATAAATATTTTGATGGTTGGAATAATTTCTATGATTTGCAATAACCATGGCTAGGCTCCAGAGTACATCAATCCCCAGCCTAGCTGATGGTGATATGGTACAAAAAATTGGCAGTTAAAATTTAATTGGAAATTGGATACAAGCCAGTGTAAATGCATCTGCATTATTACCTGCAATCCTTAAACAAATATATAATGTTTAAAAACAGAAGGGTAAAATTGAATTCTGGAGTAGATCTGTGCCATTCTAGTAAGTGTGATATGGAGATCCTTGAATTAATGATATCAAATGATGTGGCAAATTCACATGGTGGGTACAATGCCTTTAGATTTGAAATTCCAGAAAGCATCTAGCTGCTTTTGTGCTACCCAAGTTATCTTTTCACTGTAATTTCTCATTCCCTCGTGCTTCCCTTTCCAATCCTGCTCTAGTAAGAGCCACTCTGGGTCACTCCAGATTCACAGTGGAGATGCAGTCCCAGCACAGACACAGCTGTGCATCATCTGGGTGTGAGCAGTAAAGCTCTGCACTGCTAGCAGATGTTAATAGCTGACCAGAAGGTTACATCAAGTTTGTATTTTGGATTTGCTGGTCAGGTGGTACTTTCCTCTCAGAGAAAAACAGGATGATATTTAAAACTGAAATTCTACCATAGAATTTGTCACAGGCCTTTAAAACCTGTAGACTGTGAAAAAAACAAAGTGTAGATTTTGCCACTGTTTTTGAAATGCTTGCAAGCATGAATCTGAAGCCCATTGTCCCACAACCTGTTCTTCTTTAGTGTTTGCAACATTTTTTCTATAGAAGTTCTGGGTATTCAAAGAAGGAAAGATGTTTCTGGGGTAAGTGTCTGTGTAAAGAGTAGGTGAAGATGTATTTAATGAGGTGATGTTTTCTATAGTGCATCTCTAGGCAGGCAGCTTGGCAAGGAAAATAAAGTGTACTGTGTTTGTTGTGTCTTGAAGACCTGCATAACTCAGTAGATTCTGTGTCAGGTTTCTGTTTAAATACATTGCAGAATTGTGAATGAAGTTGTACATTGTGCATATTATTGGTACCAAGTGATAAGTATAGTGGCAACATTTAATTTAAGAGCAGTGAAAATAAGAAACAGATTTCATGTAGGCTCATGTATTTGGGAACATAGCTCAAATTTACACAATGTTACTTCTGCTGCTAAAAACTTCTGTAAATGGTAAAGTGTAAATACCCAGAATTATTCCATCAGAACATAAATTTAGCAGGGATTTCACCATTTATCAGTATGTGGCAGGTTTGTTACACTCTTTAGTACTGCATCCCCCTCTCCTGCCTCTCATACACAGACCTGTTCATTGGTAGGAGTCTCCTGACCTAGCAGGACAGGTACTGTGGCTTCCATCCAAAAATCACAGCATTCCAATGTGGTTTTCATGTACTGTGGTCCAAGTGTTTTCCTCTCTGTTGCAAAAGAGTCCTGAAGCAGCTTTGCATTAAACTTTTTACCTCTTTTATGGAGAGGAAGGAAGCCCTTCACAATCATCATGGTCCTAGTGCTTTGGTAGTCACAACTTCTGCTCAGGGGAACTGGCAGTTTTGCACTCCTATGTCCAAGAACTCCACACAACAGGGGGGCAGATATTGAGCTGAAACCAGCTTCTCCATCTGCACAACCTCAGCAGACCCCACTGATTCTTTCCAGCAAAATGTACTGCACAGGAAGAAAGGTCTGCAAGGCACATCTGCATTCTCTCCATAGCTTGCAGTCAGCTTCTCCTTTGGAGCACAAACATGCCTGAAGTTTTAGCCAACATTTCTTATCGTGTGACTTAAATACCATATTGGCAAGGTGAGTTGCTTAAATGCCTTGGAGGGAGTTGAAGCAGTGCAGTGAAATTGGTGCTGTTTAAGGCATTCTGCACTTGGCTGCTGCAGCAGAGACCCTGGATGTGTTTGTCCTCATTGGGAAACATCAGGAGCCCTGCAGCTCCTCCAGAGAAAGGAGCTGGTTGTTCTGTGAAATTGTGGACAGTTTGCTTTTCAGTAGACCACATTGAATTTATGAATCATCTCCAAACTTTAGCTCCGTGGGCAGTGTTAAATATTAAGGCTTTTTCTATAGCAAACTGGTAGTATTTAGAAAGAGATGTGGAGTTCAGCACATTCAAACAAACTGTAATAAGTAACTGAATTTTCTGTTAAACTTCTAGGATGTGGACTGGACCTCAGGCACTTGGGATTATTGCATTAATGAAACCAAAATTGGTGTGGGGAGTAGAGAGATTAACAGGGAGACAGTAATACAGACTGTTTTCTGAGGAAACCAAACTAATAGCAATTAAAGGAACAAGAAGGGCAAAGAACAGAAACACTGTATAAATAAACAACAAAAAAAGCAACCTGCACTCATAGGCCACATAAAGAATGTATAAAATCAGGAATACTCTAACATGGCCATTAGTGGGATATTAATATCATATTTCTTATATTACAAAGGGAGCTGTAACTTTGTTAGTCAAGATTTTAGTGTTTAACTCATTTAACATGCAAAAATTACAGGCAGTTTTATCTATACCAGCATTTGCCAATCTGCTATGCTACTTAGTCTGTCATTACAGTACTTTTAATTGTCTGCTAAAAACAGGATTCTGTATTCATTTACATACCTTAACTAAATAGTAATTAGGGAGAGACCTGTAATTTGGTGGTTACAGCTCAGCATTGAGTACAGAGTCCAGCATTGAACTCCTGCTCTTACTGTAGACAGCCAAGCACATTGTATTTTGATTTTGTGCAAAAGTGAGGCCAAAAAAGTAAAAACGTTCCACAGAACCAGTGAGAGGACAGGGAGGCACAGTGGGGCAGGGCAGGTGTGTCAGGGAGTTATTAACAATGAAATGTTGCAGATGAGAAGCAGCTCTCTCACAGTGAACGTGTCCAGACTGTGAATTATTCTGCAGGCAGCAGCAGTGAAAGCTCTGCTGCTGAGGTCACTTCTAAAGGGCTCCAGCCTTGTGCCCCTCAGCCGTGTGCTGCCAATGCCTTGGGCTCTGCTCTGGGACCCTGGGGCTCTGGAGAGCAGCTTCAGGTGTTTCCAGCTGAAAGTTTCTGTTTCCTGCTGCAGGGAAGGTTGTGCAGATGTGTGTTTGTTTGGGGTTTTATCTGAGCAACGTGTCAACATAAAATGCTGGTGATTATTAACACAGTGTGCAAAGAGTTGTGGTGGGTGATGACTCTGACTTCTCATTCTTACTGGGTTTAATTGCAAAAACTGAATCCTTCTGCATTAGGGCCTTCACTGAATCAAAAAGCAGGAATGTTTTGAGCGTTTCCAAAGCCCTCAGTAGCTATTGTGTAGGGGTGGGTGCCATAAGGCTCTCCTGGCTCTACCATTCCTTCCAGCTGTTCACTGTCTTGGCAGGGCTTTGAGCTCCTCTTTCACTTTTATTTCCAACACTGATTTTATTCTTGTTTCTTTTGTCACCCTGTATGTACACTGTTTTCTTAGCCAGGACCCTCGAAGATATAATCTTCCTCATCTGCAGTGATCTCTCCTATCCTTTAAATTTACTGGGCAGTGCTAATCCCCTCGCCGTGCCCTGCCACGTCTCTCCCCAGAACACCTGCGGTGGAACCGCTTTGCATCCTCCTGAAGCTCAGCTCTTCCCAACTCCCAGTGCCCCCTGGAGGATAAATACTTTTCTCTTCTGGTTTCTGGTTTTTTTGGGTTTTTTTTTGCCTTTTCTTTTGGGGCTTTCCTGCCGTGTCTTTTGACAAACAAATTAATATTTTAAAAGGAAAAAGAAGGTTGCTGGCGCTCCTCAGGGTGGCTCTCCCCCAGTCTGAGGTCCCTTTACATCATTTTGGCATCTTAAAGAGGTTTAACATGGATGCATGCTCACATAAATTTTGTTGCTCCCTGACTGGCTTTGCTGTAAGTGAAAATTACATTCCAATGAATGTGTTTCACTAGAAAAAGGGCAAAGTCCACAATAGACTTGTAATATTGGTTAGGAAAGAACCCTTTTTTCCCCAATAGTTTACTTTTCTCCAGGGAGGTACAAGCTGTACCAGCCAGATTCCTTTTTCATCACGATGCACTGTCTCTATGCCCAGAAGTTTGGCTTGCAGGACTGCTCCTCCAAGCATGACTAGGATAAATAAGATTTACAGTTTCTTGCTGTCATACTAGACAATTTTAAAGTTTGAAAAGGGCAGAAAAGACCTTTATTGAAACCTCTTTGATAATGACATCGTGATGTGATTGCATTCTGATTTGTCTTTGTATTGAAATGCCCACATCAGGAAATTGCCTGCCTTATGTTGTTCATAAGGAGATACTTCTCCTGAAGATGTGTTTTTTATTTCTTTACTCTCAATTTGCTCTTGAGTAGCCTCAATAGTAACTGGCATAGCAAAGCCAAATGTATTCTTAGTGCTTTCTTCTGATAGATTAAAACAGCCCTTGCTTTATTATGAGCAATTTCTACAACATTGAATGCAAAAATAGAACTGAGGAAAAATCAATGAAAATGTGAGGATGTGATTTCTCTTATTGCACTGAGTCAGTCTGTCAGTGCTGTCTGAGCAGTCCTTGGTTTTCCTTCATCCCTTTTGAACATCTGGGATTCCTGACTGAGGAACAATCACCATCATTGAGTTCTCTTCCCAATTCTGAATCTCCTAGGCCAAGTTCCTCTGGTGAGACCATAATAACACACATCCTGCAGCAGCAAGCAGTCATGCTGGTGTGGGGAATGGTGATCCTGCAGTGTATCTGGAGAGGTCTCTGCTCCCTTGGCTCCCTTGGCTCTGCTCAGCTGATTCTTGTATTACTGCAGGTTGCTGACTGCTGCCTTTTCCTTCTTGAGCTTGGGGAGTAAAAAAAAAACAGTGAGGACACCTCAGTTTCTCTGGAGTGACTTTTCCTTTCTCAAGGCCCTATAGCAAAGGGATTTTTAGTGTCTTTGTCACTTCAAGCATCTGGCTTCCAGTAAGGCCTTAAGCATGGAATGGCCCCAGGGCTGCTTTACATCCTTTTGTCACCAGGTCCCAGAGGCTGTGCTAACAGCACAGGGTGTGCCACAGTGCAGGGATGCTGGCACCCAGCCTTTCCCACAGATAGCCTGGGTGATGGCAGGCCCTGTGCTGGCACCAGTACAGAGATCTGCAGGGTTTTAGATCTGCTTGGCTTCAGCAAGGCAGCACCAAAAGTGGCGTTAAGGATCTGAGGCAGAGCACTCCGAGTTTGCAGCTTTGTTGGGATGCAGGAATCTGTTTGATGATGCCTCAGGATGAATTCTCTCTGGCTTGGGGAACAGCTGAAGGAGGATATTGTTTTACATAGCTGAGTTTGAGGAGATCTCACACATTGCAGTGTCCAGTTCAGCTGGAGTTCCTCACAGAATCTAATCTCCACAGCAGGCGGAGTTGGGCACAGACATTAGAGAAAAGGCCAGCAGGTTTTTCTGTCTTGCTTTGCAGTATCAGTTGAGCTGTATCAGTGCTAGAAACAAGTTCTTATCCTAGAGTTTGACCATCCCCTATTCCAAAACTTTAGAAAGTAAGTGGAGGGAAATGGGAAGGTTATTGAATCTAAACAGATCTATGGTCAAGAGTACTGAGCCTGTGCATTGCAGGCTTCCCTCCAGGCTATGCAAGTAAACAAGCAAGGGGTAGAGAAGTACAGACACAGTCATGCCTCTTCTCCTTTTGTTTGCACAGTTTGGTGGATTTGAGAGACAGAAATGGTGGTTTGGATTACTTTGATTATGCTCTTTCCTCTCAGTGGATATTCCTCGGTGCAAATTTTCTTGACCATTTCCTCAAGACAGTTATGAAGTTGAACCAGCCCCAAGCCATTTTGAGCCAAAAGGAAACTCTTAACACAGGTGTTAATAACAACACCTGTCTCAGAGCAGGATTTTGAAAAGCACTGAAGCAGATAGGGAAACCCTGGAATGTCCCAGCTGGAACAGCACTGGGTCAAAGATGAATGAGCCAAAACCCCTCTCACTTCTAAGACTGAGGACATCAGCAGTGCTTGTGTTTCACAGCAATGAGAATAAGGAGAGCACAGCTCTGTGAGAATACAGCTGTGTTTGGTATCACTGACCTCTGCTGCTGCCATGACAAAGATTAAAACTGAAACACCACAATGGATGTTGGTAAATAAACACTTATTTTCTATACCTGACCTCACAAAGCATGCTGTCTAGATATGGGACCTGAAACCTGAATTGGGAGAAGAAGAACCAGACCCTGTTATGAAGAATTGTTATGAGAGAAAAGAGAATTTATTCCATGGTATGGAGAATCTCTCTAGAATCTCATAGAGCTGGAGACTGCAGAGCCTGGAATCCATTTCTCATTCTGGCTGTGTGTGATTGCTGGGTTGTAATTTAATTTAATCTTATTTCTCTACTTTGTGAAGTCCTAGAAGGAAGGCTAGAATTATGTAAAATAGAAAGGAACACAGTAATGAAGAATAACATCCCTCTAGGTCAGATGTACTAACAAAACAATCATGCCTTTTGAAAAGTAGAAATTTAAATTACTCTAGTGAAAAGACTTCTAAAAGCCATCTTCTGCCTGTTGCTTCAGAGTAAAATTTAATATTTTGACAAAGGAGGGAGGAAAGAAGTTACTTCAGAAGTTTCCAGACATCTCTGGTTACTTCCATCCTTATTTTTTGTGTGAAGACAGACACATAAGGTGCTTTATAAAATTTCTTTTCCCTGATTTTTCTTGACATATCATAGATGATTTTTAATGGAAAAATTGGGAAACAGAGTTCACAGTTTGATAGTGATTGGGATAAGAAGTGATGGATCACAGTGTAGTGGTGAAAGCAGAATGTCCATGCCCATGGCAGAATGTTTGGAATAAGATCATCTTTAAGGTCTCTCCCAGCTCAAGGCATTCTCTGATTCTCATTTTAATTCTTCATTTTAACGCTGAGCCTGGATCTGCTCGTGTGGTGAGGTCACAGTTCTGGAGAGTGGAGAGAGAGGCAGTGGCAGGAGTGGCAGCTGGCAGCAATCAGGATGAAGGAATGCACCCTTGCAGCCATTTGTGGGTAACAGAACAGCTCCTGCAGTCAGCAGTGCCTGAGGTTAATAACAGGCTGTGCAGGCTCTAACATAGACCCTAACTGAGGAATTTTTCTAGTTGTTGCTCATAAAATTTTCTGTGTTTTACATGGATGCTTAAGTAACCCATTTCATTTTTATTGCCTTAAGAATGACCAGAAATACAAGTAACTAGATATTTAATTCAAGTTTATTCAGATACTTCTGCTAGGTTTAAAAAGCTGAAGTGGGATAAGAATCCTGTTACCTCCCCATATGATTTACCTGTACAGACATTCCAAAAACCATTTGTCAGATTGTCTGCAGCAATGTTAAACAAATCTGACCTGGATATACTAGTGTATAAAAGTGAAAACTAGTGCAAAAGTGTAAACAATAAATATGTTGTTTTTTTAATGTAATGGCTTCTATCTTCATCTTACATATGCAGAAGGCTCTCACCAGAAATTCTTAATATTGTTGTTTTTAATAAAGAAAGGCATAGAAGATCTTGTATAGGCAGAAGGCAAGATCATGTCTTAAGCAGAGTACAGAGAAAAGAGGGAGAACACATTGAAGTTCAGTAACTGTGAAAGAAATTACAGGAACTTTTTTTTCTGAGACTAACTTAGTAGGGACAGAAGTTATTTCCATGTGAAATTCCTGGTCTACATCTGTTTCAAAACCAAAAAGCCAGGTAGCCTAAAATAATGGCCACCAGTCAAAACTGCCATGTAACTTAGGTGAAATTTCTCTTGGAAAATGTAAAACCTGGCCCTTTTTACTCAGCAGATCTTACAGGGCAGCTGGAATTATGTTCACTTTGGAGAAGTGTGAGATGAAATTTTAGCTCCACTGAAGGACAATGGTAAAAGATCCATTCACTCCAAAATTCCCTTGGATACCACCCTTGAGATCTTTTTTACCACTGCTTCTGTTGAGAAGCCAGAAGTGCTGTGAGAACACACATTTTCCATTCAGAAAGCAGCTCAGGCTGCCTGGCCTGGTCTTGATTCATTTGCTTGTGATGGCAGGAAAATGATCCAGCTTGGTTTTCACATCCAGACCTGGATTTTCATGTCTGAGAGGAAGGACCCACCTCACTTCCCTCTCCACACACACACACACATTTACACAATTTGTAAAATACACACATTTTGTATATAGGTCTTTAAAAGTTAATAAACACTAAACCAATGATGACATATTTGTGCAGTGGTTTTTCAGGTTGACAATTATTTCAATTTTTATAAAAATACGTGTTGGGTTCTCTGCTTTTTCCACTGATTTCAGCACAGTGAACTCTACTTTGTCCTGCCTGCTCTGACTTCCTCTCCCCCTTCAGGGTAATCTT
Source organism: Thryothorus ludovicianus (assembly GCA_013397245.1). Lineage (NCBI taxonomy): Eukaryota > Metazoa > Chordata > Aves > Passeriformes > Certhiidae > Thryothorus > Thryothorus ludovicianus. The sequence goes on from VZTB01009909.1 coordinate 16,191, forward strand.
CCTCCCTTTATCAGTATCTTTTCACAGAGATTTGCATAAGCATAGCTGAATATAAACATTTATATGAACAGAGAATTCTTTTAGTACTTGATTTATTGCAAACACAGACATTAATAACCATGCATACATGTACAAGCACCTAGGTGTAAGTATACCACATTATATTTCATATATGCAGCATTAGATTAAAAAGTCCTGACTATTTTTCCCAAAGCTTTGCTTGGTTATTCTATTTTTTTTTGTTGGGTTTTGTTTTGTAAATTCCTGGAAAATAGTGTTTTAAGTGATGCATACTTTTAAGATACATTCTGAGAGGTGTATCTCATTTCAAATGTGCTGGATTTGAAAAAGAAACAAAGAGAAGAAAAAGGGATCCTCTGATCAACTGCTTCATTATTATTCTCTTTTCCTGATCACCTCTGCCCTGGTATGTAGAAATTGGCTGATTTATTTAAATCCCAGTAACTCCCATGGCATATGGTTCATAAAGTAGCATTTACAGTGTGCATTGTAACACATCACTGCTGCTAGAAAGACTTGAAAGTAATATGGTTTGATGCTGTTCCAAAAGGAAAATTAGAGTAAAACTGTTTCTAATATTAAGTCAACTGCTGTAAGAGCAGCTTTTGGAGAGGGATGGTATTTTCTGAATGACAACTGGCACAAAAAAAAAACCCAAAAAACCAATTGAAAAACGAACACAACCAACCTTAAAAAAAATCCCCTAGCCCAAAAAAAAAAAACCATCCTCAGAAAGCAGTTCTTCAACACTGCCTTTTTTCCCACAGCCTTGTGGAGCCCCCAACCCTGTCTGCAGAAAATGAAAGAGAGAGGGGTGGGATTAATGTGTAATTAAAGGGAATTTGGAAGGCTGAGATGTTGCGGAATGTTAGATCAGTAGCTGGAACAGCATGTGGTGTTCTTTAGGCAGGCTTCATTGAATCCATACAAAAAAAGAAAGAAGGGCTGCTTGCCTGTCTGCTCATTTATCAAACAGCCAGGCTGAACTTTCACAGCCCCACAAAAGTGTTTTACTGTTTGCTGAAGTTTTGCTCCAGAAATTAAAGCTGAACAACCTAGCGACTCTGAGGCTTTGCTGCATTTTTGACATCAGCCACCTTGTGCAAAGCTCTTGGAAACCAACACAGGTCAATTTTTCCATGATGCTAAGGGAAGATGGTTGTACCTTTGCTAAAACCCCCCAAAAAAGTATTGAAGAAATGGTCAAATATGTGGTGTTGTAATGTCTTTATTTATATAGCACCTTTTGATCTAGTACACGTTCCAAAGCTTTCAATCATCAATCAGGATTAAATATTTATCATGGTGGCAAAATGGCTAATGGAGGAAAAAAAATCTATATTATTTAATCAATTTAAATGGACTTTGTTCCTAGTTGAACAGTTATATCCCATATTGCAGGCCTGCTTTCCTTTAATATTAGTTGGTATTTCCCACTCATAGAGAAAGCATTTAGCAATTTATGTAACAAAACCACAAAATGGATTACAAATTTTAAAAGGAAGTAACTCCTGCACAAGTAAATCTCTAAGGCTTACTGCAGTTTTTGATGCATGACTGTTCTCACAGAAAGCTTTTCCTCCTTCTGCAGACCCCAGTGAGAGCCTGGCTCAGTCCTGTGAGGTGCTGAGCATCTCCTCTGCAGCAAACACAGCCCAGCTCTTCCATCAGGGTTAGCCTGGTTCACAGAGGCTCTGATGACTTAAGGCACAATCTACATCCATTGATTTATTTCCTGAAATGCAGCTGGCACTGAAGGAGTTTTGGGTTTTGAGCAGTGGCAGTGGTTTTTAATGTCTGCTGACACACTGGAGTTTGCATTCTTGGTGACATCCTGCTGTTTCTGCAATCCACTCGTTTTCCATAGAGGATAAATCGATTATGGGGTATCTTTACAAATGTCATGAGGAGTTTTCCTTGGCAGAAATTATGCCCTTGTCAAATATCAAGATCTTTTCAGAGAATCATATTTTAGAATAACAAGTGTTTAGGGGCTGGTTTGTGAAGGTCTGTAGAGAACTTTGTTGATCCTGCAAAGTGATATAAGTAGTAGGCAATTCTAATTACAGTGTTCCTTAATTTAGAGGCAGAACTGTCTTAGATTTTTAAGGAAATATGTTCTATTCCAGTAACTTCTGAGAGTATTTAAATTAATGGTGGTTAATGAAATTATAGTGAAATTTAAAGTCTCTTTCCCTCTTTCAGAAATAGAAAAAATCAAGAGCTTTTTTCTGATTTCTCCTACCACATATTTTGTAGACATCTCAGTACAGATCTTCTGCTTTTTTTTTTCTGTTAAAGTTCATATTAAATTAAGCATTGGTTAATGTGCATTTCTATTTGTCTTAATATCAGTTCTATTTATTTGCAGATAATAAGACAGCAGTTTCCACAACTAACAACAAGAAGACTTGGAACCAGAGGCCAATCAAAGTAAGCAGTTTATGGAATTGTTATCATCTCTCCCAGGGGCCCATCTGGCTCTGGCTTCACTGAATGGGGAATGAGAACAGGGAATAATTTGTGCAGTTGGGGCCTTGAAAACAACTTTCATGGCAGTTCTATTGCAGTCTTTACATTATCTTATAGATTCAGCAGTGATCCTGCAAAGGTGGTTTAATAGAACCCTTTTACTGATTTGTTTAGCAAAGTTTTCCAAATTGTTTTTCATCATTTACACAACACAAAGGACATTCACACTCAGGAGTAATGGAGCTATTGTCAAGGCCAGGAAATAACAACTGGTTAGCATCATGTTTCAGGCTGGAGAACAAGTGTCAGAATGCTCTTTAGAATTTAGGTAGGAACATGCTTTGACCTAAACTGAAATTGTCCACAGACTTTTATTTAACCACCATTTTTCCCATGTAATGAAATCCAAAATGCCTTTAGGTGATTAAAGAATTAACTTATTGCCTTGCCCAAAAGATGATACTTTCTGAAAATGGTTCCAGATCTGAAATCCTAATTCCAGATTGAGAAACTGATCCAGAATTGAGAGTGTGCTTCCTGGGGTATTTGACTTTTTCCAATTGTTGATAAGATGTGATTCTATCAATTTATGTAGAGGATATACTGATGTTTTTTCACTTTTTTCCTGCTTGTGGACTCCAAGAAATTTTTCCAGGTGAGCTTTGAATCTTTTTGTGGCAAGCATAAGGCCCCTCACATAATAAAATCTGCTTTTCTTGATTAGCTTTCACAGAATCCTACAGAATAGCATAAGTGTAGTGTCCATAGATCACAAGGGAAAAACTATGGAAGGGGAAATGAAAATGTGAGATGGTGTGTTTGCAAAAATTTTTGGTAAAGCTTCTCTTTCAAAAAAAAGCCTGAAAAACACAATATGAATAAATGCTGAGAATGAAATGTGCTATTAGGATGGAGCCCACATACTAAAGCTAAAATGACTTTCTCTTTAAAGAAAAAAAAAACTAAGATGCTAAAAGAAATGCCATTGAAGAAAGATTTACTGTGCTCTTCTAATAAGTGATCCATGCCAAGCAATATTTCTTTGATGGGACAAAATATTCTTTCCCCAACTTGATATTTTCTTTGTTTTATAGCTAAGTTTTCTTTTTCTAGAGTAGACATGTTTAAGCAGCTGATTGAAGATTTGATTTTGGGAATGGTCCCCAATGAAAATTCAGAGTTGCCATAACCTCACTCATGAAAGCCACCAGAAATCTCTTAGGTGGAGATTCTGAGCTTGCCATACCAGGAAAGCATGACAGGACCATAATCAGAGAACCAGGATTTAGTACTGGATGGAAGTTCTGTGGAGGCTCATAAAGATGGAGTGCAAGTGTGCACAGGTTGTTTTGTAGACACATTAATATGAGTACCCCCATTGGCCATCAAATCATTCTGGAATCAGCTGCAACTTTTGTTCCCTGTCCTTCCATTTAATGAAAGCAGTGAGCACTGCTTTAATTCCAAACCAGAGCTCTCCCACAGCTCCAGGAGCCCCTCAGGGGGCAAGATGCTCTTGGTCTGCTCACTAGGGGTGTCTTGTACTTCCAAAAGCTGTCTCCTTACTCTCCCTGAGTCTTAGTATTTCTTGCACAATTTCCCCCTAACCTGCCAGCCTGTCAGAGCAGCTTTCAGGTCAAGTGCTCCTTACATGCCTCCTGTGCAGCAGCTCTGCTCCCTGTCCAGCAGATAAGGGGTTTCTGTCATACACACAGGAGCTACCTAGATGTTATACTTTAAGGTAAATACTCTCCTTGGTAGACTCAGCACAGCTGTAACTGAGCTCTGGTTTTGTTCCCAGAAACACCTGACTGCATTCCAGTGAAGTGTTATGTAAAGAAATTGCTTTAGGCATTAACACTTCAGTCCCTTTATCACCAGCTGTGCTGGCCCATTGCTGCCAGCGTTATTTTCTTATTTTCATTCCACTTCCCTGCTACTGCCAAAGGAAATTCAGCCGTAGAAGTGGTTCAGGTTATCTGACTTCACACTGCTCTGCCATCAGTGTTTTTATAGCACGGCTGCCTTGTGACATTGCAAAGTTGAGAGCTGCAGTGGTGCTGTGCTCTTGCTCTCAGCTGTGAGCTGTCTGCTTTGCAGCTGGGTTATTGCTGTGGGCATGCAGCTGCTCTCTGTGGCACTGAGCTCACAAACAGTTCCACCACAGGTGAGCCATGAGAAGGCAGCTGAACATAAAAGCCAATTTCTTTCTGTATTGTAGTCTGAAACTCTTAGATTTGGTACACAAGGTGAGAGCTAAACCAGTGGAAGCAGCACAGTGCAAAGGGGATTTTGCCTCCTTCTTAAAGGAGTGCTCTATATAACAGATAAATGAGGGTAAAAAGTATTTCACTTTAACCCAAAAATGATTTTGTTGTCTGCGTGTTATTCTTCTATATATCAAACTTTCAAACCCTGTTTATTAAACTAAGTTGATTCTTTTTTTCTGATAGAAATACAAAAAAGTAATTGGAAAAGACTCTGTGTAAACTACTCCAGTGAGTTTTTGCCCTTTGGGATAGTAAACTTACTGAAAGAAGAAGGTATTTAGAAAAATTTTGGAGTTAATTTAACTACTGCTGTCTATATTATTTTGAACCTACATGGAAACCTCTTTTATGCAGCTTACTACCAAGTGATATATACCAGGAATTAAACACTGCACAGTAAAATCCTGCTGCATTTTCCAGGCTTGCTTTTTGGTTTTTCCTTCACTGATTTAAGAAAAAACTTGATACAAGACTGACCCATTTAAACTGCACAAGCCTTTCAGTCCCACTTCCTCTGACTTTTCCCCTCTTCCAGCCCTTCCCTGAGCAGTTTGTGCTGCTGGCTCCCCACTGCATTTCCTTTTGGGTGCTCCTACCCCAGGTGTAGCACACAGGCCATGTGTGAGTTTTATGGCTCTGGCAGCTGCCAGGGACCAAACTGGGCACTGAAACCAAGAGCTGGAGGTGTTACCATTCAAGCTAAAAAAGAAAAGCCAAACTTCCACAGCTGTTGTAACCCCTTGCCTGTAACAGGTTAGGAACAGTCTGGAGCCTGTTTTTTTGTATAGAATGCCTGTTTTGACCTAAGCTCTGATGGGAAAATTTGGAGCCAATACTGTTGCCTTCTCAGGTCCTGAAGCAAGGAAATTCCAAACAAGTCAGTGTAATGTTTTAAGGTATGTCACCTGGGTTATTCAATGTTGAGTTTAAGATAGCTTTTGTTTTTAATGGAAAATAGGGAATTTCCTCAGTGGGTATGGCCAGGAACCATATACTAGAAATTTGCTACAACACCACAGGCCTCCTCTCAGCCCATATCTGCTGACAGAAAAGTCTGGGCTTCCAGCTCTTTGCCACTATTTTCTGCGCTGATCTGAGTATAAAAAGGAAAAGTCACCAGTTAGTTTAAACTGCCATTACTTATATGCTACTCTTTAATTTCATTGATGACCTTTGTAGAACTGCCTCAAGTGAATTTGTGTCTCTTTGAATGAACATATGTGGTGGCAGCACTCTGAAATAGTAACTGACTGAAGAGTCAAAGAAACATCCAAAAACTGGATGGAAACTTCTAGTGCCATTGTAGTGGGATGCAGAAGACAGAGTCTCATGATGATGTGACAGGCTTTTGGCAGGCTATGAGGAGAGAAGTGGAGGATCACTGAAAAGTCTGTGTAGGATTTGGCTGAAGCAAAAGCATACCAGCAATGCAATCTTGTGATGCCTTTTGTAATCACTGTTAATTCAGCTGATGAGTTGGGTGCCTGCAGCTGAGAAACTGAAATAAAAGTTAGGAAGTTACAGAAGGAATAAGATAAAATCTCTGCTGCTTTGATGCAAGAGTTTTACTTGATAACCAGTTCTCCCACCAGCACCTACAGTAAAGCTGAGTGGAAACACAAACTTGTGCCATAAGGCCACCAATCTGTTTGTCCAGCACAGGCACACTGCAATTCCCAGAGTGGCCTCACAGACAGAGCCAGGGCTGTGTCCTCACCCTGATCAAAGCCCAGGGCTGAAGATAGAGCATGGAGCAAATTATTGCAACTGGACATTTCCTGCCATTCTTTGCTTTCCAGCACAAGCCTTTTCCCCTCCTCTTTTCATTGAAGTGTTTTCAATTTTTGAAACGTTTCTGATCAACTGCTTTGCAATAAAAACTTGCAAACTTTTCAGGGACCAGCCCTCAACAGCCTGAGAACCAGGGAGCTGAAATAGCAAGAGAAGGGCCAGTCCAGAGGGTCTGTGCCTCTGCTTACTGCTGAGCTAAAGGAGCAGCTGCACAGCAGAGATCTGCCAACAAGTAGCTTTAGGATGGTTTTTTTTTACTAAGAAGTTAAAAAATGGAAGTACATAATTTTCCTGCTCTACAGCAGTCACCTTACTTTTACCACAAGGCATGAAAATTGGAAGCTCAGTATATTACCACAGTATTCTGCTGCTGAATCAATGCTTGTTAATAATGTATGAACTATTGCTCAGTCTATTTTGCTGTAGAAATTACTTGCATTATCAGTTTCCCTTGCCTCCATATATCTTTCTTTAGTTTTCAAACAATCTGCTTTATAAAATACACATCTCTATGTATCAGGTACCATTATTATGGAATTGCAGTGAAAGAAAACTCCCAGTATTATGATGTGATGTATTCTAAAAAAGGAGCAGCCTGGGTCAACGAAACAGGAAAAAAAGAAGTAACCAAACAGACAGTGGCGTATTCACCACGATCCAAACTGGGAACATTGCTGCCAGAGTTTCCAAATGTCAAAGATCTAAATCTGCCAGCCAGTCTGCCAGAGGAGAAGGTAACACTTTGGAAATCTTTTCTCAGCTTGTCTCGGTTTCTTTTTTTCCCCCCGCTCTGGATGAAAGCTTTGTCTAATATATAAAGACTTTAAACTAGAGTAACTTTAATAATGCTTTGACTTGATTTATGGGGGGCTGAATTGCTTCATCTAATAGGAAGAAATATCTTCCCTTAAAAAGGGGAGCTGACACTATCAGCTGTACAATATTTCTAATGCCCATGCACATTTTTTTAAAAAGTTACATTACATACAGCAGGGCTGCTTTTAAATTACGTTACAGCCCTCTAATCTGTGAGCACACTTGATGGCAAACTAACAAACAGTTCCAAAGCTTTCTGAGCAAGAGGGACTTAGTGCATTTCTTATTCCTCTAGAGCAGAAATTGAGAGAATCCATCTGCACATATGACAAAAATGCTCTGGCTCCTCTTGGCTGAGCTTGCTAGGTTTCTGGTTCTATTCACATGTGCAGTATCAATGTGAAGTGGACAAAAGAATGGGGTTTTTTAGTTCTTTATGTTCTAATTAGGGCCACATTCTCGTCTTTGATCTCACTGAGGCTTTTTGCTCCTCTTACATTTGAAGAATCCTATTGACAGAAAAATCCATGAATTCAAAGGGAGAATTTACTTTTGAGAAGAAAACTCATTTTACAGCTAATCTAAATACACTTTAACTGATTTCATTATTTTTGCAGTTGTGCACAGATAAGGGAAAAACTTGCTTTTTCTGTGTTCTGATATTTTAAAAGTTGATTTCTTAAAGCAGAATGATCTTTTGTGTGTCTCTCTCATTCTTTTCCAGGTTTCCACCTTTATTATGATGTATAGGACTCACTGTCAGAGGATACTAGACACTGTAATAAGAGCAAACTTTGATGAGGTATGGTTGTGTAATATATGTTAGAAACTGCAGTTGCAGTTTAATGATATATAAGGTTTATCAATGGATTTCAGACCTTATTTTGTATGTTATATTACAGACTTAGGGGTTTATGGTGCTCATTTTCAGGAGCATCTAATATGTGACTTCTAGCACTAAATCTGTGACACTGGCTGAGTTGGAGGAGCAAAAGCAATGGGAATATTTTTGCCCTCTGTTCTCCAGCAGGATTAAAGTAGCAATATCCCCTTACAAGATGTTGGACAGTCCATTTCTTACAACTCAAGAAGTGTATCCACCACAACTTTCAAAGCTTTTTGTTGAAAATGTCTGAAGGAATTCCTCTGGGGGCTCAGCAGAGCCAGGGCAGGTGACACAGCAGCAGCAGTGGGCTCTGCTGGTCTGTTAACAGTGATGCAGAGTGGTGGGGGGATTTCAGCCCCCCAGATATCCCAGAGGGTGCTGAAGTCTCCAGCTGCTCGTTGTGCTGCAGTGCAGCTAGGAACACACACACACTGCTCAGCAGCTCCTGCCACCTCTCAGAGGGGGATAAAGCTCCTGCCTGTTCATACCTGACTGCATCTGAGGGGTTTCTGGCACTGCATGCAGACAGCTCTGTGATTAGAGCTGAAAAATAAAACATTACTGGAGTGCAAACAGGTTTATATTACATGGGAAGGTGGCTTCTTATCTAGGATAACAAATCTGGCTATAGAGATACTGAGGACCTGATTTAAATATGATATTCAGGTCCTGGGGAAAAAAAATCAAAGGAAATGGGTCTTCTGACTCTCTCTTCTGAACAATGGGAAAAAATTCCATGCTTTTCTTCTTACTGTTTAATTCTGGTCTAAAGCTAGTTTTACACTACTGAGTCTAGAAGTTTCCATGTGAGAAAAATATATGACACATTCAGGAAATACAGCTGGGTGAGCCTCAGAATAGTTTCTTAAGAGCAAGACATTGTATTTTATTAGGATTACCAAGATCTATGGTAGGGAAGGGGCTGAGCAGCAATACATAAATGGCAAATACTCTGCTACAATTGGTGTGTTTGCTTGCTTCACTACAAATTGTGTGCAGAAAGTTACCATTCATGAGTGCTGGTGTTCTGACTCCTGTGGAACTGATCATATCATTCTCTGAATGACACCTTTATTTCCTACATTAAAATTTTCAGGGGTATATTTTGCTGTGTCTGAAATCTCTTCCCTATTTTCATGGGGTTTTTTTTGCCTTTTGCCATTTTTTCTCCACTTTCCTTCATAGTGGAGGAAAGATAAAATCCACAAGTGTAGTGTCTCTTTCCAAAGCAAAGACAGAAAATGGTATATTGACCCTTGTAAGCCATTTGCTCTCCTCCTCTCCCTCCCTCCCTCCCTCCCCCAAGGCCAGGATTGCATTCCTTTGTACACAGGGACAGAGTGCAAAGGGAGAGAAAAAGGTTTGCCATGTGGAAGCCAAAGAGCTAAACTCATCAGGTAAAAATACAGTGATTCCAATGGGTGTCTCTACTGCAGTGAAAACTAATTTCTGTCACCAACCCTGGGTGTTTCCTCTCCCTTTGGTTGATGATCCCATTGTGTGCTGGGTTACAGGATCTGCCTGTGATGCACCCCATTAGCCCAGCTCTGAGGCTAAAACAAAAGCTGTGTAAGCAGGATCTTGTAAAGAGAATGGTTATTTGACAGCCTTTGGTTATTTTAATTTTAACATCCCTGCTCCTTCTCGTGGTTGCAGGTTCAAAGTTTTCTTCTGCACTTTTGGCAAGGGATGCCTCCTCACATGCTGCCCGTCCTGGGCTCCTCAACTGTAGTGAATATAGTGGGAGTGTGTGACTCCATTCTGTACAAGGCAATTTCTGGAGTTTTGATGCCAACGGTACTACAGGCCTTACCTGACAGGTAACTGACCCCTTCTAGCTCAGCTCTCCTTTTGTATTTCCTCAGGAATGACAGCAGCTCTCAGAGAGCTGCTTGCTGCCACCCATTTCCTGACTTTAAATCAGTGCCATTTGAAAGGAGTTGAAGAGCTTACAATCTCCTGAAAAGATATGCAGATTTTAACAAGATTTGTATTATGAAAATCTTGGAGGGCTGGGTTTTTATGTAATGAAGGATACCACCTTCTTCTTGGTTTCTTAATGTACAGCTAAACCCAAACTAAATTCACTTTTCCAATCTGTGTGGTGGATTTCAGCTGGTATCTTCCTACCTGGCATTCACGTGAGTCCAGGAATTCTTGTTCATAGAGGTAAAGCAGGACAGAGATCAATAATCCACAGCAAAAAGTGTAATCACTCAGTGCAGCCAACATGATTTTCCCTCTGGCTTTACTTGTAAGTAAATCAGGAAGCCATCTTTTTCTAAATAGTCTTGTGCACCTTTAATATTATTTGACTGATGTGTTCTTGACATTGAATAATTTGTTAAGATCATTGGTCTAGGAGTTTCTTATTGGTACTGTGATTTAAAGTGTCTCTAATCAAGGAAAATGTTTTCCCCACATTGTTCTGCTCTCTTATGTGCATTTCATGACTGCTAAAGTGGAAGTATTTTACACAAGCAATCTGCTATAAGTAGAGGCTGTTCTTGATAAGACATGTACATTTTTACAGGCTTTAAAAATGTACCCTCACCCCCCCAAATCTATTTCATTGGAAGGATTAAACAGAACAGCAGTCCTTTTCTCAAGCTGCTTAGTTCTTTCATAGCAAATAAGGAGAGACTTGAGGGTGAATATAGACTTTTGTAATGCATATAAAGGGCCAGATTGTGGCTATTAAGCCATAGCCTGCACTGGAGGGGGTGAAGAAGGGTCTCATTGCAGTGGAAGCTCCTGAAGGAAATCTTGCTGACTCAGCTAGAATCCTCTGAGATACTTCCTGGGAACAAACTCTGGCTATCCAGAAAAGGCAATTTTAGTGAGCCTAGCAGTTGTCACCCACGCCCTGCTCTCTTTGGGTGTTTTTGTGGAGCAGAGCAGGCCATGTTTATTTTAGCACCTCTGTTGTCCCTGCAGTGTGCTGGGAGCACAAACAGAAAAAGCTCCTTGGCTGAAAGGGGGGAGTTCCCTGTGTCTTTTCTCTCTCATTTGTGCATTTCTAGCATTGCTGCAGGCAGTGCAGCTTTGTCTGTCAGAACCAACTCTTAGGATCCTCTGCACAACACTCCACAGCTGTTCCTGGGAACTGTCATTTTTTACTGAGAATTCCAATGAGAAGGGCAGAATGAGCTGCCTACCAAGTTTAACAGGAAATGATGGCACCATCAGGAAATGGTAGCAAGAAAGAAGAGAGAAATTTCACTTTTCTGGGAAATTTCCCATCCTGTGCAGGGCCAAGCAGGCAGGTCCTGCTCCACCTCCAGTTCCCCCACCTGTGTGGGCTTGGCCTGAAAATTCAAGCTTGATTTATTGTCTTCTTTAAACAGTTGTGAATTTGTATTTGTAGAGTGGGAATGATTTTATTTAAAGCAGAAAGACTATTTGTAAATATCAAAGTAATGCTGTACAGGGATGTGAGGTTTTGAACATGGTGATAAATTTTGCTTTTCTTGCAAAAGTTGTCAGAAGTTTCAGAAGTTTTTCTTCATGCCTACAAACCAAAATATGTTATAACACTGCATTATAATGAGTTGTAAATTAATGACTCGTGAACTTCACATGTTCACAGATTTTATAGTACAATGCATAGAGCAAATGTGATGTTGTGATTCCTTTTTTCAGTTTGACACAGGTGATCAGAAAGTTTGCAAAGCAACTGGATGAGTGGCTGAAAGTAGCTCTCCATGATTTACCAGAAAACCTACGAAATATCAAATTTGAGTGTATGTATTACCCAATCTCTCTCCATTGAACTGGGATGGACAATGTTTATTGATTACAAATTAATTGGAAGTGAGACTAGCATTCTTTTAGGAATTAAAACCTGCCATCATTATAAATCTTGCATTCACTTAGAATCTCCACTCGTTCATGAGAACCAATCTCATTTAGTGAAACGAGGCACCGCTCAGAATGATAATTTCTTTTCCTTTCTTGTGGGTTCTGATAAGAAATTAATTTTGTTGATAGTAAGCAAACATTAAGGACGATATTAGGCAAAGAAAATTATTAAACAAACCTTTAGGCTAGCAGAATTTGAATACAGCTTGAGGCCCTTGCTCAAAAAAGTGCCAGAGTTAGAAATGAAGGAGATCAAATTACCCTGTCACCACAGGAAAGGGCACTAGTCCTTTTCAAACGTGCTTTGTAGATGCCTGCAGTGCACATCACCTATTGATAAAGCTTGCTTTATTTCACAGCTCTCAATTCTTTGCCTTTCATGAGCACTAAATTCCACACCACAAAGTTAAAGGGGGGAAAAAAAAAAAACTAATTTAGGAGAAGGATTAACTATTTTGATCAGCGTGGAAAATTAGGTGTATATGTTACTGAGAACAGTCTGGATGGAAGTTGGAACAACTAATTTCAGGGTGGTTTGAATTGTTTACTAATTTATTTTAAAAATTAAACAAAATCTCAACTGAAAACATGCTTTACCACATCTTTTTTTAGTTCAAAAATATCGAGAATTTTCAACAGCAAAATATTGGCCAATCTTAAATACAGACAGAAAGAGATGGACAATGCACTCTCTAGTCATTCTAAATCTACATTTTTTAACTGCCTTTATGTACAGCATAGAGGGAATCTTCACTCTGTGATCACATCTAACATTTTCTGGATAGATCTGCAAATCTTTTGATATAAGGACAATATTGTGTGCACCCTGCTTTTTACATGAGCCTTTGTTGCTTCTGCAGCTGCATCCTCCACATCAGAATCTGTGGTAGGGTGCACAGGCAGGGGAGGAACTGGCAGGAGGAACTGCAAACTTTGGTCATTTCTGCAGTTCCCAGGTCACTCATTTCAAACCAAAAAATGCACAATGCCACATCTTAAAAGCTAATTTTCCAAAAATAGAAAATGCCTTAATACAAGGATCACATCAGCTGAAGTGGGAGCAGAGGAGTGGCAATCACCTCCTGCACCATTTCAGCCCATAATGTATTGGTATGTCGTGCAATTGCTTTCAGAAACTTTTTTCAAATTCTACCTGAAACTGCATCAGAGTTTAGCCCCTCCTAGTCCAGTCAAAAGACTCCTCCAAGACTTGATTGCATGAAGATTTAGCAACCTTTTCTCATTTCCACACATAATGTAGCGATTGTTATTTTATGTGCACTTATTCTTGCACCAACATTTTTCTTTCTATTACATAGTTCTTTCTGTTCTCCAGTTCCTTTGTGTAGCAAGAGAAAATTAGCTATGCTGAACAAGGAAAGCTTTTCCATTGTCCTCTGTTTCTCTTGTCATCTCATTATTCACAGCATCTATAAATAATTGCTTGTAATATGCCTCTGTAAAATTGAGCATTCAGATTTAAGGGTTTAGGTCAAGGTTTAAATTAAGTTAAAACTGGGCTAGTTGAGTGCATTTTATGTAGCCACAATTTTGTATAGGAAACTGGATGTTTTTTGTTGTTATTGCTCTTGTTTAATTTAATATTTTCTGAAGTAATTATCCTTACTTAGCACAGTATGTAAATATGTATCTGTTCTTTCCTGCAGTGTCCAGAAGATTCTCACAAATACTACGGCGACAGACATCCCTAAATCATCTCTGCCAAGTAAGAGTTTCAGTTACCCAAGTTTGATGAATGCCATTTTTACTGACTTTTCAAATAATTTTATGAATTGACAGGTTGGACTTTATTCAGAGGAGATCACATTAGCAGTTTGTCTCCAATATTTTTTGTGACCACCTCTGCAAAATCAAAATATAATCACTGAAAAAAACTTTTCTAGACAACTGGTAACCCCATAACATTAAATTCAGCAGGGTACTTTAATGAAACAGAATTATTATTTGATTTGAAGAGATGGTTCATTTCCAGGAAATAAATGAGAGACATTCCATTGATTTCAGAGCAGTCTGTATTTGGCCAGTTGCAAAGCAAGAAATATTTCTAAACACTCAACAATATATTCCAAGTTTAATTGTGTATTATAAATGAAATGGAAATTAGTAAAAGGGAAAACAGCAGAACTGGGGTTTATATTGATGTGTTCCTGTAACCACAGCAAGTGAATATAGAAGCTGCTCCAAAGTGTTTGGTTTTCACCAGTTTACATCAGAATTACCTGCTGAAAGTAATGAAGCCAAATTCTGTGTAGTATAAAAAGGGAGAAAATTTATTGAATTCATTAACATTTCATCCATCTTTTGGAGGGGACAGTTTTTTTCCCTGTCACCTGAAATCTCCAGTTTTGGAAGGTTAACCCTGGGAGGGGTGAAACCCATAGAAAGGAGCTCTAGAGAAATAATTAAAAAAAAAACAACAACTCCTGCAAGGAATTTTTGGTAGGTTTCTTCCACCATTATTTTAGTGGTGGAGACAGAGGTACCTGTGCTGCTTTTCCCCAAATACCACAGATCATCACTGAGCTCTGGAGGTCCATAGCCATTCAGAGGAAAACGAGGTACAAAAACCACAACCTTCTGCATCAAGCCTGGGGTCAAATCTCTCAGGTGAAGGACTCTCCAGGTGCATCACTCCCTTGGGGTGGCTGATAACCTTGCTGTGTGTTATGATCTCTGCTTAGCTCACAGAGATCTGTGTCCATGGCCATGGCCTTGTGTCAGTCCCTTTACTCTCAGCCTGTCCTCCCCATTGCCAACAGCAGATCCCTGTCTCAACCAGCCCAGACACAGATCTGAGGAGGAGGCCAAGGAGCTTTAACCTTTTCATGTGGCTGAGGGAAGAATGAGAGTCTTCACAGACTGGGAGAGGGGAGGGTGCAAACCTGAGTCGAGTTTGTTTGGTATGGGTTTGATTTTTCTTGTTGCTTTTTTGTTCTGAACTAAAGATTAAAATGAAAACCAGCAGAGCTCTTACAGACTGAGGGGTCTAGCAACGGCAGCATCAGATTAGCACTGCTCATTAGGGTCTGTGGTGGATGCACTCAAAATACTTGCAGTTGATTAAAGTAGGCAAAATGACTGAAGAGTTCTCTTGTTAGAGGGCCCTGTAATATCCATAAGACATCAAGCTGGTGGGTGGGGGTCCAGAGGAGAATCAACTTAGCCCAGCTAAGGAAGCGTAAAAGGGGATAAAGCCTATTTTTTAACCTAATAAAGCATGAACTAATGAATAGATTGGATTGGATTACAGGCATCAAGAACAGTGATCCACAGTGCAGACATCACATTTCAAATGCTGGAGGACTGGAGGAATGTGGATCTGAACAGCATTACCAAACAAACCCTCTACACTATGGAGGACTCACGGGAGGAGCACAGAAAGCTCATCATACAATGTAAGAGCAGAATCTTCAATAAAGCCAGGTGAACTTGGCTTCCTGCTGCAAATAAAGCTCAGAGAAAGCAGTGCTGGTTTTTCAGCCATTGATTTGTTTGGAGGCTTAAGATAAATATAGAGACATTTACAAAAATGGAAGGCAAAGCCCTGTCAAGGTGTTGTGTGTTGGGGCACTGTTCCTTTCTAGTACCCAGAACAGCCAATGGCATAAAACTTGAACCCAAATCCAGGAGGATTTTTTCCATGAACCTGAGCAAACTAAATCTCTGAATTAACCATTGAATGTGTGAAAGTCCAGTCTTCCCTGCTCTAGAATTGCAGGAGAATTGTCTTTTTAATGGCTTTGACACTTAAGTGGCTGTGAATTTAAGTCCCCTGTTAATTGCTTATAAAAAGCTCTTTTTACACAGTGTTTTCAAGAGTATTTGTTGGGATAAGCTTTAATCCTGAACTTTTATGACTAATTAGAAGTCCCATATCAGACAAGCTCATTGGCTAATTTAGCTTCTGTCTAGTGTAGTGAAGGGTGTGGGCTTGAAAGTGACTTTGGAGATATTGGCAAATTGGTTTTACAGTTAAAGACCTTTTGCAAATACAAAATATTCCTTCCATAATCCAGCAGGTTTTGCCTAGTTATAAGCTCAGGGGTAACCTGAAGCACACTGAGTTTTGTTGTTTTGAGGCAACAGAGCTTTGTCTTTAACATCCTCCACGTAACCTCCCTTCCTGTGAACCCGGCTGGTGCATTGTCATCTCTGTCCTGAGGAGGATCTGTCATCCTTTACCCAGAATCTGCCTGAGCAGGGCACAGCCCAGGCAATCACTCGTGGGAGCCCAGCAAGGTTTGCTGGAGAGGAAACTCTCTCAGGGAGTGGCTGGGAAGGCAGGGGGTGACACCTTCACATGTACCCAGACTCTGCAAGGCTGACTGTGGCAGTCACCCCGCTGTGTTAACACTCAAATCCTTCTCCTTGGTTCAGGGATGGGCCTTGCACTCTCTGCTAGCTCTGTCTTTCAGGAGAGGTTCTTGGTATTCTTTCCTCTCTTTCTTAACCATTGATTCATTTCACGGCCCTCTTCCCTTTTGAGGAGATAGAAACTTGACATGGCAACAAAAGAGGGAGCATACAGTGAGCCTGAAATCCAGGGCTGAGTGAATCCTTCTGTCATCTGTTACGTTTTCAAGATCTATCCAGCATCCTACCACTGGCCAAAAAAGAGTTTTCAAAGTTATACTCCCTAGTAGCAGCAACTACTACTTTTGGCTACCATTCAGAACATCCTTAATGTTTAAGGAAGCTTCTTGTGTATGTGCTATTAGCATTACAAAACCAAAGAGAATTTTCCTGAATGCTGTTGGATTTATGCAAATTTTTTCTGTAGTTTAGGCCTATATAGTCCAATAAGTAGTTAGTCAGAAATGGTAAGCTAATAGCTCATTAGTTAGGATGCCAATGAAGTGTTCAGATACGTACAGAGAATATTCTAGAACTTAGATTTTTTCTCCCATCTTTGATGTTTATTCTGCTTGACCAAAGATTTTTTCACTATGCCTTGTCTGACTTGTATGGCATCAATTGCCATATGCTTATACATCCTGTTTCCATGCTCTTGTTACTAATAATCAAGAAGAACAATTTCAGCTACTATAACAAGAGAAAAAAAACAGGTTTATAAGCCTATAAACAAACTTAAGAGAGAAACAGAGAAAAATCACTGAGTATAAGAGAACCTCTTCCTTGTTCTTCTGGACTACCTATCTCTGACATGATTTCTGCTTTATTCTCTCATTCTCACATCCTGTTGAGGTATTTTTAACAATCACCAAAGGTTAAACATCCCATTTTCTCAAGTGGGTCGTTGTACACAGTTGCATTGCTCCAGCAGCAAAGCAGGCAACTGATTTATTTTTCTGCTCTTGCTCCCCTCTTTGCACAGCACATGAATTACTTCATCTGTTGTTTCAGGCAGTTTTTGTCCAGCCAAACACTCAGGTAAGGAGACAACATTTAGATTTCTCTGTGATCCTTTTATGAATAAAGGGAAGTTTCCCATTCAATAAAAGAAGATAAGGGTGGCCCAAACATCATTTCCCTTCTTCCTCAACCAATGTTCCTGGTAACTCAGCCTTTCCAGGTCTCAGTTTAAAAATTCAGGTGTTTAGCAAATGCATTCCTGCTCATCCTCCTGATCCAACAGAATCAAGGAGGTTGTTCTTTGCATTGTTTTTGGATAGCCTCTCTGGCTCATTTCCCTAGCTGTTATCTCTAAGCTTTGCCTCCTCCAATCCCTTCTCTATCTTTCCTTTGGAGAGAAATTTCTTCCTCCTGTTATTTATAATTAGTTCTAAATGGAATTGCTGAGCACATTGAAATCATCCTGTAACACAGCAGGTAGAAAGTATCTTTCTTCTTGACCTACTGGGCCTTTTGTCTTAGCTGGATTGAAGAATAGTTTGTTGAGGTGTCAAAACACAATTCTTTATCTTCCAGCCATTGGTTCTCATGTATAAATGAAAATTAAAGTTTTAAGGACTGCAGCTGAATGGCTTGTTTTAATTTTTGCATTAACATATTAATATGTGTACTTGGAAAAGATCAAAAAGTATACAGGCCGCTTTTTGCAACTCTTCTTGATAATGAGTAGAGTATTTCTGCACTGATAGCAATTTGTTTTGAAGAAGTTTATGGACATTGTGTGTGTGTGTCTAGCATTGCAAATAGATGATTTGCAGCAGTTAAATCATGTTTTTGCAACTAAAGCATTATACAGATGAGCCCCCTATCAACAATACTCATTCACTTGGTGCCTAGAAGATTCTTTATGCATTTCTAAATCAATTTCATGCATGACATTTTTTCATCACTGGGGTCAAGGCCTAGTTTCTCAGTCTTCATAGAGAACACCATAAACACTTCACTTCTGGGCACATCAGACAACTTAAATAAAAACACTAATTTTAAAAGATAGGTTCTGATTGGCTCACATTAAAATAACACTTTCAGTAGAAACAAAATAAGAGACCCAGCAAATTTTTTGGGCCAGCACCAAGAAAGATGCATTTGTTTCCAACTAAGAAATCTCTTATAAAATAAAACCACAGTAAACCTGTGTTTCTTTTGGTAGCCTTTTGTGGTTCGTTTTTCTCTTGTTTGGAACAGAACCCAAGTTCTAAGGTGGGCTGTTGTTTGTTTTGTGTGCCAGTGTACCAGGAGTTTGATCACCTCCTGGAGGAGCAGTCCCCCATCGAGTCGTACATCGAGTGGCTGGACTCCATGGTGGACAGATGTGTTGTGAAGGTTGGTAAGGAGCAGGGACTCACTGGTGGGCATTATGAGCTCTCTTCAGGTAATGCATCTATAGAAAAAGTAAAAATAATTACCAAAAAAGTAAAAAAGGAGTTGCTAACTAGCAGGATTAAAGTCAAAGCGGGTAAAATCTCACTGGTTTTCATGGAGAATTGCTCACATTCAGGATTTTGCTTAATTCTGCTCTTGTTTGTTTTATTCCAAAAGACAGTCTTAAAAAATTAACAGGATTGAAGTTTCCAATAAAATCAATATTTCAGGCATATGGAAAGATGAAATCAGAATCATCCTAATGGTAGAATGCAAATTAAAACATAATCTGGCCTTTTAAGGTTTTAATGAAAAGGATATTTAAGTTAGCTAATTCAGTTATATAGACTCAAATGTAAGTCTCCATTACCATTCAGTCGAGGACACATTTATGTTCCTTTTGAGCTGATATGGAATAGCAGGGACTTGTATTTTATTTTAATTAAACTGCATGCAGAAACCTACTAACAAATCTTTAAAGTGTATTTTCATATGTGATCTGGCATCACCATAATTTCATATACAGTATGAATATATAATTGACTTTTTTCACTTCTGTTACTTCTTTGTATCAGGATGTTCTGTCAGAATTTTAACTCTTCATTCCAGTTGTTAGAGCTCAGAAGTAAAACCAGAACAAACCAAAATATGCTGCCTCTCTGTGCTGCAAAGCAGCCATATAGAAAACAGATAATTCTCCAGATTACTTGAAATACTTTAATTGTTTTGGGAAACTTCTCTTCTAAACAGTGGAATGCAATTTGAAATTCAGGCCAGAGGTGTTAATTTTAATGAAGAACTTGACATGAATTTTAATAAATTAATTTTAATAGCTGATTGGCTGAATCTATTCCTGTAACTCACATATGGCTAGAATAACTCCATTTTTGAAGAGTTAATGCCTAAAGTGTGCTTACTGGAAAGTATTTCTCCTAGTAAAATGACCAAGTGAATTCACAAAAATAAAAATGAGAAGGAACAAAAAACTTGATATTCAATATTAAACCTCATTTGAAACAGTAATATAAATTTGCAGTGTAGATCAAACATTATTGATTGTAAATTACTTCCTTGACTAGGAAGCAAGAAGGAACACGTTAGTAATTAGGTTAAGATGAAGATCAGAGCAATTTTTTTGCAGTTCTTTTATCATGTATAAAGGAGATCCAGCCTTGAATAATACTTTATTGATTCCTCTTTCTGAAGGCTGTCCATGGCTGTAAGGTGGTTTTCTGTCTGAGGCCATTTTGAGTTTGGGTTTTCTAATTTATAGTGTCAATTTTAATGTGAAGATAGCGGTGAGTAGTTTTTCAGTAGAAAAGGAGAAGGTGGATTTGTGCATCATTCAGCTGTGTTGCTGGTAGAAATAAAAGTTTCTGCATGTCAGACACGTCTCTGTTCTTGCAGGTAGCTGCCAAGAGACAAGGCTCTTTGAAGAAGGTGGCTCAGCAGTTTCTGCTCATGTGGTCCTGTTTCGGCACTCGAGTCATTCGGGACATGACTTTGCACAGCGCACCCAGCTTTGGTACCTGGATTTTGTTGTAATCATTGCACACCACAGTCAAAAAAAATCCATGTCCTAGCCTGTAATGTACCTTTTAAGTGAAAACATAAGCAGTTTTTACACGTCCAGGGCTCTGTTAGAAAATGGGATGGGGCTGTGGATGTTTGGGAGCAGCGCTCGGGCAGACGCGCGGCCGGGGAGGTGAAAACGCTGCTCCTCCTCCTGGGAGCTGCAGCATCAGTGACAGGGCAGCTGGGGGACTCCATTGCAGGAGCATTCCCCAGAGCACTTCAGTGCAAAGTGAGCCTGCTCTCCCAAAGCACTCTGGCCACGTGTAGAGCCAAGAGAGAGGACTTTGTGCTCAAGTGGATGGAAAGCTCTCCAGTGAAACACTTTGCCAGCTCTCCTCTTAAAGGATGTAGCATTTGAAACTGGTCTTTGCAAAGCAAGTGTGCTTCTACAACCTGTAGAGAGCCTCTTCCATTTCTGAAGAAGACATTTAGGATGAAAAAATAGATTTTTCCACACTGTTTGAAAGGAGGCTCTGTCCTTGGGTACAAAAAGTTCAGATTAAAATCAGTTAAAAGCAAGAATGACTCAGCTGGTGTGCCACGAGTGTGAACATTCAGCCACTTGGGACCAGACTTTGCATCAGGGGTGCTTTTTATAAATGCACATTTGTCTGGGTATGTTTCTAGAGGGATCAATAAAGAATGGTTTAAAATGGGTATTGCATTGAATAGCTGCAAGGTTTTCTGCTGGCTGAGTTTGATGTCCTTTATGCATTTCAAGCCATCTAATAGCATAAATTTGGATACTGTCAGTGAGATACAATATGGTTTTAAATATGTTTTATATATTGATAATACAGGTAATATTGATTTATGTAACATGTTTTTATTTTAATCTGAAACTACTTTCATTTCTTTTGTAAAAGAGTTTTCCAAACAGGTGTTTATGACATCAAGATAGTGAGTGTCCCCAGGGTGATACAATTTTCAGAAAAAACAAAAACCTGTTCAGATGCAATGCTAATGGAGGCAGGAGGAGCCCTGAAATTTTTAATATCAAAACCATATCCTTATCCTATCAGGCAGCAGGTTATCCCTACCCGAGTGTCATAAATTTTATTTAACCATGGACACAAATTTATAATAATCTGCATTAATGATGCTCTTCTTTCACTGCAAAGCCATTTGAGATATTGTTCATGAATTAGAGCTGAGCAAGTTCCAAAAGAATAACCCCTGAATGTAAAAAGCTACATGGCAGAAACTTTTTTGCACTTAATTTATACAGTTCCTTTCAGAATTATATATCCATTGAGTGAGTTCTATGGAGAGAAACAAAGACTGATTTACTGTTCTAAATATTTATGTATATATACCTTTGTTCTTAAGTTAGAGAAGAAGTTTTGCATTTTTACTGCTTTGGAAACTGTTTCAGTGGACTGATTTTTAATTTTTTCCACCTCAAACAATATGTAGACTCAAATGCTCAGAGTGTGTTTTTTTGTTTTTAAAGTGAAATAATGTGTTAGATGATGGGATCTTTACTCTGTACAGGACAGTGTATTTTTACTCTGGAAACAGATGATTCCAAAATCTGATTGAAGGAAGTGGTAATAGCTGGCTCTGGAGTGACTGGCACAAAGATTTGATCTGCAAAGCTTTCAAGCAGGGTGCTGTGGGCAGGTTCAAACAATCTCTGGCAGAATAAAAAGCTGCTCTCTCTTGCTCCCTCTCTCTTTTTCTCTCTGCCTGCCTCCCTCCCTCTTTCCTGCTTATGCATATCAAAGGCACAGTTGGTGGCAGTGTTTGGGTAATACACCCAGTGTGTAAAGTAACTAATTAGTAATAGAAACTCCATGATTTTCTCAAGTTCTGGAAATCTCACTGTTGTTTTGCTGCTCACACATAATTGCTTTATCTCTTAATAGATGCTGGTACTGTGCCTTAGCTGGGCATTGCCATGATTTCTGTTAACCCCTGAAAATCAGAGCCAAATGCTGCTCATTGTTGCAACTACAGTCTCTCGAATGACTTCTTACCTTTTCCTGAAGAAGTGATTGATTTGCTGGCTACAACTGGATCCATTTCTGTACTTAAAGATAGACTTGAAAGAACCCAAGAGTCCTGTGAGAAACAATGGCTTGCAAACACAGAATAAATTATGGTACATTGTGCTGAATAGCCATTCACTTGTGAGGCTGAAATGTCCTGATATCAGTTTCACTCCATAGCTTGCATTTAATTTGACTTATTTAAAAATATAAAAATATTGCATTCATTGCATTCAGTACCAAAACCTTGTTTGTCTGGTGTCTTTCATGCAAATTCTGGGCTCAAAAACTCTATGCAGAGCTTAAAAATACACAGTGGGAGAAATAATAGGAGAGGAAGAGAGAAATTCAAAAGAGTGACAAGGGCACTGGAGTGTTTTTAAATGCTGCATTCAGTATTGCCAACCTCAAGTCTTCAAAATAAAGCATTAGAACCCCCAAAAACAAAGACATTTTTTAAAATAGCAGATCTTGGGTTCTTGTTTGCTTTGCTTACAGTGTTTAGAGTTTGCACTTCCAAATACTTTTATGAAACTACAAGCAACTTTTTTTTTAATGAAGGCTGAGTAAGGAGTTTGATGGAAAATAGTAAATACCCTGAGCTTCACTACATGAAGTTTATCAGCATTTTAGCCTGTTTTTCTTACCTTGAAGTTACTTATCAGTAGTAACTACACTAGGATCAATAGAAACTTCCCACTGAATAACTGTAGTTAGAAGGAGTGATAATTTTGGGGAGATTCTTGAAAATCTAGGTTTCCACTGAGGCAATCCTAGGTGAATAACAAGGTGCTCAGCCATGTTTGCTGTCTTTATTGCACTGCTAAATTGAACAGGACTTTATTTAACAAGACTTTGAGCCCAAAGGGGTTTTAAAAACAAATTCTCTGCAGTAGTTAAGTGAAGATCCCCACTTTCTACCCTTGAAACTCTGGGGAAACCTGTTACCATTTTGATCTGCTCAGTCACATGAAACAAATGAAGAAGTGGATGCTTCAGGCTCACCAGCAGCCAGAGGTTTCCTCCCCACAGCAAAGGTGTTGCAGTCAGGTGTGCCCCGTTTCTGTGCTGCCTTCCAAGGGCACAGGGACTCATGGTCACCTCCCAGAGTGTGTGCCCAGCTCAGTGACAACAAAACCGTGCGGGGACAGCAGGAAACACAAAGACCACGGGGTCACAAAGGGAAGGAATGTGCTCAGAGTCACTGAAAGCTGAGCTGCCAGCCAGAATTGAATGAGGGCCTTGGGTCTTTCAAACCACTCCTGCCCCACAGCAGCAAGTCTGAGTACAGGAACTGGAGTAGGGGTAGTTGTGCTTCTGTGATAAAAGCTAATATCTCAAGGTAAACCAGTCATTGTGAAATTCAATTGAATTTGAAATTATTTGATCTTTTCCTCATGAAAGTATTTGTCTTCAAATGCAATAATGGAATTTCCAAAGGGATACCTCCACATGAGGTATTTTGGAGGAGTTTTTGTCTGGCAGTAGTTGATCTCTGTTCCTCTCTCAGATTATGACTTTTCTCTGATTTAAGCTGCTGGATGAGTTATTATTTTAACTTCACCATACTTATAGTTGTCAGAGTTACTTAGTGACTTAAATGAAAGTGTGTTAAATACTCAATGCGAGTCAAAATGAACAAAAGAGCTTTAAAAAACCAAACCCATTGTATGATAAAGTCCTGTCTGTAACTATTACAGGTTCTTCATGTCACAGAGTCTATTGGATAAATTGAAGAAACTCCCCCTTGATACTTGTCAGTTCCCCCTGCATCCCTGGTATCTACCTTTCAGGAGGGCGCTGCACAATGTCTCAGCTCTGATGTTCTGCTTCTCTTACTTTTCTCCCACAAATATGTCTGTGGTCTCTTCTTCCATATCTTTTTTCTTGTGATTTGAGATCTAGGGCAAGCATTTCTTCACCATCCCTGGTATCTATGCTTTATAAATTACAGGAAGCAACTCACTTCCTGGATGTGCAGGTGGTTCAGAAAATTCCTACCAGGATGTGTCACTAAGGCAGCCAGTTTGAGATTCCACTTCTGACAGAAAAGGATACATCCTTTAGACAATAGGACACAATTCTACTGTAGTGCAATTGTCAGAACTGATATTCAGTGCTGATGTAGGAGAAGAAGAATCTTTCAAGGGGCAGCTCTCAGCTAGGAAGTCTTCTTGCACCCTAAACCACAAGTGGTTGTAGAAGCCTGAATAAATCTAGGAATGAACAGTTTGCTACCCCCTGGTTTTACTTTGACCTCTCTTACCTGAGTAAGAGATATCTCAGTACATGGAGGCAGTCTCATTCGGGGCTGATTGTGTTGAGTACCATAATAATTGGTTTAATGAGTGTATTGAGACAGTCAATGGCTTTTTTGTTTGTTCACTTCATCACCAGGGTCCTTTCACCTTATCCACTTGATGTTCGATGACTATGTATTGTACCTGCTGGAATCACTCCATTGTCAGGAGAAAGCTAATGAGCTAATGAGGGCAATGAAGGGAGAAGGAAGCACAGGTGAGTCTGTTCTTTTATTCACTATTTGTTGTTTTATTCCACTGGTTTCTCTATTTTTTATGTTAGGACACATCTTTATCCTTATCTAACCTGCTGAAGCCTATCTGGGAGTGAAGCAGTTTTCACTCCTATCCTGATGTGAAATAAATCATTTGGGAGCTATCCCTGGTTAACACATTCTGAAAGATATGCCTGCTTCACAACATCACTCTGGATGCCTGAAACCCCATTTCTAAGCACTCACTTGGTGTTTCAAGTAAGAAATTTTTGTACTGAACCTTTTATCTTAGTTAATCTTTCAAAGCCACCACTGAATTTCAGTGGACTTGGTGTTAATAAGTTCACTGATATCAATGGATTTGTTGCAGTATAAATAAGAGGAAGAGATAGCAGGAGTGAGAAAATACAAATGGCAAAGCTGTTGTTTCTGGTACACTTTTGTTCTGATTGCCTGGAGTTCTGCTCCACTCCACACTGCCTTGCCAGAACAGAACCAAGCAGGGATTGCCTTGAGTTTCTGCTCCCCTTGTAATGAGAGGTCCTCAGTGATCTTCCTTACTTGCATCTCCCATTAATTTTGGCAAATTAAACCTCCCTGGCACCTTTGAAAGTTTCATTCTCCACTTTAGCTGTGGTTTAATTTATCATCCTGTAGATTTATGGGAAGAAAAACATTTCAGGGATTAGGGTGCTGTCTTCTGTATGGTGAAAGACTTGAATTTAATGCATTACCTTGCCAAAGCCTCTTGGGGTTTTGACAAACAAGATGCTTATTCTTGCATATTTTTCACATACCTTTAGCAGCTAAAACTATCCAGAATATCCTCCTTTTTTAGTCAACAAAGAAAGAAGATCATGGCCCAAAGCCACAGGAATGCTCTGGAGACTCCTGTTCTTTCCAGTGTCTCTAGAAGGTGTGGGAATGCCTAACTCAGACTGGACTCCTAATTTTAGATATGTAGTAGTGAATTATAGGAGTATAACACTTAAGATGTCCACGCACCAATTTCCTGCCTATGCAACAGGAAAAGCAGCACTTTCCTTTATGAGATCTTCTGAAGGAACACTGAAGGTTGTAATGGTGAATGTAATAAAATTACTTCTTTCAAAGATTTGTTCTTTCTGCTCTGTATTTCTTGAAATAGGTTCTAGAAAACCTAACTGCTTGCATTCTATTTTTTTAAGTTCCTCGGTGTTCCTTGACTCCACCTTTAGCTGTGTTTGATGGGTTTTTTCTCGTTCTGCAGCAGAAATACGAGAAGAAATTATTCTGAGTGAACCAGCTGCTCCAACTCCCTCCCCAGCACCATTCTCCCCAGCTAAATCTGCCACCTCTGTGGAAGTGCCCTCTGCCCCATCACCCATCAGCAACCAGTCCCCAGAGTATGGGGGCATAACAGCTACCACAGGTGGGTTGGCTCCTGGCAGATAAATCTGCTTGTAGGTGGCTTTTGCACTTGTTCTCCTAAAACTGAGCCTCAGAACATGATGTGCTGGCTTGCAAGATATGAGAAGCCTTCCCAAGCCAGAAATCTGTTCTCACTGTATCCACACATGATGTTCAGTCTATCAGGAAAAAAAAATCTGTGTTTGGATGTTTTATATGCCTGAAGGAAGTGTGCCAAATATTTCAAGTTTAGTGAGGTTTGCAAAATCCCAAATCATTAGAGGTTTAGGAATTCCTAGCTGGGAAGGTGGGAATATTTCAATGTATTTAACACCCAAATATGTTTGAATAGCTGTGCAAGTTTATCCTAGGAATCTTTTACACATTGCTGTTAACTTTCCTCAGTTGATGTTAGAGATTAGGAATTACATGTTTGAAGCCTATTTTCAGTGTTATACTCTATTATGGCAGCTGATAAGGTTGTTGTATTCTGGAGGGCCCACAAATTAAAAAAATCTGCACTTAAGGGGCAGATTAAACTTGTGGGTAGGATTGACAGAAACCAATAAGCATAAAACAAGCTCCTTGTCTGGGCTGAATAAATGGGCAAAACTCTCTGTGCTCTAGAGCAAAACTCATTACCTTTGGGATGTGGGCAGGACAGTCTGCCTGTAGGATCAAAGGACAGTGTTCTCTGAATTCCTGGCAAGAAAGGCAGAAATGTGAGTGACTTTCAGAAGGCATTTCAGGCAGTGAAACTCCAGCTTTGCTGCTCCTCATTAAATTGAATGTACAATCAGAATGTGGAAACTATCGCTTTTGTGATGTCCTAGAAAAGTTACAAAATCTTCTTGAAAGAATGTCATAAAGTGATGATTTACCACACTAGAGAATCTGGCAGTGCCTAAAGAACTAATAAATCTTTCTGAAAAATGTTTTTCATGTTTTCAAAGGCGCCACAGGGAAGCACAATGCGCGTTGTGCTGGAAAGAGATTTAAAAATATTTGTCCCTGCATCACAACTGAAGATTTTTCACTGTTGGAGGCAATACAATAGTCAGGAGGGAAATAGGAAGTTATTAAAGTTAGACAAGAGACAGATGATTCCTAGACATGGTAGATGAGCACACAGCTCCAGCCCAGGTGACAGTGGAGGTGGTGAGGCTCTTTGACTCTTGCTGAAACGTTGGTGTTGTGTGGAACTTGACCTGTAGGCATTGATAGATGGTTGTGCTGCCAGAACCAGAACTCAGTGTGATGCAAGGCTGTAGGCAGAAATAAAGGACTGAAAAGAAGGGAGCTGTGTGTTCTCCAGGGCCATACACTGGAGTGGAGGTCTGAGGGATTTGTATTTGGGCTGCAGGTGCCACAATGTGACTGTCCTATGAGAGTTAACAAAAGCTGTTTGCCCTGGTCCTGTCACTATAGGTCCTTGTATAAAGTCCCTTTCCATCTTTCCTTTAAGGTGCTGAAACACAGTTGTTCCCATACTAGACCTTTTTAGGCAAAAAAGCTGTTTCTGATTATTTTAGTTCTTTTTTTTCTCAGCTTTTCATTTTTAGATTATTTCAAAGGCTTTCATTTGGTTAAATTGGATTTTACTCTTATGGTCTGGTGCAGTCTCACTTTTGAGACTGTGAAAATCATTTTTGTCTTGCACAAGCTAAATTTGTCAATGCAAGTAATGCTCTGGTTAACATTAAATATGAATATGTGGCTATTTCTTTTTTCTTAATTTGAGCAATCAGTAATATCTCTGTTTCCCATGTTCATCATGGACTAGTTTTAGTTTGTTTTTACTTTACTAACCACTACACCGTGGACTGCAGTGTATATTCACATAAAGCAACACAAAATAACTATGTCTCAGCTAAAGAAAATTGCTACACTCCAAAATAGTGTGCTGAAAATGTATTATACCCACCCAAATTATACATACACATCTGTGGCATTGCATAGAATATTTTGAAACAGGAACCTCTGCTCTGGAAAGATCACACTAATGATTTTCTTATATGACTTTTATGAGGTAAATGTAAAATTCTACAAATGCTTTGCAGATCCTGAGAACCATTTCCATTGGTCACCATTAGCTCTCAATTCCCCAATTTAGGGCATCATTAACTCTTTCTTGCTTGTGACATTAGCAATAAAAGTTAATAGTTAAACTTGTATTTTAACCTTTTTGCCCTCAGTCAGTGCCCAGTACAAACCCAGCAAATTAAACTGTTGCAAGGACATGATACTGAGCAAAAGAAAGGTAAATCCTGTGTATCACACCCTGTGGCATCTGTGGTGGCACTAGTAACATTTCATTTAAAACTTTTTGTTAGGTTACTAGACAGTTAAAGGGCTCATTAGCCTCCATCCTTTCTAAATCACAAAGGCCAGATTAATGATTGCTCAAACTGCAACAATATTGTAATAAAAGTGAAAGCTGTATGGCTGACTGTGCTGCTCTCTCTTAAAGCCCCTCTTGAGGCTCTGATTTCTCATTTGCCAATGCAATCATTTTCAGACAACCCAAAATAAACTCTAAATTGTTAGTTTGTAATACCTTAGCAAACTACAGAGTTTGCTGTTCAATTTTAAGAAATCTATGCATGAAATAAGTCTTCAGGGCAGCAATGGTCATTAGAAGTCACTGTTCTTCCAGGTCTGGGCTCAGTGTTGATGTTCTGGGAATACCAGCACAGATCTAGCACCTCTCATATTTGTGTGTATGAGCAAAACAAATTTTTGGTTCTTTTCCTAAAGTTTCAGCTCCTGGGCTCACACAGGTATTTGAGAATATCAGCTCTTGCTTAATTTAATTAAACATAGTTTAACTCTCATAGCTACAGAGTGCAAAATTCAAAGGTTTCAATTTCAAAAGGCAATTATTCCCTTCAAATGGAAGGGCTTGTGAAGGTGAAGTGATCTGTTTGTTTTGGGGACAGAATGGGGGTCTCTGGGTTTCTGACTCCTTGAGGCTGACAGTGCTGACTGTCAGACATAATGCACAGGGCTGGGAGTGTCTCACTGTGTCTTCGTGGTCACTTGCTCCAGCCTAATGCAGATATAAAGGTATATATAGTTATATATAGATAGAGAATGCACCATCATGAAGCAGCTTCTGGGTTTTTTCTGCACTGCTGAATGTGATGGCATCAGTGACACCAGGGCTGTTGTAGGACTAACAGCAGTTCCATTTCTATTTGGCTCCCCTACAGATCAGATGGCCTCTTGGTTAGTATCCTCAAAATCACTTTTTTATTTTTAAAGACAAAAGAAAAAAGTGATAATAAATGAATTTCCCTATTTTAATCAAACCCTGCATGTTCAGAACACAAAGCAGAGCAAATCATTGCTCAATCACTATTGTTTTTGCTTATTTCAAAAAAACAGTTCAGTTGGGTTCAGTCATATCTAAAAGAGACTTCATCTCTTGGAGTTCAATTCTGCAACCAGCAGAGGACATTAATCATAAAGGACAGGGACCTAGGTAGGTATTAGAAAGCCAGCTATGAAAACTATTCACACTTCACTCATTCCTCCTTTTCCCCCCACCAAACAGTGGCAGTATCCTGGCTGACCTCACACGTTCTCACACACAGTCTGCAAATCTGTTGTCATCTTCCATCCTTCCTCCCTGTCTTTGTCATGGGGTCACTGAAAATAAAAGTGTCCCACAAAAGCAAAGAGGAGTGAGGCAACTGTAGGTTCCCCAGAACATTCTGAAAAAAATATTTGCACTGCTTTCTGTCATTCTGTAAATCCAGAGTAAAACCCAACCTACTTTTATTTCTAAACCTGCAGAAGAAAGGGAGTGTTCCCTTGAGCAGCTGTGTGAGGGACTATCCTGTAGGACCTCAGACAATTCTTGGTTAGGAGAATTAAACAAAGATATTCACAGCTCTTCCAGTGCAAGACCTACTTTTTACATTTGTTTCTGTGACATCTGGACAAGCACAAAGCTTGTTACTCCCCAGCCATTTATTTTAAAGTTGAACTGAGGTGGCTGCCAGTAAGATTTAAATACCAGGAGTGGCATCTCTCATCCAAGGAATTTGACTTCCCACAGGGAGCACATGAAACAAGTTGCTGTCCTGGACTCATCATTTTCATCAGACTATGATAAGGTCCCTGTTATTTTTTGAAAAAAGAGAAGGAGATTGTCACAATGTCTGAGGCCAGTCAAATCAGTATATTTGATAAAATGCAAAGAGTCTTTTGCTTCTTATTAGAGCTAGGAAGGTCATGAGATTTTTGGATCAATGGCCAATTTTTTGTTGGAAAAAATAAAATCAGGTCAAAGTAAAATTTTTGTTTTATAGTGAAGAGAAAAAGTGGGAAAAAAACCCCAAACAATGATGTTACCTAAAAACAAGTTTTTGGGGTTTTTCACCCTCTTTGTTGTCCTTTCTTTTCTCTTTGTTTTTGCCTTTTGCATTTAGGCCTGTTTTGAAAGAAAGTTGCAAACTTTCTTTTGGAAGATAACACTGGGAAAATATGTTGACCTTTTGAAATTGAAATGTTTCATTAAAATATTCTGTAGACAAGTTGTTGATATTTTCAAAACTCTTTTGTTTTCAAATGAAGCTATTTGGTAACTGCATAAGTTCTTCTGGTCCCTTCCACCTAAACTGTATTTTTTAGTAAAGGGAGGCTTCCTTAAACATTTTCCCAACTCAGGGAACCATGAATGCTTGTTTGTCCATGGCAACAGGAGCTGGCTTTTCTTCTTGGGGTCCTGGGGATCTCAGTGGTCCTCTGCATTGGGAGGAGATGAAGACAGAAAATTCCAATCAGTGGCAGAAAATGCAGGCGTGTGAGAACAGACCCATCACAAATATCCTGGCCATAACACATCCAAGGATTTCTATTGTAAGAGCAGCCTGCTGAAGTATCTCAAATGGAACTCACCTTATAAAGCCAGAATGCCTTCACTATTGCAGAATTAAGCATTTCCCACCAAAAAAAAATCCAAAAAACAAGAAAAGAAGCCTGATTTTGCCAAATAAAATCACACACACCTGAAGAAAATTATATACATTTGAAATAGTCTTTTCATTTCCCAAAGCCTTGGAGTGGACACAGACTTGGCAGTACAATCACCTCCCCCTCTGAATTAAGCCTTTTCATGCTACAGGAAGTCCTAGAATCCATACTGAAAAAAACCTGAGTCACCTCCTGCAATTCCTTTTAGCTGAAGAAAAAGAGTCAAGAGTGCCCAGAGCCCCCCAAACCAGTGTTCCCATTGGGTTAAATTCAGTGTTCTGGTCCTCATTTGCAGGGTAATCTCAGCCAGTATGGTCATGACCTCCAGCAAGAGCTGTGTTATACTGGAACAATGGATCTGTCAGCCTCCTGAGTGAAAGGGGTGTGTGCAAAGGACAAAGGTTTCTCAGCAGCTGGCTCATGAAGCTGGAGTTCCTGCCTGGAAGGGATCAGGATGATTAAAAAACTCAGCACCTTCTAAGCAAAATGGAAAACCCACTTCTTTGCTTTGCTCTTCCCACAAACGCTCTAAATGACAAAAATAAATTAAGTCCAGTCTCTGCTGCCACTAAAAAAAGAAAGAAAGAAACATTATTTGCAGGAAGGAAATGACTAGGATATTTCTGTTTATCTATTTGTCATAATTTGGGGATTTTTGTAGTGTTGCTGCTACAAGGGCTGGTACCTAGTTGGGTGGAAAAGGTACAAAGTGCAAAAGGATTCAAGATATAACATAACACTGTTTTTTTTCTAATCCTTCATTATTCTGATCCTACTTCCTGCCTCAGAGCTGAGCAGGCCAGCAGCCCTCTCCATGCGAGAGAGGCCTCAGGATTTGATGCATCACACCTGAGAAATCTCAGCACTGGTGTTCTTCCATTTCTAAATCCTGTTCCAGGGTTTTATTTTTTTCTGCAAAATTATTTCAACACCACACTGCAAGTCCACAGTGTGAGCCCTTCCAGATATGTTTAATTCTTCTGGACCCTTGCATGCTTCAGATGATCTGCATGTGCAGATATTTATGCCTCAGGTAGCACAGGTCTGTTCTTTTTGCTCAGTGCACTCCATGATCTCTGCCTGTCCGGGTGTTTCCCTGCGATTGTCTCAAGGCATGGCACCCTGTGGGTGACAGCCACAGTTAACTGTGTCCCCTTGGCTGCTCTTGCAGGGGCTATGCAATCCTACACGTGGTCACTGACCTACACTGTGACCACAGCTGCTGGGTCCCCTGCTGACAGCTCCCAGCAGCTGCCCTGCATGAGGAGCCCCCACGTGCCCTCCTCGTCCGTCACACACCGGATACCCGTGTACCCCCACAGGGAAGAGCATGGGTAAGGCACTCAGTCTCTTGGGGATTTGGATGGGGTTTTGGTGGGATTTGGATGAACTCCTGCTTAGATGTTTGTCTTTTTTTTTTTAAATACAGTAAAAGCCATTTCTTGATGTAGTTAAGTCTGTTTTGCAAAGCTGCTGGTATCGTAATTCTTTGGTTGTTGTTGCTATTCTATAATTATATTATGTCTTAGTTTTATAATTTCATTTAATGCTATTCAAAACCACAAGAGGCCTGGAGGATAGTTTTTAAAAGAGAAGGCTTAAGTAGATTTCTTTCCCGACTCCTGCTTTCCTGTGCCATGTTTGAAAAAGATAAATGTGCCTCGAGAACAACCCTGCTGTACCATGAGTCAGGAGAGGGGATCCTTCTCCTTTGCTCAGCACTGCTGGATCCAGTTCTGTGCTCCCCAGTACCAGACACACCCAGGCACACTGGAGTAAGTCAGAAAAGGATTTACCTTTGAGTAACGATGATGGTTGTGAGACTGGAGCAGGCAGAGAGGGCTCAAGGAGGCTCAGGCCTTAGCAGAGTGTATAAAAACCTGCTGGGGGATGTAAAAAAGATAGAGACAGGTTCTTTTCAGTGGTATTTAATGACAGGACAAGCACAAATAGAAGTACAATAAATTATCTTTAAATATAAAGGAACAAAAAACTCGTTTTACTCTAAGTTTTCTTAGAGTAGGGTTGCCCAGAAAAGCTGTGGAGTCTCCATCCTTGACATGACCCTGGGCAGGCTTCTCTTGTGGACCCTGCTTTGAGCAGGGGGCTTAGACCAGATAAACTCCACAGGTCCCTCCCAACCTCAGGGATTCAACAGCTACTGTTAAAAAATAGTCCACAGCTTGAAGATACAGACACATTATCACCAAGTATTCTAATATTCTCCATCACCAAAATTTGCTCAAGGCTCTCAATTAAAATAATTACAGGTATAAATTTATGTGACATTATTTCATCTGGAAAAACTTTAGTCACAGAAATATGCTGGGTTTCTCTATCTGATGTTGTGCTGGACACACACTTTCACTGGTGGCATCTGCTTCCCATCTGAGCTGGAAAATATCTTTTTGAAAAAGATTTAAAATATCATCCTCCTATTTAAGAAGAACCCCAAAGCAATGGTATGTTTCAAAAAGCTGTGGAATGATTAGTGGGAATAAATTACTGTGCATACTCAAAGTGGTTTTTGCTGTGTTTTAGATACACAGGAAGTTACAACTATGGTAGCTACAGCAACCAGCATCCCCATCCAATGCAGAGTCAGTATCCATCCTTGCCACATGATACTGCTATTTCTGGACCACTTCACTACTCAGCTTACCACAGAAGCTCTTCACAGGTAATCTGCATTTGTTACTTGATGATAGTTGCTTTAACATAATTCAGTTTGTAATTTTATCAGCATATTAGCTGTCTGAATCAATAACCTGTCTAGATATTGATGGCTCCTATTTTTTTATATTTTCTAAAATTACCTAGGTATCTTTTAATTTTAGTGGAGATCAGAAGTAGCTTTAGATTGTCAGTACAAAGTATTAACTGTAAAATCCAGCAGTCTGGATCGTGGAAAGTGTTTCTGTTTTAAGGAGTAGCTAAAGCAAAACTGAATGTAACTAGTTGTATGATTCTTAGTGTTGGGAGAAGGAAGAGATTCCTTAAGAAGAAATAAAAGTGTTTTCATTTAGCTGAAGATGCAGAGGCTGTAGTGAATTCTTGTGGGATCTCTGCTTTTGAGGATATCCATGTTTAGGAATTTGCCAAAGCAGTGAGTTCTGCATACAGTTTGAATAACTTCAGGACACCACTGCAGAGGTTGTTTAATCTGTATCCTATAGCCTCCTACTGCAATGCTGAGAAATTATATCAGTAACTCTCCCACCTCGTGAGGCTGAGCCAGCAGGAGCCAGCCCAGAGCAGGTGTGAGGATCAGATCTGGCAGGAGTTCCAAAGCAGTGCCACTGCTGGAGGGTGTTAGTGCCTCCTGCAGCTGCTGCTTCCTCAGGGTCAGCAGCTGCCCCCGGGCTCTCTGCTGGAAGGTCAGCAAAGGGCAGGTACAGGGACGAGATGGTGGCATCAGGGTGTTCCACCCACATGGCAGCACTTACCCTTTACTGGAAATTTATGGAAGTGAATCAGGGACTGCCATCCTTAACTTCATCACTGTCTGCAACAGTTTCATACCAGATGCAAAGATGTGAATTTGGTAGTGCTTTGAAACTGAGCACACAAAAGCTGCACTTCATTCTGGTCTTCAGAACCAGTCTGCCACATGACCTTAGATGAGCTGTTTCTCTTTTTTATGCTTCATTTTCCCTAGCTGTAAGATAAGAGTCATGGCATTGATCTTCTTAAAGCTTTTTTGGTCTATAATGAGCATATTTGGTCTATACAAACCAAATATGCTCATTTGGAGCAGCTCAACAATGGCTCCCTGGCTTATGGAAAGGACAAGCTACAATTTCTCACCCATTTCTGTCACACCTGGTCTGTCAGGCTGCGTGAGGTGTCCAGCTTTGTCTGAGGGCTTTTGCAGCTGCTCTGTCTTCAGCAGGAAAGTGAATGAACATTTAAGTGCAGTGTCCTGGTTTGTTTCCCTCCATTTTTCAGTGTAGGTCTTACCCTGTTATCTCAAGAAACAAGTGAAGCAAATCAAGATCAACACATTTTCAGTTTACTCATGGTTAACATGCAAACAGTAGCAAACCCTGAACTCAGGCAAATGGATTTCATCCTATAGTAGACTGTCCCTACAAGGGCAGATGTCAGATCATTTTTAACTCTTGCCAGCCTTTGAACTGTCCTGAACACATTTGAAGAACAGTTATGCTTTAATGATCACACTTTAAAGGAAAATTATTTCAATTTCTATGTGGCATGTTCTTTCTCATGCTGCTTATAAACTGAGATAAAATTTTACAGCAGAACACAGCCAACAAAACCCTATCAATGTGCTTGTTCTGAGAGGAGCTACAATGTGGAACCTTGCTTTTGAAAAGTTATTTCAAAGTCTTTAACAGTTTGATATAAAATTTGCTGACAGTGTTTTTAAAGCTAAGTTAGCATCTGCCTGCTCTGATAGCAAGTCCTTTCTTAGCTACTTTTAACAGGAATAAAAGTTTATGAGTGTCCCTAATAAGATGTCAGGGAACTGCTTTTTTTCCAGTGGTCTTTGTGAGGGGAACATGTTGCAAGGAGTTGCAGTAGGGCTCATGATGCAAAATAAAAATACAGGAAGCCAGATTTACAATGACTATATCAACAGCTGCCACTATACTGAAACTGTGCAGAGCTGTGGGAGTATAATCAGCTGGGAAGAGGAGGCATTGACCATAACTTTCAAAAGAACTCTTTGTTATAATCTACATTCTGGCCAAATACAGAACTTTGGCTCAACTTTAGCAACTATTCTACCATGCTCTTTAGGACAGTATCTAGGGATTAAC
This sequence comes from Thryothorus ludovicianus, assembly GCA_013397245.1. Taxonomy (NCBI): domain Eukaryota; kingdom Metazoa; phylum Chordata; class Aves; order Passeriformes; family Certhiidae; genus Thryothorus; species Thryothorus ludovicianus. Next base: position 52,298 of record VZTB01009909.1, read on the forward strand.
TCCTATTAAAAAAAAAAAAAAAAAAAGCACTGTGTGTGTGGTAAATTCTCTACAGACATATATTCAGGGAGAGCTCTTGTTCCAGACAAGGGTCTGAGCCAAAGCAGGTGACATGTAGCTGTGGCAGGGTTTAAGCTGCAGCTATTAATAAGTATTTTGGTCTTGAAGAACATTATATCCAACCTCTTTCTATGGAAGAAACACTCCAGGTTTTATCAGCTACTTTGAGAGTTTTGATTTTGTCATTGGAATCTTCAGAGTGAGGCTGTACTAAAGAAGTCACACAGATATTTAACTATTTACTATTTTACTAGTTACTATTTAGTACTACTTTACAGCTCTCAAAAAATGCAGGTGGGGGTCTGACAGTATAGGCTGACCCTGCATTTATGAAGATCATAATTTACTTCCATGGCCTGGACAGAGCAAATCACTCTGGGAAGTGCTGCAGCAGTACAGTCTGCTGCCAGCAGATCAGCTCTGCACCTCTCAGAGGCCCAGGGCAGTGTTTGGGCCATAGTTAAAGGAAATTTAAGCAGTGTTTGTACTCTGACTCTCCTGAACTGCTCTGGGGAATGCAGTGCTCTCATGTAACTTCCCAGGGTGCAGCATGCAGCACCAGTCAGTTTTTCTGTAAAATACTGCTTGCCACAATTGCACTAAACCATATCTTCCCTTCATACACCTCTGCAGCAGGATTTGCTAGGAGCAGTACTGGAAGACAGCAGTAACTCTTTTTGTGACAGTGAGGGAGCCAAGAAAATCCTCTCTCAGACAGAGTCCATGCTTTCGTGTCCATTCTTGTTGGTCTGGCCCATCTACTTTGGGAAAAATAAAAGAAAGAAGGGGAAAAGTTCTTAATCCTCCAGCACACACACATTATAAACTCATGGCTATAGCAATGCAGTGAGAATAACACCCTCCCCAATAACCACTCTGTCATCAAACAGCTGGTAATGACAGAAAGAGAAAAATACTGCCCAAATGCCACCCATGCAGCAAGAGTCATTGTTCCCAACTGTATGGCTTCATAAGGGCCTCGAGACTGTTAGCATGTAATTGAAGTAATTATGTATTGAATGCAACAGGAAACAGATGTCTTAACTTCTTTTGAGATAATTACAAATAGCATTTTCCAAAAGCTCCAAATGCCACTCCCAAAAGTACCAAAATCACTTAGATGGACTTTAAAGTTTCACTCAGCTCAATTAACAGATTCAATACGGTTCAATTTGTGGAGAAAAGGGTCAGGTTAAGGGTAATATAGAGGCATTTGATCAATAGTTTTGATTATGTGATTTTATAAGTTTTAAGCATATTTTTATGAAGGTAATTTATAGCCAGCTCTCCACAACTCAGTAGTTTCTGGTGTGTGTTATTTGCAAGTCCTGAAGTAGTGGCTAACATGCAACATTAATTTACAGCATTCAGCAAAAGTGGGAGCTAATAAAATGTAAAGTCAGAACCACAGTCATAAGGAAAATATTTTGCTGTTTGGACATTAAAACCTTTCACTTCCATTTATAATTGGTTGGTGACTTGAGAATAAGGATAAAGAGATTATTCTCCATCCTTTCACTGTAGAACCTCAGCCTTCACTTCATGCGAAGACATATTTAATGTTGTATTTTCCAAAATAATACTAAAAGAAGTTGAATTAATTTTACTTTTGTGGGCAAGGCCTTAACAATAATCTGCTCAAAGTCACACGGGTTTAAAGGGCTTCTTGTCTAGGTCTAATGGCAGCAGTAGTAACAAGTGTGAGTCAACCCAGAAAATGGTAATTTCCTGTCAAGAGTCCTCCAACAAACGTCGCTTTTATTTGTGGCAAAGCTCACTAGGCCCCAGTGTTTTGAGTTCAGCTGAAGCACTCTTCATGGAGCCAGATGCAGAGTGTGAAAGGTGATTCAGCAGCATGGGCAGGCATCCGCCCAGATGGCTCCACTGTGGACACTCCAACAAGGCTCAATAGAGGCTTCATGGGCTCCGTTCACAGGCAGGCAGGGGCCAGTGAGCACTTTAAAAATATTGTCTTTCAATAGTCTCTTCACTGGAGGGAAAAAGAAGGCACTGAGTCATTTGTGATTAGCTGACCTACCGTTACAAAACTTTCCATCTTGAGCTCAGTCATAACAGAATTTATTGTAAAATCCTGGATATTTAGAGTCCATGTTATTTTCAAGCAATTATTCTTTCTACATTCATGACACATTCATAAACACAGCTGCATGGGGTGTGCTGGCTGAAAAGGAAAAGCAGACACTGCATCCTGTCCCCCCTTGCACAGCCATTCCCCTGCCTTCCCAGGGAGCCTGAGCACGGCCTGGGAGGAAGAGGAGGAACATCTTTCTCTTTTAGTGTATCCTAAAGTTCATTCTGGGAGATTTCATTCGCTCAGTTGCACAAGTTCTGTGGTTCTAAACGACCAAAACCATATTGTACACACCATAAGGTGGCTTCCCCACATCCTGCTGTGTGCAAGGAGACCCACCACATTATTCCCAGAGATCACTCTCTTCTTCTTGATGATAGGTGAATGCTTTTGCAGTCTACAAATTTTCAAATATCAAATTATCCTGGCTGAAAACACAGACTTCTCTTGGTGTTTGTAAGGGATATGAAAGCAAGTAATTCCCCTGTTAGGAGTCACAACTTTTGTTTCAAAACCTCAAAGGAAAATTGCACTGAGTCAGGATGGCAAAGGCTTCTGTTATGGTTAACAACAGAATAGATCAATTATCTCACTGGGAAGAAAACAAGAGAGAATCACTGGTGTGTTATGGCAGGAGTCTAGGGTAACTCTGCTGTAAGCACAACCTTTAGTACAAGAATCTACAGTGATTTCAAGTACAGATCAAAGGGTAATAAGGGCAAACACCACTGTAACTGGTATGAAGTAAAACACTACTGAAGACAAATAAGAAAGATTTTAGCTTGGGCCACACATTGGTTCAAAGCTTGAGTTTCATTGCAGCTGATCCTTGGAAGTTCTCATCTTCAATGAAAGCCAACAATTCTGAAAGTTTGATTCTCTTTCAAAGGAATAGAAGGCTGTAGCCTCTGCTGAACTTTCCTACTGAAAAAAACTCTCTGGGGTGAAGATGGAGATGTAGATGGTGTTGTATAGACCTGCTGTTAGTGCTGCCAGGACAGGCAGCTGGATTGGCAGAACAGTGTTGAAATGTTAATGTTTCAGGGTGGTGCTGCAGTTTAACACCCTGTTTCAGCAGCTGTGTTGGCACAGGTACATCCAGCCTGTGTGGTGATGGGAAGTACAGGCTAGAAAACACCTTTATGTCTTCCCTCTCTTCTGCTTACTGGCCTGACTCCCCAGGAAAGGCAGGGATGTGCTAAATCACTAACTACAGTACATTGGTCAAAATGTTTTCTTTTCATCTCTCTAGTTAGGAGTGGCCAGTGTGTGGCTCTGAGCTGCCTGAGGCTCGTGAACTGTTCAAACACATTTGCCAAAGCTGGGCTCTGCTCTGGAGTGAGAACACAAACTCCTCCTGGAAACACTGCAGTTGCCTTGGGCTTATGCAGCTGATTAACCCTGGGCCCATCCACAGTGGAGTAATGTAATGAGACCCTTTGGGAATCTCTGCCTCCCTCCCAGGAACACCTGCTCCAGCTGTTCTCTTCCTCAAAATATGAGGAAGGGGTTATGCAGCCATAGAAAACTTTGGCATGCAGCTTGCAGGGTTTGGAAGCATCAGAAGGGATAGTCCTGCTTTGGTGGCAGCTTTCTACTTAAGGAAATACCACAGTGCCAAACAACCCAAGATAGGAAATTTTAAATGGGACACTTTTTGCAGAAAAGGTGTAAAGATGTAAAATGTAGAAGCTCTGAAGGTACATGGCTGGCACAGGGTGACAGGGATCCTCAGCATCTCTGTGATGCACACAAGGGGACAAAACAGGGAGAGCTGTTCCTCAGACACAGCTCACAGGTGATCTGCTCCTGCAGGACAGGCATGTTGATGTATTATAAGATAAATACATGCTAAGAAGGCCCCAAAAGCACAATTTACTTTCTATTGCTAGGCAGCCTGTGGCTATAGATGGCAAAAGCTTTTCTGGTTTCCTTCTTAACTTGTCCTTCCTTAATGGAAGCTGTTTGTCAATCTTCTTTGGTTTCTAGTTTCCAAGTGTCACTGTGAACAGCTGGGGAATAGAAGGATTCTTCTCCTGCCTGCCTCTTTCCATAAGTTCTCCAATGAGCTGCTGGCTCTGGGGCCAGACCACACCATTTTCCTGCAGAAACTGTCACAATGTCTTGTGAACACTTTAAAGGGAAGGCAACTTCCCAGAAATAAAGATTCTTTTGCTCCCCTCCTTCAAAACTCAGTTGAGTGAGGAAGAGTTGGGACATTTTTATTTTCTGATTTTTAGTAAATAGTAAGTTTTTGAGTAGAAGTGGGAGGAAAAAAATTAATTCAATCTATTTTTCTGTTCCCAGATACACCTAGCACATTGATAAATTCATTCAATATTTTGCAAGACTCCCTGAAACTTCGGTTTACAGCAGACTCTGGTTATCTGAAATCTCACCTTCAGTACGATACCTTGTTGTTGGATAGCTGCTAATTCATATGATTTTGGCTTTCCTAAAGACAGAATTGTGACACCACCAGCCCTTGTTTTAAAATTAAATACGTGGCAGATGATTCTTGTGTTTAATTTATATATTTTTTAATTGCAGTACCCTTTCAACGGCCCGACATCAAGGATGGAGCCCTGTTTGATGAGCAGCACTCCCAGGCTGCACCCCACACCAGTGACTCCACGCTGGCCTGAGGTCCCAGCTGCCAACTCCTGCTACACGAGCTCCTCCATGCACTCCACGAGATACGGGAATTCCAGTGACATGTACACGCCCTTGGCGACGCGCAGGAATTCCGAGTACGAGCACATGCAACACTTTCCTGGCTTTGCCTACATCAACGGGGAAGCCACCACAGGCTGGGCTAAGTGAGGAGGACTGGCACCAGCTAAGCCCACGCGAGTTTTCTCACCAAGGTCCAGAAGCTCCGCGCCGTGCGGGACTTCTCGTGGACGTTCCTCGTGGGAGGTGGAAAAGGAAAAGATTCTGGGCAGATAAATGTAGTTCCTAACGTGGGCAGATTGCAGAGCAGTATGACTGAATGTTCCTGTAGCAGAAAAACACTCTTGTGCTGTTCTAGACCACTTTTTGGGCCGATCTGTGCCTTTCTTAATTCTGGGCCAACGCTGTGTGCTCTCAGTTTGAGTGAGCCATTTTTACCCCCTCTCTTATTGACAAATGTTAATGAGTCTTATAAAAAAAAAGTACTGAAACAGGACCTATTTATAATTTGAATTAAAGACAGGAAATTCACCCTCAGCAAAACTCCATCATCTGTTCTTCTTTTAAGCTCTTAATGCATTCCTTAAAAACCATTCTGCCAAGTCATGACTTACTCATATCAATTCCTCTGTCTGGTTCCTCAAAAGGACACGTGTTGCTGTAGGTTTCAGTTTACACCTAACTTTGTATATTGATGCACCTTTCTGTTGATCCAGTAAGTTTGATCTTTACAAAAGAGAAGAAAAGACATGTAGCATGGAATTATACACTGCCTTAAGTTGACTATTGTTCTTATTATATATGTATTTGTGTTGAGTTTGCACAATCTGGAAAAATCTAACTTCTCTGGTCAGTAATGACAAGGTAAGAAGGGACTTGGGGACTGGGAAGATTTTGGATTCAGAGCCACATATGTTAAATATGATGATATGAAGCAATTATATAAAGAAAATGACAATGCAAACATGATTATTCGCTTAATTATCTATTAACAGGTATGAAACTGTCCTCTCAATTCCTTCACGTGGTGATAATTCTCTATACGTCTACAAAAGCAAAATTCAAAGCTGTGCCTTTGAAGTTATTCTGTACTGTGTATGTGTGGAGAAATGTATTGTATTTTGGGGAGAATTTTTCTTAGACATTTTCCGTCAGATTTGTAGCTATTTGTGAGTTTTTGTTAGTTTTTATTAACATAGCTTTTTCTTCTGTATTATAAAACGCACCAAGCAATTATGGTGGACCTATTACCCTATGGGTAAGAAATAAATAAATGGAAATATGACAACAGGCATTTTAGCAATTGTTTTGTAAATAAAATCTTTGATAGCACCCAGTGTGATGATAACCGTGTTTATGCCTAAAATGGACATAAGTGTTATTTGTACAGTTGTGCAAGATATATGAGGGATTTTCACACCCAAATAAAGTTCTTGAAAGTAAATAGATGCCAGTTAAATTTACTTAAATACAAAAAATGTGAGATGTCATCATGTGTGTTTTTATCCAAGGAAGGACTCAAGAACAGGTCAAATTTTTGGCAAATGGGTGATGCAGCTCCACTTCCTGATGGACTGGGGATCATGACCTGCCACGGTCCCTCCAAGGACCAGATCCTTGGTGAGATGTCTGTGGGTAGAACTGAGCAGAAACTCAACGCTGGGTCTTTGGAAGCACCACTCAAGGGAAGTCAGAAGCACTTCTTCACTTTTTTACAGTGAATTGTTAAACCAAAAGAAGCCTAATCCCCATTGACTGAAAGAGAGGAGAAAATGAGCCCATTTTAGCATACAAATATTCCATATCCTTCAACACTTTAGGGGACAACTCTGTTATCTGATTTCAAGAGCTCAGGCAGACTGTTCAGGAAGGAGGGATATTGGGCACAGTGTGAAACCCAGAAATAAAAAACCCTCTCTGAGTGGAGAACTGCAATGTCCTAGGAAAGGGAATTCTGACCAACAGCAGCACCACAAAGCTGCTCATGAGAAAAGAGCTAAGAACATCATCGGTCAAACAGGGCTTGGAAAGACTTTTACAAAAAAATCCTCCACAGTCTTTCTTTTGTTCTTCCTTTTTTAAAATTAATGTATAAACTTGTGTTGATGCCTCAGGAGTGTGGATGTGCACTTCCAACTGCCTTTGAACTGCTTCCTGACGAGGGCTCTGAAATTTAAAGCAGACCTTCAGGGGGGCAGTGTATAGAGTGGTGAAACAGAGGCCACAGCTGCATGAGAAGAGCTGTGAGGGAAAGCAGGACTCATCCTGGGCCACAGCAGCACAAACCACAGCAGCCTTCAGCTCACAGGGCGTGCAGCAGCTCAGGACAGCACCATAACCTCTGGGCAGAATGTCTGGTGAGGGGCAAGAGTGTCCTCAATCCCCCCAAACTGCCAAACCCCCCCAGTCAGAGCCTGCAGGCTGCTGTTTCATCCTTTCCCTTGACCATGGAAACTCAAAGTTGGAGTTTCTTGCCCAGCTGTGAATTTGTGTGCATATAATGTAAATATTTGACTATGCAAGCGTTGCTGAAGAAATTTTTATACACATTCTGAAATATTCAGTCTCAATTGTGGTTTCTTTTCTGTTAATTTTTCACTATTTTCTTCTATTTACTCTCTTTTCTCTCTTTTTTCTATTTCTCTTTTCCTTTTCCCTTTTTTCCCTTTTATTTTCTTGCTTATAGTCTCTTTTTTCCTAGCAACAAATATACATTTTTATAGATAAGAATGATCACATAAAGATGTGATCTTTTTCATGGGTTAAAACACATAACAAATTATATATATATAATATATATATACACAGTAGAATAGAATATTCTAACATTATACATTACAGCATAACTGGCATAACACATTTAATATTTTTAAATAGATCTACACACACATAAATATATATATATGTGTACGTTATGCCTATAAAAATCCATTACAATTCCTCGAGATTTTTCATTACCAGGTAGAAAAAAGACTCAGCGGGGGAAGAGCAGTGAGAACTCCATTCAGCAGCATGAATCCTGTTTTTGTCAGGCTACCTCTTGCTGCTAAGGTCACTACCCTTTGACAAAAATGGCCTCTGACCTCTCCAGCCCCACAATTCTGTTGTGACTGACCCTGAAACCCATGAAATTCAGGGACAGACATTGCTTTGGAAGGTTTAGATAAAGCTGACTAACATGGAAAGGGCTCATGGTATGCACCCATCTGAAAAGGTCTGGCAGCTCTTTGGTAGAGGATGCAATTTATTCTGTCCCTCTCTTTCATTGAAATCCTAATCCTTCATATGCTACATAAAGTGGAAACTAAAACGCGCTGATGATGAATAACAATGTGCCTTTAAAGGGCAGTAACAGTTTCCTAATCTTTATTTTTCAGGTTTTGTAATTTAAAAAAAAATTAATTGGCTATGTGCAAGTAAAATTAGTGTTTTGCTGTGCTGTGAAGTAAATCTAAGCAGGCTTATGCTTTATTCTAGAGTAGTAAATCTAACAAGCAAAAGACTCTTTTCACTGGGTTTCTCTCCAAAGCTGCATTAGTTTGCAGATGGATCTGACTAAGAAGAAATACCTGCACACTGCATGGCTGGATTTTGTTACTCCTTGCAGTCCAGTGACTGTGCTGTTCTGTATTTACAGCTCTGTTCTTGTGGCAAGAAACGCCCGAGGAGGAAATTCAGGTTCTGGTTTGTGTCACATCCCGAACACTGCAGACCTGCAGGGTCACAGGAATCCACCGTGGAACCACTCACTCGGGAGATGGAAGCTTTCTCTTTCCCATGAAAGGTTTCTCTTTCTCACCAATTCCTGAATTGAAGGAATAAAGATTTTAACGAGAGACTGGCCACCTCTCTGTAAGAACGTGTTTGGGTTTTAGGGTTTTTTTTTTGTTTGTTTTTTTGTTAACTTCAATATATCATTTTCTGCTATCTGGACAATGAGTTTTGATTACAGGGACCTTGAGTATGGAAATATTGTGTATATGCTCAGTGTGGTTTAAACCTAGTCTTGCAAAACCTTTATAGAGACACGGTTCACCTTTGCCCGATTCTGTCGATGCAGCCCACCTTCCCCTCCGGAACAAAACGCAGAATTTCCGCGTACCACCATTGCTCTGGTGGGTTAGACTGGAGAAAAACGGGATTGATTTTGCCACCAGACGCTGTGGCAAAACCCCGCTTCAGGGAACACACACAGACTTCGCCCGCGGCGGGAGCCCAAAGATTAAGAAACAGCTTAAGAAACCTAAAAGCATAAGAAAAAGCGGCCAGACCTGGTTGTGGTAGCCCCTGGCTGTGTGACAGACGCAGGTGGCATCGAGCACAGCACCGGACACGCCTGAGGCGAAGGGCGGGCCCGGCCGGACAGCGCCCCGCGCCGCCGAGCGCCCTGAGGGCGCCGCGGGCACGGACTGCAGCTCCCATCGTGCCCAGCGGCAACAGGGCCGGGGGCGCCGCACCGCGCCGCGCCGCTCGGCATGCTGGGAGATGGAGTCCCCTCTCCGCGACAGCCGGCAGCCANTCCTGGCGTGGTACAACGAGGAGGTAACGGGTCCCATCCCCCTGCCCTCTGCGATGCTCCCCCGGCGGTGTCGCCGCCCCGCCCCGCCCGCAGCGCCGCCAGCATCGTCCCGCTGCCCCCCGGCTGAGCTGTGCCGCGGGTCCCCGGCGCTCCCCGCTTCAGCGGCGCTCCCCTGCCCGCAGGCCGTGCGGAGAGCCAGGGCAGTGCCTGGAGGAGAGCAGGCTTCCAGGGGAGCACAAAGCCCGCTGCCAGCCTCGGGCCCCGCACCTTCGGCGCTGGTTTCTGCGCGCCGGCCGCTGGTGTCGGTTAGCGGCGATCGGGATGCAAACGGAGCTCGTTGATAGCGTTCATTTGCCTCACAGGTGTTTTAATCTGTACCACGGGGCAGGGGCTGGGCAGAACACTGAAGGCTCTTGGTACCTGCCTAAGGTGCTGCCCTTTGTGGGTCACCGGGAATAGGGAGGGCTTCCATCGCCTGGCCAGTGGCCGTGTCAGTGTGCAGGGGCTGGCAGAGCTCGCTTCATTTCTCCGTGTTTCTGGCCAAGAAAAGCGAAAGGGGAAGACAGCTTAGAGCAGGTTGAGCTTTTAAAGCTGGCAGGAATGGAAAAGTAGTAAGGGTCTGCTGCTGTTGCAGTAGTCTGATATGGGTATGCTCATTCAAGAAGTGAAGGCGTTTCCTGCTGATGTAAGGAAGTGAAAATCAGAGTGAAAATAGATGCTGGGTGGATTTCATGTTTTTCCCCTCTCTCTTCTCATAGGGACATTTTGACACTTAGATTCTAGCAGAGCAGTACGGTTCATTCTGAAGGATTATGTCTCAACCCATCGGGTGTCTGCCCTTTGCACAGGTGCTTGTGTGACTGGTACCCAAGTCTCTAAAGCTGGTACTGGCTCAGGGTTTGGCTTTGGCTGTAATTTAAATGCAATCCTGTTTAACTAATTATTGACTGAAATTTAGGAATCTGTTACAGGAATGAACATTTAGATCTTTAGTTGAAGTTTCATAGCTTTGTCATTAGGGGAGAAGCCAAATGAATATGGATGTGATATTGTGGATATTCTTCAGCCTCCAAGAGATGTCTTGAAATTTGCAATCTCAAGTGCAGTATGTTTGCATCTAACAATGGCATAAAAGAAATAACTGATTTCTTCATGTAAACTTGGGCTTGTAGAAGAACCTTGAGTAACAGTCATGGCATAGGCTGCCTTTGTGCACATGAAATTCAGAGGTAGAGATTGATGCAGCTGCAGGGCACTTTCTCTGAAGGATTGGTAGATCAGGAGTTCCTGAGACACATCTGTTTTAATTTGTTGACCTCTGAGGTACAGAGGAAGGATTCTGATTAAAGGAACCTTTTGTCTCCATCCTTACTCTTCAGAATGACCTCATGTTAAATGTGTTCTGTCAAAAAGCATGCACAAGCATAATTTCTTCATTTTGCTGGATTTTATGCCTTCTCAGCAGCTTTCCCAGATTAATTATTCAGGCTTGAGTTGGATCCTCAAGGACAGAGTGAGAGCTCGTGCAGCTTCAATTCTGACATTTAAAGTATTTGCATGAAGTCTTGGAGTTAAATGTGTAGCTAAATGCTTCTTTTGGAGTGGGATGAGAAACTTTCATGCTGTCTCAGTATGACAATGCTCTTACTGTGTTTCTCGTTCAAACTTTTTAATTGTATTTCCTCCATCTATTTTTTGTACACTTTGTTTCTGACTCTTTGTCTATGGGCCAGCAAAGACTGGGCAGAGTGTTCCAGAGCTTTAGGTTTCATTAGGGTTTTTTTTTCCAAATAATCAATTTAATATGCTGTAATTGAAAAGAAAGGATGGATCAAGTGTAGTTCCAAGGTACAGGTGCCTACAGAATAACCATAATGAGAGAAATGAATAGGTCTGTTGGTGCCTCTCTGTGCTGTCCCATTTGCAGTGATTATTCCAAATCTCTGTTCCCCTACTGCTTAGGCTTGTTCTCACTACATTGCTTTTGTAAATTTATAATATATATTTAAAAAATATTCATATACAAACATAAAGATTGATAAGCAATTAACCAAGAGAATGCATTTAAAGCTCACCTGCTTTTGACTGGCATGGTGCTGAACTTCTGTGGTCCAGTTGGGAACCCTTTAAGAGAGGAAGAGGATTATTTGCCTTCTATTGAGAGAGGAAAGGAATGATTTTCCTACTATCCCCAAGGCTCAAGATGTTGGTGGCCGTTGGTGGCTGTGTAGATGCCCAAGGCCTTTCTGTGTAATTGTGAGCTTGGGTCATGAAAGGTAAGAAAGCCCATGACTGTGCTATGGGAAGTCACTTTTGTTTTCCAGTCACTTGCATGATGTAGCAAGTTGCATATTAAAAGTAGAAATTGAGATTTTTATTTTTTTTTGGAAGCTGTTCATCATGCTTGATCATATAGATTGGAAGTTTTAAAATGTTAAGAGAACTGTCTGTTTTTTTTGTCTGACAGAATAACTTGCTGCCTTAACAATATCTCACTAATACCATTCATTCCTCAGGGTACTAAAGTAGAGCTAGACCCAACTGCTATTTAAAGTGTTTAATAAAAAATAAGGAGTTGTTGTTAGACCATATCTGTCTTGTGTTTAGCTGTACCAGAGAAACAAATACCTTGGTGAGGTGTTTTGGAAGCTGCCAGTTTTTGTAGCAAGGCTTATTTGATTTGTACTATTTGTTTTCTGGGCAAGATGATGCTGTGGTGGTTCTGGGTTGGAACAGCCAGAGCAGTCAATGCTTGCAAGCAGGATCAGCCTGGGGAAGAGTCTGGTTCATGAGGTATGTGTAAAACACAAGGCAGTCTCTCATTTTTCACCCTGTCAAGTGCCATGTGTGAGGTGGTTGACTCACATCCCACAGATAAAAGCCTGCTCTGCACCAGGAGGAATTGTGAAATTCTTCACTGGAGTCTCTTACTGAAGCTTTTGCTGTTGGGGAGGATGAGGGAAGGGTGGCATGGTTGTAGCCTCATTACCTGAGGCTGGGTTTAACCTGAAGTTTTGAGCAGTTTTGCTGGTGTTGCATCCTCAGCAGCTGCTGTGCATGTAACAAACACAAACTCTTGTCTTTACTTACAGAATCGGGCCACTTTCAGGTTTGACCCTGCAGATGAAGACAAAAGAAAGGTGAGTAGAAAAGGCTGTTGAGCTGCATACCTCAATGTAGAAATATAAAAGAGTAAAGGCAGTCTCTCAGCTTAGCTGCCATTGTGAAATGGTGCAAGCAATGAGTATAAAGTTATATTTTAATTTTTACTTCTTCAGTCCAAGAGACATGGCAACTACGCATTCCCTTTTTCTTTCTGAAAGAGAAGATCCCCTAGCAAAGCCCCCAGTCTTAAATGGAAGTAGTTACAGAAAAGACTTCTGCACTAGGGCTCTTCCCCTCCGTGGCTGCTCTGACTTCTCTGGTAATTTATTCATGTTGATGGTCAAGAAGCCAAGCTGGGGAGGAGAGGAGCATGGAGGATCTGTGTCCTAGGAGGCAGAGTGCAGTTTCTGTTGTACTGGGAGCTGCTTTGGGACTGTACTGACTCTGGTACCCATGAGCAGTAGTGTTGTCTTGAGCATAAGGCATAAAAACCCATTGGAGTCCCTTCACATCAAGCAATCTCTTCTGGCCTCTCTTTTCTCCCCTTTGATTGTCTATTTCTGTCTTACAAAAGGTAATAATTCTGTAATTCAGATGTTACAGTTCTGACCTGCAGATTATTGGAGTGTTGTATTTTCTCATGCTGCTTTTATGTGACTGTTTACTCCTGCAGTCTGTTGGTATAAGGAGTCCATGAATTATTTTGACATCAAGAACAATCTGTATTGACAAAGCAGCAGCTTTGCTGATTTGGTAGAACTGCCACAGTCTGCCTTTAAGTAAAACTGCACTGTGTTTCTGTGTCAGAGGTGTTAGTCCTGAAAATAGTACTTAAAACGGGAGAAGTCTTTCAGTTAGGTTGAAGTGGCCACACAAATTACAGCTGATACCAAACATGGAGTACTAATCCTTGTATTGAAGTAGCAGATATTTTATTTTGTTTTTCTCCCAGCCTCCTGACTGAAACAACCTTAACCTAAAATTCTGCAGGTGCTGTAGATGTGACTGTTGTACTTTAATATATTTTTAAAAGCTTTCACTTCTTTCTAGCTTTGTTATTCTTCTGTTGTTGTTGTGAGTCCTGATACTGTAACTGTAACTGGCAGTGTTGGGTAGCAGCTGCCATTTTGGCTTTTTGCTTTTGCAAATGTTGATGTATTTGGATTGTGTCCATGAGGAAAGCTGCTTTTGGTGCTTTCTGGAGGCCTTTGGTAACAGTTCATATTCTGAAGTGCTAATATGAAATACCTAATATCTCAAGTCAGATAAAACCTCAAAAGTTATATGGAAACTTAGTGAAGAAGTTTCTTAATGCCACCAATATTTTGACACTAAAGCTGTTCCCTTTTTCTTTGTTGCGTTTGCCTAGAAACTGTGTGAGGGAATTCTAAACATCCTTGAAAAAGACACAAAAACTTCATGTCAAGTTGCCTGCCTGGAGGCCCTCCGGATTCTCTCCAGGGACAAGAAGGTTTTAGTGCCTGTAACCACAAAGAGGAACATGCAGATCCTTATGAAGCTAGCAAAGCTGGACACTGTGGAAGACCCTCTGGAGAGAGTATCTGAATATCCTGTGATAGTAGAAGCCTTAAAATGCCTCTGTAACATAATTTTTAATAGTTCTGTTGCACAGAAGCTCAGTTTGGAACTGAACCTTGCGGCGCTGCTCTGCAATCTTCTGCAGAAATGCAAGGACCAGCAGCTGGCTGATGACATTAAATGCTTTGATTTGCGTCTCCTCTTCCTCCTGTCACTCCTGCACACAGATATTAGAGCACAGCTGCGTCAGGAGCTGCAGGGGGTGCAGGTTTTGACTCAGGCTTTGGAGAGTTCCCTGAGTGTAAGATGGACAGAAGAGTATAAAGCAGCAGAAGATGGTGACAGGCCTCCTCTGTCTTTGCAAGAGACAGATTGTGCCATTGAGGCACTAAAGGCTCTGTTTAATGTAACACTTGACAGTTGGAATGTCCACAGCAAGGTAAGGCTGGGCTGAAGTGCTTTTCTCAATTGATTTTGTTTAGCCTGCAGGAACCAGCAGGGAGATGCACAGGAGGCAGATGTTGTTCCTGTTCCTACTTGGGCAGAAAATCCTATCCATACATTTTCTGTGTAGTAGGAGAACAGCTTGGCTTGCTAATGCAAGTTAAAACTCTGTGTTTTCAAATACAAAGAAGCAAAAAATACTATTTCATAAAAGTCTTAGATTTCCAAAAGAAAATAAATGTTATTCACTAATAATTAGCTGGCTAGGGTAAACTTCTTTATCTAAGTGTACCAGATGGGTGCATCTCTGGAGCTTGTGGACTATGGCAGTAGGACAATAGATAGAGCTGAGAGGACCCCCTAGTTTTTGTCTGTTGCATGATAAGTACATCAACTCTCATTTTTAACAAATAACTCTGATGAAAGAGTGTTACTATTGTTAATATCTTTGTCCTGTCCTCCCAACTCCAGCTTTGGACTTAAACAGGATCTTTTCAGATGAGATGAAGTATGAGAACAAAAACACTTTGGTTGTTATGTCTTATAAAGAAGGTTTATCTTGGTTTGTATTCTTTATGTCAGATTTTCCTTGGATAAATATGCTCCCTATGTGTTGCATCCTTAAATTTATAAACAGAAATTATAAGGGTAACTTTGCTGAGGAGTAACCTGAGTCTGTGCAAGAGCAGGAGAATCATATGGGGAACATTTCTTTTTAGTCTACATCATAGTCTCTAGAACAGTGTTATTTACTTTCTATTGGATGTGGTAAATATACAGCATGTAAAGCTGATCAAAATTCTACAGTAGTTAAAACTTGTAAATAATCGTTCTCTTATGTACATTGGATGAAACAGCAAATCAAGCATGAATTATAACTTTAAGGAATTTAAAACTTGAGCAAAGTTGGAAGTTTATTCTTTGCTTTAATTTCTCAAGGGTATGCTGAATGAGAAATACTGAAATTTAAGATGTAGTGTTGGAGGGGTCAGAGAAGCTAATATTTGAGTTTCAAAGAAATATAAAGAAAGTGAGGTTTCTTCCTTCTGTTTATATTCCTGACTTGGACCTTTATTAAAAGTATCTTTAACTTTGTCAGAAGTTCTTTGTGTAGACAAGTGATTGTTCTGGAGGTAAAAAAAGTATGTAATACAGTTATATGGAAAGTTGGAAAAAAAAATTGTATTACATGTTCACCTCTTGAGAGGTAAGCTCTTGATATCTGGAAGTTGATAGACTCTTACAAAATACTGAATCTGGAGAGATGTAAAGCCCAGCTCAATGTCTTTTCCTCCTTAATATCCCAAGCATGCATGCAGGTTTGTTTTGTTTTGTTTTTTTTTTTAATGAGACTTTAAGACATCCCAGGGCAGGAAAAGCTTATTTGCATTTTGAGATAAAGCTTAGATAGTAACTCTTTACTGGAAATTTCTAAAAGCAGAGGACTTTTAAATATCTGTTAGCCAGATATGTTAGGTGCCATTCTGCTTAGTGAATATTCCAGAGGTAATTTTAATAGTCTGGAAGAAGAGTGAGAGGCATGTTCATGAAGTGGGCTGAAGATGCACAATTTGAAGAGATTCCAAACAGCAGAGCACAAGGAAAATAAAAGGAGAGCACAGAGGTTGGGCATGTGGGTGGAAAGCTAAGCAGGATCTATCCTAGTGTGGAGAAATCCATTTGAAACCTCAGTTTTTAATGACTGGAGATGGTTTCAAAGTGGCAAAGCCATTCAAGAGCTGCAGGTGGCACAGCTGGCAGATTTGGATGCTGATGCTACAAAAGATGCATTGGGTGCCTTGTGCCAGGTCAAACACTCCAGAATGTGTTTTTAGATGCCAAGAAGAGCTGTTGAAAAAGGGTGAGGACAATGACACACAATGTTAAGTGTTGCAGTTCCTGGTGTACTTTTGTGTGGCTGCTGTCTGGTGGGAGATTGGAACAGGGGATTGTTTGGAGAGAGGAAAAGGTAGGGCAGGTAAAGTTGCTGAGGAATTATTAATGGAATGCAGGAAAGGTATCAAGGGAGCAGAAGCAAGGGAATTAGAAAAAGAGACACACTGGGAAGAGGGAATGAAACTCGGCAGCAAAAGGCCTAAATGAGGAAAAGACAAATTAAATGAAGAACATGGTTAATCTAAATGGATGAAGAAGGAAGAGAGTGGTATGTTAGGAATAGTGGTATGGAATTGAGCAAACACTTGAATTGGGTTTTTTAGTAATGAATGCTGATTTATCTGGAGAAGTCTCCCCAGTGAGTTTTACAAGGCCTGGTTCAGTCAGCTCGTGAGAGTTCTGTAGCATTAACATTCAGTGAACACTAAGGTACAGTCCTTTTATTGATAGGGATGGATGTTATGATCTAATAGGTATTTTCCATCTTCAACTTTTATTATTCTAGTGACCTGAAACCCTCACTTGCAATCTTCAAAATGAAAAAATATCTTCATAATTTATATTTATATAGAATGAATCTCATCAATTTCGTTACATGGCTGCCATCCTTCGACACTGCTTATTAACCACGGGCCCTACTGAAGAAAAAACTGAAGAGTTGCACAGGTTGGTAGAATTGCAGAACAAATCTATGTCAAAAGGTTTTTGGTTGGTTGGTTTTCCTAAATAGAAGTAACTTTGCCTAAAATCTAAAGTGGAAATCTGAGAAACAATGAAAACTTAGTTTATTTTGAGTTAATGTTGTTAATCTTTTTTTGATGAAAGCTCTTTTCCTTAAACATTGTTTAAACATGTCCAGTTTTCCAGAAAGAAGGTGGCTGGCAGGATTGTTATTTGATGCTTACCTTTTTTAAATTTTGTTTTTATGTTCACGTGTGTGTATCTGTGGATGAAAATACATATGGAAGTTTTAAGTGTAGTTCAAATTGAAGTGCAATGGAACATCTGTTTTGCACAGAAGCTGGTGGAAACACTACATTTTGAGATTTCTGTCTGTGAATTTTGCAATTCTGATGGATTGGGGTAGAAGTAACAAGTTGATATTTTATCCCAATAGTTCTAGACTGCCTTATTGGAAGTACCAATAATTTTCCTTGGTAATAATACTTTTTTTTTTCAAAGATGAGTGAATCATCCAGTTTTAGGTGTGTGGGTTTGGGGGTTTTTTTTCCCCCCAGTCCTGCACCCAACTGTTATGTATTGGCAACCAATAATTCAATCAAAATTCAGATTATTTGTGGTGATTATTAGTGTTACTGTTCTTTCTCTATGACACCCTTTTTTTTACCAAGTAGGTCAGCTGTTCACTGGGCCTGACAGTATAGTCACTTCCCTCAGCACTGAAATGTTGCCATTTTCTTCTTCAGAGATGTCTGTATATCCAACTGTAGGATCTTTTGAAGGTCTTCTGAGCCAGTCTCTTTAAAGAAGGATACAGCTTTTCACACTCAGCAATCTTGAAAGTGTTAAATGACCTTGATTAAAATCTTGGAAAGCTCTTAGAGATCAACAGTCTTAGGAGGTGAACACTGAAATCCTACTTCAGAGCCCTTCTCAGTTGGTGCAGACCAGTTTGGAATAATTTAGGATGCTGCTGCAGCAGTTGCCATGACTGAAGTTAGTGCTGTGTTCTAAAGGACAGTTTGTGTTTTCTCTTTGCTGCTGCTTTGTGCTCTGAGCCTCCTTTAAGGGAGGGACTGGCAGGAATAAAATCCCTTCTGCTGGGAGAATTTAACAGTTTTGGATAAAATCAACAGTTACGAGAGGAGTTACAAGGATTATGATATAGCTGATGCTCTTTCCAAGATCTGTTCCCTTGTCCAGAAATCTGACTAGTGTGATCACCCTGTTAAATTATTGCCCTGTAAAATTTAATTGTCTTGTGCTGTTGCAGAAGGATGCAAGTTATGCAGGTCCTTTTGGTTTTAGCTTTTGCAAACACTTGCAGCTGAGATCCAGAAAGGGTTTTACATGAAGAAGTAGGCAGCTGTGAAGATGATGTGGCCTTGGGTGTGGTTTCTGTCCTTTTTTCAGTCACAAAAGAGATTTTTTGGTAGCAGTGCTGCCCACATGGGCCTTATGGAGACAGCAAATCAAAGCAAAGGTTCTCTGTAATTCTGAGAGGGGGAAGCAGGAAAGAAATGAGGACACACATCACTGCCTTGTGTCACTTCAGCTGTTCCCCCGTCTCCAGCAGACTCAGTGTAGCACTGCATCAGTCTTTCTGCTATGCTGAGAAAACAACTTTGTGCCTCAGTTAGCAAACTGTAGCTGGTTAAGTTAGCTGAAGTGTAAAGAATGCAAGTATAGCATCACTGCTTGTGCTATTCAATCTTGATTTGTGTGCTGCAAGAGCACCGTGCAGGATTTGACTGCTGTGATTCAAATATTTCAGCCTTTTTGCTGAACCTGAGTTTTGTCTTTGAATGCTACAAGGATGCAATAAAAGCTGAGTAATTGGATACACTTTTCCACCAAGACTGCTCATCACAAGGCAATTCTGGAATAGAAAAGCTACACTCAGAGGTAATGCCCCTGCATATCCTCAAGGGGATTGGGGCCTGCATCAGAGGGCCCCTCTTCAGTCCACTGATCTATTTGGACAAGCAGAACTTAATTCCTGGTGGGAGCTGTGCTGCTGCATGAGTAAAGGAGAGGCTGTGTCATTGTTTGGGCTGTTCAGCATGCTGGACTCTGACCATGCAATCTCTGTTGCTAGAGATGAGGTGTGAGTCAGGGAGCAGAGCACAACTTCCAGCTCTGCTTTCCTCCTGGAGCCTGTCAGGAAGGAAATTATGAAAGCTGTGTTAAAAATAAAATAAAATACGAACAGTGGTGAATGCAGAATAAACTTTATGAAGCATCAGGGAGATGAAATATATTTCTTAAAATTGCTGATATTTGCACTTCCCTAAGTTTGTAAATTCTGCTTCACTGAAAGCTTTGGGCTGCCTGTTCAAGCACATCATTTGAATGCCTGTGCTCTGAATGTGTAAGTTGAGGATTTATTTTAGGTGAATACTGAGTGTTGGATACATGCCCTGAGCCATGATGTACTGATTGTCAGTGTTACTATTTCTACTAAAAAAGCAGAAATTAGCCATAAAAATATCTTAACTGCTTTAATTCCCAATATTGTCATTGTGATTCTGTTGCATCATTAATTAACGTTTGAATATGAACAACTTAAAGTACCACATGTTAGAGTGAGTGCCATTTTTGCCCACTAACAAGGTTTTAATCAAGGCATTCACTGGCTCTAAATAGGCCTTTGCTTCTGAATTTGCATATCAGGAGGGGGCTGGGAGCATGAGTGGGTGGATGTCATGTCCCAGTGATTAATGATCTCTAGGAAGCCAAAAAAGGGAGAGTAATATACGCAGTATTTCTACCCCCTGGAGTAGGAATGCAAACACTATTGTGCATATCTGTGCATAGTCACTGACTTCCTGGTAGCTGGAGAATTTCATACACTCCTCTGCCACAAATAAAACTGTCAGTGGAGTGACAAAGATCAGAAAGCTGGGCTTCATTTATTGAAAAGAATAGCTCAGGCACAGTGATCCAGAAAATTAATTTTGTAGGTGTTTGGGAACTTGGTTGTTTAATAAGAAACTGGTAAAAAGAGAACTTTTGATGAAAGGCCTGAAGCCACCAAATATTTGTTGAATTTCTTCTGTTTTGTTTCTTACTATTCCTGAATTATTGGAGAGGAATAACTTGTGTGATATAAAAGACATATCTTGAACAGGATTTAGAAACAAAACAAAGAGAACAAACGTTCCCAAAAGTAATAGTGGTCTGAATTTCAATTACTAAAAGAGCAAAAAGGAGATGGCACAGTGTGGAACAGCCACCCAGTCTGATCAAACCAGAACCAGCACATTTGTTAGAAATCCTGCTATGGTCTGATGGCCATGGTTTGCTTTCTCATTTGCTAATTCTTTGTTAGAATTATATTAATAACTTAGAAACAGAGGGCAGCTTCTGAGTAGATATTATTAAAAGTCTTAAATGAAGTTGTTTGAAAAGTTTTCTCTATTCTTGGAACACTTTACCAGTCCTTGAAACGTCAGTGCTCATTGGTTCATTGAGAG
This sequence comes from Thryothorus ludovicianus, assembly GCA_013397245.1. Classification (NCBI taxonomy): domain Eukaryota; kingdom Metazoa; phylum Chordata; class Aves; order Passeriformes; family Certhiidae; genus Thryothorus; species Thryothorus ludovicianus. Next base: position 72,783 of record VZTB01009909.1, read on the forward strand.
CTTTGAGATCTGCATGGGTAAACCTGAAGAGTTTTGTGCTATTTCTAAATCCATCCATTTGTAAGTTTAGTTGGACATCAGCAAGTAATTGATGACAGAATTCTAACTTTTGCAGCATCTGCCTAATTTCTCCCAGTGTTCAGGAACAGTACAAGGCCAGGTCTGTACAGTGAGGACAGGGTAGACAGCAAACTCAAGGCTTGTGTACCCTGCAAGAGACCCTTGCAAAGTCCCACCTTACTCCACTAAAGAGGAGGGAGGGACCCTGTGGCCTGATTGAAATCACTTAATGGCTCTTTGGAAATGCTCCTCTTTGTGCTGTAGAATGAGAACACTGCCAGTTACTGAAGGGTAGAGCTTGGTAAATAAACCTGAGTCTTTTTTTAAAGAGTTAAAAGCTTTCTGTATTTCATATATACTGCGAGCTAAATAAAAATGAAAATATTTCAGGGCACCTAAGAAATGGCCACTTTTCCCCCCTGTTACAGCAGGAGAAAATTCTCCATGTTTTGTTTTGCCACACTAATGTTGGTAATGTGGTGAAATGTTTTAAGTTTCAAGGAGGAAAAAAACTCTGACTGCTGCAAATCAATGTGAGAGTTCCCCCTGCTGTCCTGCAAGATCAGAGCTGTAGCTTGCTGCTGGAAGCTGTGCCTTGCCCTTGGGATGGGATATTGTGGGGGCTGGAAATGATCCTGCACTGCTGCTTTTGGAACTTTGTGTCTTTCTTTTTCCTTGTTTGTTCCAAGGGCCAGCACTCAGGCGATAATGCAGGCCACCTTCTTTAAAACCCAGAGAGGAGAAAATAAAGCATTGTTTGAGTTGTAGGGCCTCTTTTTGATTGCAGTTGTACAAGCATTTTATGGTGAGTTGTACTCTGTTTTTAATTCTTTCTTCCAAATGAATAATGAATTTTTAAAATCTGTTTCAGCAATGCAATCAACCTCTTAAGCAATGTTCCTGTTTCTTGCTTGGATGTTCTTATTAATCCATCGTCCCAAGAGGAAACAGATATAAAATACAATGGTATGAATATGAGGGCAATTCAGATTTTACTGGATTTCATGGAGAAGAGAATAGACAAGGTATGGACTGCAGGGATTTTTCACAAAAGGGGCCTCTTTCACTAAAGCAAAAAGTGCACATATAAGCTTTGTATAAACATTTCAGACAATATGGGTGTCCTGGTAAATTGTTAAACACATCAAAATAAAGAACAAATTCCTGTGAATATCTGAAGCTATTTACTGTGTGTCTGAGAGTGAACATTTGGCTCTTTATGTAAAGTTCATGTTTTGGCTGTCATGTAGAACTTCATTGAAGTATTCATAGAATTTGAAAAAGAAAGTTTGCTCTTAAAATGTTTTATTTGTATTTGATTTTATTTTAGGGAAGCAGCTATAGGGAGGGTCTGACTCCAGTTCTCAGTTTATTAACTGAATGCTGTCGAACTCACAGGAATATCAGGAAGTTTATCAAAGCTCAGGTAAGTAAAATATTCATAGAAATTTGAATATGAAGATAATGATGAACTTTGAGGTTTGTACATCAGTGCAGGACAGTGCTGTAGAAATAATTTTTAAGTCATGTCAATCAATAGATATTATGGCCTGAGTTCTAGGATCCTTTCTGTAGAGCTGTTAAATAATAACATCAGGGATACTGCAGAGCTGTGTTAATGGTGTGAAATGGGTAAAAAACTCAGTAAGGTGTGTTCCCTTTCACTCAGCAGACAAGAAGCCTTTCAGTGCAGTTAATGAAATTTGCAGAGCTGTGTGGTGGCCAGTGAGAATACAGATGTTGTGATACAGATGTTTTGATGGGTTCTGCTAGAGCTTCAGCTTCACCTCAGCAGGAAGGAGTTGCTGGGATTAAGATTTGTGTACCAGTGTGTATCAGCTGTCCTGTCAGAGTAAAAGGACTGTGCCCTGGACAGAGGCACAGGTATCACTGTGTCTCCTAAAAGAGCTCTTTGTTACAGTATGGACTGTGGCTTTTAACAGGGAAAAAGATTTCTGTGCCATGGTTAAAGATCTAAAGGATCTGTGTAGCTTGGTGGTTGAGTGTGGTGTTTTCTATTTGCTTTGCTGCTTTTCCTGAGGTCAATTAGAAGTTAAAAGATGAGCAAGAGGAAGAAATTGTTCCTCTGGTTTCTGCTGTCCTTTTCCTAAGCTGCAGTGACTTTTGAGTTGCACCCTAGATGCTGCTCTCAGATCAAAGCTGTGCCTGAATTCATAAATGGAATTTAAAATGAAAAAGAGCACGTATTTTCTGCCTCTTTCATCTATACCAGAAAAGTGTTTTTGAGGAATTTAAGTAACTTGTTCTTGTTTGTTTGTTTTTGTTCACAGCAGTTAGTTTTTAGGATACTTTGCTGATCTGTTAACTTAAAAAAAAAAAAAAAGTTGCAGAGCCAAGTGTTCAGAAGCTGGAAAATGAGGTTGTCTGCATGTTTTTACAACATCTGGACATCTCGATGTCAGGATATAATTGCATGCCACAGGACCACTGCCTCATATAGTGCAGAGAATGGATGGATGTTGCTAACTGCATGACTGGATGGTTGATATTTTGAATTACCCTCATTGTTAAGTGCCGGCCTTGGGCTTTATTTATTGTGTGCTATTCAAATTGTCATCTGAAGACAGGATGATTGATTTCCTCATGGACTGTCCTATGGCACTCATCACTGGATTAGTATTGGAGTACTCTAAAAACATTAATTCATTCTTACAACACACTGGGAAATAGCAGTCATGGTACTATCCCCATTGGGGGGAGTAAGCAGGGACAAAGTAAAATGTTTTTACTAATTGTTTAAATACTTAGTTTGAAAAAGACAGGGTCTGTTTTATCCAAAGCAGTCAGTACTGTAGCATTCATGTAAGGATCAGGTTTGTTTGACTCCAGTTTCAGTAATTGTGCTGTAATTTTGCACAGGACTTTGTTTGACACCTAAAGGACTTGCAATTTCTTATGATAGTGACACACTTGGTGTTATTCCCTAATAAAATATTGAAGATCCATAATTCTTATTAGTGTCTTCAGATCATTAAATATTTCATGTTACAGCTAAATTTGTTTGCAGATCATATATATCCATTGAATGTGAAAAAATTTACAAAGATTTTGTGTCTGGAGGCATCCACTCAAGGAGGCACAAGTTCCTTTGCCAAAAATTCCATCATTCCTGCATTACCTGCCTCCCTTGAGGGTTAAAGTTAACAATATTAATGACCTCTAATGAGAAAATAGTGTTTGAGGGAATGTTAAATAGTGATTTCTCCAAAATATTTCTGAAATTTAGCTTGAGCTTTTAAAAGTGTTTTCTGGTTGAAGTATGCATTTCCTCTATATGTAGAGCCCATTTTTTAAATTTTATAGTAGAAACTTGTAGAACTTGCAATGTACTTTATTTTCCTGCTTTTTCATTAAGCACATAATTGTTCTTTATAAACTACACAGCATTTTAAGAGTATAAGTTTCCTTAAACTGGTATTTTTAGTACTTTTACAAGATACATGAGCAAAACAGAAGAAACAGAGAACATGAGATTATGGCTGCCCTGATGACCAACTCTCCTGGGATGTCCACTTGTGCTCATAAACTCCTAATAAATGTATTTTTCAAGTCTACATTTGAGACTGAGTATTTTTCTGTCCAAAATGATAGACCAGAAAATTTAAATATATTAAGAATCAAGAGTCGCTATTAATGCATGTGGGCATAGTTGTCTGATTTTGTTGCCATTTTTGTTTGTTTTTGAAGGACAGGCTATTTTTTTTGTTTTGACTGTATATGTTTTTGCAAATACTGGTTTTGCAAGATATTTCCATGCATTTTATGCTGTTCTTCCCTTTTTTTTTGTGCTGCCAGGTACTGCCTCCACTGAGAGATGTCTCAAACCGTCCTGAGGTTGGCACAACAGTGAGGAACAAACTCGTGCGCCTCATGACACACGTTGACCTTGGAGTAAAGCAAATTGCAGCAGAATTTCTTTTTGTCCTTTGTAAAGAGAGAGGTAAAAATGACATTTTTCTCCATCCCTTTTCCCTAAAGTCTTGCTGTAATTGTTCTAGTTGCCTCTTGCTGTAACTCTCGGTTCTTGCAGCACTCTGGTGGGGTTTTTTTTGTGGCTGATTAATTAATTTTTTTGCAGCTGAATAATTTTCTGTATCCTCTTTGCAGTGGACAGTTTGTTGAAATACACAGGCTATGGGAATGCAGCAGGACTGCTGGCAGCCAGGGGCCTGCTAGCAGGAGGAAGAGGAGATCATTGGTACTCAGATGATGAAGATACAGACACAGAAGAATACAAATCTGCAAAGCCAAAGTATAGTATTGTTCTCATTTTCACATATCCTGTTGTATTTTTGGATTCTTTTGATGTAATTTTTGAGGTTTTTAATATTTTTCAGAGAGACCAGTTTTGGAATGATATGTGCTTATATTAATTTCTGTCTTCTGCTCATTTCATGGTCTGGCTATTGAGAAACCAGCCTCTAATAGTGACCATCATTTAGTCAGATATGGTTGCAAAATTAAAAAAAAAGTTACTATGAGAATGATTTAACATCTGAATAACTACTTAAAATTCAAGTGTGGAAAAAGATTTGTAAGGAAGTGATAGGAAAAATAATTACTAGCAAACTTAGCAAGGATGGGTTTTGTCCCAGGTTTTTATGAAACTCACTTGAAGTTTGCCAAGCTGCTAACTATTGTTTGTGGGGTATAGCTCTGCAATAGAGAAAGTAATGGAGTTAGCTATGGCTAAAGGTTTTAAACCAGAACTTTGTTAAAAAGGAGAAAGCCAGAAGGTTTAGTTTCAGTTTTGACTGAATTTCAGATTGCCTGGTACTAAAATTTTCCTAAAGAACCAAATAGATCACATATGTAAACATATACAAGGCATGCAGCAGGAATCCAGTATCTTTATTTGAAGGATTCAGTGACCACAGAGAAGCTCTGTTGATTTTTCTTAGTTGTAATTGATTGGGTGTTAGAGCTTTTAGTTTGTTGTGTTGCATCTAAGATTTGATGCCATTTTAAAGATGTTCTGAAATTGTTCGTAGTGGAATTGTTGAAGTGTTAACTTTATTCTGGTGTTTTACTCTGTTTTCCTTGATCACACAGACATGGTCAGGTATATGGTGGGCACTTGTGGTTTATTGAAAGATTCTTATTAAGGCACATGAGCAAAGGACAGGATTAAATGTATGAGATTTAGAAGTTAAGTTGCTTCTATGCTAAGAAATTAACTCTAAACCAAGAAGTTTCTTTTTCCTTCTGCACTTCATGATTTTTTTCTTGCTGTTTTCTCTCTGCTCAAAAGCCTGACATTCAGTTATGTACATATAAGTAAAACTGTAATATCCATTTAGTTAAAAGCTAACACTTGAATGAAACATTCAAGATGTTGATTTATGCATCTGATACTGATAAATGTTTGTGGTGAAAATGTTTGAAAGGATAATGTGCCCTGTAAGTTTTCTTTAAAACTACTTCTCTGCTTCTGTTATTTCTGTGTCACTGTTCACTTGTATTAACAGTGAAAATAAAGCTGACTCTGTAAATGCTCAAAGTAAAGTAACTGAGTCTGGCTTGAGCATAAAATCATCATCAAGGAAGGACAACAGTTAACTAATTTAATGGAAAATTAACTGAAACTTGTCTATATTTTTAAAATGAAGCCTGTACAGAATTAGTTTCAGACATGTATCTGTCATCCAGTTCCCTATTTATGTCATTCATGACTTTGTGATTGTTACCATCATCATTCCCCTGGTTTCAGACTGTTCCTCTCTGAGTTCCAACAAGACCTAGGAGCCTGTGCATTTCTGAGCACTGACAAGACATTAACACAGTGAATCAACACAAAGATACAGTCACAAGTCATGAGAAAATACAGTATAAATATGAACCTTGTCTATTTATAACAAAACATTTCGTGTGCAGTTCAGACAGTTTCTGTGAGTTTTTCCTGTTTCCTGCTATTAAGAAGATAGAAAATGTACTTTTTCTTGCAGAAATGTAAACTGTGTTGTTTTTTCACCTCCAGCATTAATCTTATCACTGGTCACTTAGAAGAACCAATGCCCAATCCAATGGATGAAATGACAGAAGAACAAAAAGAATATGAAGCTATGAAGCTTGTCAACATGTTTGATAAACTGTCCAGGTATTGTATTATAGCTGCTTTTGAGAGGCAGCTTGTATCCTGGCTCTTTACTGAGGTCTAGTGCTCCAAAATAGTGCTACAGTCAACTTTGTAGGATTAGGACCACTTTAAATGCAGAGAAAAATGTTTAGCACTTCAAAGAAAAGAGTGATATGTTACAGGACTTCAGAGGAAATCTCTTTTGGAGAGGATTGGACAGAATTGGGAAGATCTGATGGTGAGGGAACCTGCCTCCTGAGTGGATAGGCTGATGGTAATGAAGAGAGTATCTTATTTTAAAGCACAGGACACAATCCAAGCCCAAGGCAAGAATGCTTATTTTCCCCAAGTTAATGAGCAGCATCTCATTGTAGCTACTAATGCCTGCTGCTTATATGAAGAACAAATACAGTGTAAAAATAGTTGTTGTCAGAAACAATAGATTGCATAATGGAGCAATTAAAAGGGAATTTACAGTTAAAACTTACTGTGGATTTTATTAGGTTAAGTGTGGACTGAATTACAAACCAGCCTTTGTATATTTGTTCTATGTGACAGAGGTAATGCCATGAAAGAAATGGGTACTGAGAATGAATAATGGTGTTACAGTATTGATACAGAGAGTTGATCTTCAGTTCATAACTTTCTCTGTATAAAAGAACATAATCCTGTGCTTTTTTTCTCTTTGGCTCAATATACCTAGAATTTACTGGTTTTCCTTTCCCCATATTTCTAGCCATATTGGAGTGATTGCTCGTAGTTTTTTGGGTTTTTTTCAATTGATAAGCAAAGTTACATTCTTGAGAAACACTTATGTAATACTAATTTGCCATTTAACTGAGTTGTAGGAGGTAAATATAAGTGCATCCATTCTTCAAACATGGAAAAAACACTTTAAATGTGCTTGTTTTGTGTATAGTCAATTAACAAGATCTATCAAGAGAAAGTCAGCAAAGCAAGTATTTTTTTACATCTCTGTTAAAGATTAGGAATATAGCAAAAGATACAGGAGAATCTGAATTTTACATTAGCTGTCAAAAACTGAATTATAGGTGGGATTGAAAGTAGGGAAGGAACTTAAAACAACTGATCTGGGAATGTCAATGAGGTAATTGGATATTTTTTCACATTATTTGCATGGAAAGCAAGTGTAGTATGTCATAGTCTTTAGAAAGAGAAGAAAATGCTATGCACATGTAATCTTAATTGAACTGCTCTGTAAAATAGAATCATTGCTATGTTAAACTAGAGAATTAAGATGCTGAGCATCAAGGGCACCACAATAAAATGACTTAATGGTCTAAAACGTTCTTTGAAAGCAAGATTGGGGCTGCAGATAAGCTGAGACTGAAGACAAGTCAGTTACACAAAAACTCCCAATGGTTCCTGTGGCACAAGAGCCCTTTCAGTTTGGAGGGTGGGAGGCACCTGCTGCAGTGCCTGCCACAGGCTGGCAAACACTGAGCAGCTGCTGCCCTGTGTCCCCACTTATCCTCTTGGCCAGCAGCACTGCTGTCACCTTGGGCTTTCTGTGCCCCTTCCATCCACCTGCAGTTCATTCTGTAGCACTGCCACTGCTTCAGGGCTGGCACTCTCTGTGATGGGGTTTTTGTTTGTTTGTTTAGTATTGTGGTTCTGTGGGACAGTGTTGTTGATGTGACCCCTTTAGATGCTGTGATAACATGAATAAAATCATTTCGCTGTTCTTCCCACACTTTTTGTTTTACTAAAAATTGAGGGGGAGGGAAATGCTGGCAAGAAGGAAAAAGAGAGCAAGGCTTGGAATGGGGAAGGCTGTGGGATGTTTTTCATGAATGTAATTGAGTACAATTATGAACCCTGCAGATGTTAAACAACATGGGAAGCTGCCAGTCTTGCATACAAGAAGGAGTTAGTACCATGCTAATAGTAGTGGGAGTCCCTCCATGGTTTTGGAATAGGACATTTGTGCTGCCTCCAGCTTGAGCCCTTCAGTGCTGGGAGTTTGCAGACTTAAATCTCCATGGAATGCCCTTCCTACCCTTGGTTTGCACCCTACAAAGCAAAGCAGAGGCTGCTTGGTTGGAGTTTTTGGTTGATTCTGAGGTTTGAGTCTTCCTTTGAGGCAGAGTGCTCATGGCAGGTTTCCTGCTTCTGCTGCTCTCTCTTGTCACAGGAGGGGAAGTGTGCCAGGAACAGGTTCAGTTTGATGCAGTGCTTTGCTTCTGGAGGGGAGGAAGTAGAACAGGAACAAACAACTTCTCATCTTGAGCAAGTTTGTATAACTTAGTGTAACCTGAACAGGAGCTTAGAGTAAACTTGTGTGATTTACAGCAAAACAGGTTTGCTTAGTTCAGTGGTGGAAGCTAAGCTTTGAAGAGCTGCCACACTTTTACTGGAGAAAAGTATGGAAAGAAAAAAAAAGCAGGTGAAGGACTGACAGACTTGTAAACTTCCCTCCCTCCCTGGTGAGGATAATCAGGCCAGTTTGTCACTGGGACACGGCAGATTTGGCTTTGACTGGCTGAGTATCAGAACTCAGAAAACAAATTTGCCAGGCATTGAAAAATTATATCCTTCATTAATGGCTGCTGAATGTTTGCACTGTACCCTTTGTAAAGGGTATTTATTGAAGCTGTAAGTACAGAGGGACATCTTTTTCCTTTATATAATATGCCAGTGGATTTTTGCCTTTCAGGTTTCTCTTTATTTTCAGCATTGGCACTGAAAAATTGAAGCTTTTTGAGGTCATGTAAAACTGATTGATGCCTTTGGTCATTTCAGGTCATACTTCCCAAGCTTTTCTACTGTTTTAGGTTGTTGGTGTTTGGGCCTGGTTATGAGGCAATTGATCATCAACACGGCTAAATTAAAATTAATCACCCAGTTTTGATTTCTCAAAATACGTGTAGGAAAGCTAAATATTATTGTGAACCCATTTCCCCTGTGCCAATATTTTAACGTAGACTCGGATTCTACAAAAGCTTTTATAGAAATCAGTATTTTGATCAAATTTGGCTCAGTGAGATTACTTTTTTAAAGCACTAAATACATACAAATTATAAGTGAACATGAGAAATCTTGATTGCTGCATTTCTTGGGATTTGTATATACTGCTTACACTGATCCTGGATGCCTGAACTTGCCCCTGATGTAACTCTGTGGGTTTTGTCTGCAGTGAGTGTCTTGTTGGTTCTTTGAGAACTGTTTGGTGACAGTAAATCAGTGTCCTCTGCACATCTTTGAGCTTTCAAAAACTCCCCAGATCTGCAAGGATTTAATTCAGCCTTCCATTATTTTTGCAAAACATCCAGTTAGCCACCATAAGTCAGTGTCTTGTGATATTCTGTCTATATAATAGATTATTGGAGATACTCTGTGTTAATTAAAATGTCTGGACAAAATGCTAACATTTTTTCTATTATAAATGGTAGGTAGAATTGTATATTAATTGACTAATTTAGAATGTCAGGATGCTTTTTCCAAGCCAACCTTGTATTAATAGCAAGAATCCTTTTGCTGATAAAATGGTCTCCAATTATCACAGCTTGGGTTTTGTTGTACATTGAACAGAAGTCAACAAAACGAGTAAGAGAACCTGTCTAAATAAGGTACCCTACTCATTAAAAACACAAAATTAATCATAGGATCAATGAAGATGGCAATGCTACATCGAGTTTGTTTTTTTTTCTTCCCCTTTCTAATCACAGAACCAAATAATGTTCCCTGAAAGGATCGGAACTATTATGTGGCACTCAATTATGAGGAGGTGAATAGGTCCCCAAGATGCTGTTTTATCAAAGGGGCAGGCTGCTGTTTACATGATGCCTGTTTGATTACAGACACCATCATTAATTCTGTGTGGCAGTGCTGCCCTGCAGGCACGAGTCACCCTTCAAAATAAGGATTTTTGTGTCATTATCAAGCTAAATGGCAAGCAGGAAGGCTCAACTTGTGTGGATATATTTGAAGGGACTCTTGGGAGACCTGCAAGTGGAAGAAGAGAATGCATTTTACCAACTGTTTAATTATGGTGTGTTTCTAAGTACACTTGAACAGAATGTTTTGTTTGCATTAGGAAAAGGAGTGTTACAAGGTGCATCTGAGTTTGTGGAAGGTCACCTAAGGATGTTCAAACGTGTATAAACACACACATTGTGTGCTTGTGTGAACTTCATGGATATGGAAGAATTCCCACTGCCATCTACTGGGCTGAGGCCAGCCATGTTCTGCTTTATGGGTGTGCTAGGATGTAGGATCTGATTGTCACATCTGCACAAACAGCTGCATTTATGTGGCTGGTCTCTTTTTGAGACCTGATTTAGCTGCATCTTGACTGCACAGTGTCTGATTTGTGCATGCCATGTGACTCAGGTGTTGCCTTTCTTGCTGTTCCTGTGGGTGCAGCAAGGTTGGATTGGTTGCCAGCTGTGTCCAAGGAATTGTTGGCCCTTTCTTCAGCCAAGGTAGTAGAGCAGATGAGGCAGAGAGCTGGTGAGATGCATTTGCTTCCCCACTGAGTGATGCAGTTTTATTGTCCATGGCTTGGGAGGGTGGTAGATGTATGTTAAATTGACAGTTATACTGAGCTGCCTTTCAGCCAAGGGGTAAATTATCATCAAATCTCTGCTCCTCTATTTAAGGTGACTCCTGAATATTTAGAGGTATTTCCCTTTTTTTTTTCAGCATAAAATCAAAATGTTATCTTTGCCCTTACAGCTTTTGCCATAATCCATATATAAATGAGGTGATAAAAAGTAAGGATTAAATAAATCTTTGCTAATACTTTTTGATTGGCTTAATCAATAATTAATCATCCCTTAGATGGGGCTGTAGCTTGTGGAGTAGATGTAATTGGATTAACTGCAGAGCGGCCTTTGGAGCTTTGAAGAGATTAAAATGGCTGTAAATCCTGTAATTAAACTGCCACAAACAAAAGCAATAGTATTAGAATCAGTCAGCTTTTTTAAAATGAATCAGCAAGTCCTTAACACACCCCTAGTGGTGGTGTAGGCAGAGTCTGTTCTTTTAACTGATTTATTTCCTTCAACAAGATTAATATGTATCAAATCACTGTTTTAATTGCTTGGGCATATATTAGCCAGAATGGCATGTGAAAGTTTGGGAAGAACTTGCTGTCAGAGAACCCTTGGAAGAAAAGCTAGCTTGTGTATCCAAAACAGTGAACCTGCTCCTTGTCTGGAGCCTGTTAGGCACTGACTTTTCATGGTGTCTTTAATTGGCTAAGTAGGTTTGGCCTACATGAATGAAGTCTTTATCTGTCCTGCTCTTCCCCTCCCACCTATTTGGGAAGGTTTTTTTGTGCCTTTTTCTCAAAACAGGGGGCTTTACCAGGAATAACTTCCTTTCAGAGGCCCATTATGTACTAAAGCATCTACTGTATGTGACTGTATTACACACATGGGGATTGATATGTGTGCTAATGTGGATTGTTTTTGTCAATCTCTCACAGGGATGAGCTCATAAAGCCAATGGGAGTGCGGCCGGATGGGACAATGGCTCCTTTGGAGGAAGCAGTCAGCCAGTACCAAACCAGCAAGGAAGAGAGCTCAGACTCAGACTAAGGCATCACCTGCTTCCCTCTCAGCTCTCCTCTAATCCACACTTCTCCTTAGAGCCACATCTTTTACCCTCACATTAGCCCAGCATCACTTTAACTGTTCTATTATTGGCATATTTAAATGATGGGTCCTGTGCTGTAATGTCTGAATTTTTATTATGTCTGTTTAGAGAACATATCAATTTATTAGTTTATGATCCCTATTAATTTAAATTAAACGTATTTCAAAAGGATAAAAAGTGAAAGCCTACAGTGTGAAATAAAGTCCACTTTCATTTTCCAGAATCCTGTTTTCTGAGCTCTGTAGGTTTTCCCATTCTTGATAATCTTTTGTATTGTCTTGCCAGTCTTCCTCTTTCTATAATTGTATTAATGAAGCGTGTTTACTCAACGGCATTAGGAGCAGAGGGTGTTTAGACTTAGGAGTGTGATTGACCTCGTGGGGCTGCTTTAGCTGGCAGAGCAGTTTAGAGCTCCAGTTTTTAAAGTGCCCTGGCATTTCTTACTGCTACAAACTTCTCCAGTTAAGCTTCTGCTTAAAATTTTAACAATGTGTCAGTGACAGACTGCTTCCAAAACTGCCTTTCAATTGGGAACAAGATGATGTATGTTGTATGTCTTCCCTCCCTCCCTGCTTAAGACCACCCGAATATACCCCCTCCTCCCCCTTTAGTTAAGTAAAAACATCCCTATTGAAAATGGTGTTCAAGTGTTGCACTTAAATGTTGCCATGAATGGGAGGGGACTGGAGTGCATGTGCCAGTGTTTCACTGAATTGGGGCCTACTTTTGGAGATGAACTGCTGTGCCTCACTTGAAGGGAAGTCAAACTAATCAACAAAGAAATATTTCCTCTTAGAGAGAACTTAGGAAGCAATGGAATAGAGAATGGGAGGGTGGAAAGGAGGAGAAAGTGTCACTTTCAATTCTGTACTCTTTAAAAGCAAAGATTAAAGTTTTAGGCGTGCTGCACTGCTGCTGTTGCCTCTTTGCCTGCTTGGTTTCTTTCTGTGTGTTTCTCCCAGCATGAATTATGTAAAGAATAATCCATGCCATAGTTTCTAATCCATATTTTGTGCAGAAGCTTAAACACACTATTCACTGGGAATATTTCAGAGGTTGATGATGGTTCTCCAGTTTGTTTCCCATGACTTGACACTGGTTCTCTGAACTAGGGAAGTTGGTGTTCAAAGACCCTGTAAAGGGAGATTTGGTTTAAAATTGTGCTGTGGTTGCTCCTGTGAAGAGCTTCTACAGATGATCTTAGTCTTCCAAAAGAACTGAAAAGAAAAAATAATGCACTGCTGTTCTCTCATTGGTTTGGTTTGTGTTTCCAAAGGACACTGCGCTGCCACAACTTTCCTGGTACATATGTAATATGTAATGTCATACCTCTTCTATATGACTCCAAAAATGGGAGGGAAGAGTTCTCCAAGAGCAAGAAATGTGCTTGGCTGCATCTAAACTGGGTCTCAAAAGGTAATTCTGGGTTTAGCATCAAGCACTGACTACTCTGAGCCCAGCACAGGCACATATTGTGTGCTCTGCAGGTGCAAAGAATTTGTGATCCCTCCCCAGGGATCAAAACTTCCCTGGCCCTGTTAATGAGGAACTGTCTTGGTGTCAGCTGGGGCTGGGGAAGAAGTTGTTTGTCATGAGCTTCTATAGGGGCTTCTTGCTGTAGATCTCTAAGTACAGAACATGAAAAAAAGCAAATCTCCATTGTTGCTTTACAAGCTGTAGAATATGCTCCTACAATTAGCTGGCTAAAGAGATTAATAAAACAATAATGGCTCCAGGGACCTTGTTACAAGCAGTATAGCATGAGGCTCTTGTGCTCTGCCTCCTGTCATTTGCCACAGGGCAGCAACACTCAAATAGTTCTGTTTAGTTTATCTTGGAAAACAGATGCTTGTGGAATGTTCTACAGCCACGAGATGCTGCTTCAATTAAAAAGAAAAAAGTGCAGACCAAGCATAGGAGGTTCTGCCTGAATCCTCCAGCTCAAGAGTGGCTGTCCCAGCTGCCTGTAATGCAGGGTAATGTAGATAGAACAACAACTTGCACTAGTGCAGTGTCCCAGAGCAGCCCTTGTTCCAAGGGCATAGTTTGTGAAAAGGCTGCTGCAGACTTTTTGGCTTACCTTTGTGATGTAACATAGGTGCAACCTTAGCTGCACTGGCTTGAGATCTGAGAGTATCTGGGACAAAGGTCCTTGAAATCAGCAATGCCTCTGCTTCCTTTTTATGCTGGCTGATGTTTTCAGAGTAACTGAGCCCATGGTAGGATTTCTCTTGGATGGGAGTCTGGAGAAAAGCAAGGTTAAAAGAAGGAGCTCCCTGGAATTTTTGTATACTGTGAAATTTTGCTCCCGAATTTATTTTTAAAGTTGAGCCTCCAAAACTGGAGACTTGGGCAGCTGAGTTTGCTTAAACTGGCAAACTGGGCAGTGTGGGGAAGGGTGTCTAAGAGAAATGTCTCATTTTACTCCCTTCTGAGTAAAATGTCAGTAGATTTTCTAGTGGTGATCCTAAAGGTATCACCCGGTGGGTTTTGGGGACATGTACCCTTCTTTCCAAAAAGGCTTCCACAGTAGTCCCAAACCCAAAATCTTGTGTTTTGGTCTTTACTTTGGCATCAACAGTCCAAAGCAACACAGTTCTCATTAAAGCTCATCAATGATTTGGAAGCTTTGCTTTTCTTTGTTTCCCATTAGAGTTATGAAACAAAAGATGATGGAAAATTGCTGAAATTTGTCAGAATATTTTGTTCTTTTGTAAAATAATACAGTTATATTTGTTTAGATGTTCGTGAAAACTTCCTGGCAGGTATTCCCAAATGCTAATTGAAACTTCATGTGCCCCAAAAGTGGTTTTCAGGAAAAAGGGTCATTTACAATCTGTTAAAAATGTTGTGAGAAAGTTACCAGAACTTTAAAGAAATTTGCCAAAGAGGAAAACCACATTAGCTTTGATGTTTTGAATGTACAACATTCAAATGTTGTGTGTGGCCAAAGTAGATTTTTTTACCCAATATCTTGAGTTTTTCCAAATACGTGAGAATCTGGAAAGGCTTTAAAAAAAAAAAAAAGAACAACTAGGCAATATCATATTTTTCTTACAGTTCTTCAAATTGTAAATTCCCTTACCTATGTGAAAAATCAGTTGTCAAAGGTGGCTTTAAGGAGGAGAACATTACAATAAAGCTGTAGCATTAGTGGGTTGCCAAGCACCCTGGTCAGAAAGAGGAAAGTAAACCCCAAAGTACACAAGATCCCAGATCTCCTGAAGGAGCATTCCACAACATTGTACTTCAACTTATTACCACAAAACAGCTAATAAAATCCTGTGCTTTAATAAGGCTGGCTGTAAAAAGACTCTTCCACTATTCAAACAGTTGAGAGCCAGACTTTGCTGGTCTTTGAGCAGCAAGTTAAACAGCTGCCCAGGTCAGATTCTTTTCTGGTCAAGCATGGAAAAGCAGTGATTTAGTAGTAGTGCAAAGATGTGGCTCACTTTTAGGCAGGAAAAAAAAAAAAGCAAGCTATTTAATGCTGCAAATGAAAATCCTTCTTGCATTAACATCTTAGTTACTTGCATGAGTCTGGCCCTTATGGAAAGTGTCAGGGAACGTTTGTTCTCCACGCAAAAGGTACATGTCACTCTGGTGATGCAATATTTAGATGAGGAATTTTGGGGGAAATTTATGTCTTTTTGCCTTTTCTATCTATCCTCCAGCTGAGCCTGGGAAGCAGCTCCCTCAGCACAGGAGGAAGAGCTGGGAGGGTGGTGGAACCCAGAATGCAGAGAATATTTCTCTGCATGTTTTAAAGGATCCAAACCCTCTGACAAGTACTGCTTTTAACCTTTGTCCATGGAAAGGGCTTCCCAGGCTTTGGGATGAGACAGAATTTTCATGGATGTAAATTAGATAGTAGCAAAATATGTAATTTATCACAGGATGAGAAATGTAGATTTTTGGGTTTGTTAGAATAGTAAGTAGATGGAGACAAGGTGAAGGATCCTTGTAGTTTTTAGACTTCTTTCTCCTCCATCTACCCCACATTCTGTGGTGCTGGGGACAGTGGGTCAGAATTTGCCACAGTGCAGTGTTACATGAATAGAAGTTTAGTTACTTATAGGTAGAAAAGTAGAAATAATGCACGTTCTTGGTGATAATTGGGTGAATTATCTTTAAGAGAACCTTGATTCTGTGTGTTAGAGGATTTTTGGTGACTTTTCTCCCTCACATCAGGCTGTGTAAAGCCTGGTGTGCAGAAATCGCTGATAAGGAAAGAATAAACCAGGAGAGTGAGAACAACCAAGAGTCCCCTTTGCCTTTTTACTTAACAAAGACTAGAGAAAAAGGCGTCCCCTACCAGGGGAGAGCCATGTGGGAGTGGAAGAGCTCCAACAGGTCTGGCAGTGCTCCCTGAGCTGCGGTGCCAGCCCGGGGTGAGCCGGGCCCTGGGCGCCCATGCTGCCTTCCCTGAGGGAGCGTGAGGGCATGATGGAGGCCCAGGTGGGTACAAGGAGAGGAAAAAGGTGGTGGCTGTAGTAAAGCTGAGTGTTTTACAGGGCTCCCCCTCTCACCACAACGATGCAGGTGGCTCCTGTTAATCCTCTGCTTTTCCCTCGGCCTGTGGTGCCCTCAGCTGAGGCCTCAGTAACGCTGTGGGTGTTGCTGGCCAGTCCCTCACGCTGCTGTGCCTTGCTGAACTCCTCGAGAGCAAACTCCTCTTCCTCTCTGTGTGAGTGAGGAGAAGGAGGGGGGTCCCACAGAAAGGCACCAAACTGGTTTCTTGGGATGGAGGTAGGAGCAGCCCTGTCTCCTCTCTATGCAGCATTGGAGCCACTTTCAATTCAGCCATGAGACAACCCCGAGGGCCAGGCTGAGCTGCAGCTACTCCCACCCAGGCTTGAGGAGATGCAGTCTGTCAGGCAGGGACAAAACCCCAAACCCCAAATCTGACCACTGCCACAAGCATTCCTACAGCATCGTGTGGCAGCACTTGGGTCAGCTCAGCTCTGCCCCGGCTGGGAGCTGCAGGATCCAGGTAAGTTCCTCGAGCATCCCGGCTTTTCCAGAGCCGGCGAGAGCACAGATCCTGAGCTGCTGACGTGCCTGGGAATCGATCCCTCCGACAGCATGCCAATCTCTGTGGGGTACCTAGGCAGGCTTTTAGAGGATGGTGGGGAAGGAATTATTCAGACCACCCATCTTAGCTGGCTAAATTACCCGGGTAGTCTCTTCTAACTCCTTTTCCAGTCACGGATGAGAGAGAGGACAATTCAGAGTAAGGCTAATTTGGGTGCACTGAATGACCCTCTGCAGGAGCTTTGCTTTCCCTCCCTCGACTACAGAGGGAGCCTGGGGAGACCAGCTGGTTACATTTAACTGCTAAATTGGTTGCCAAAAGATGGGTGGTGAGAATTCCTTCCAGCTTCCCCTTTGCCGTGGACCACACTCTTCCCACAGCAGGATGCTCACTTGCTCTGTCCTGCAAAATTGGGGATTGCTCAGTGCAGTGGGATACAGGCCCCCAGGAGCCACCACAAGACAAAAGCTGCATTACACCCCTTGGCAGGTACTGTATAATGCTGTGTTCAGGATTTCATGGGCTTCCTGCTTGAACAGGTACTTTAAAACAGCTTTGCGACAGGGAGTCTGTTTAACAACTTGCCTTGGTATAAGCCAAGTTTCACATACGTTCTGAAATTTGAAAAACAAAGTGAAACCTCCAGCAAAAATTGCGACAGATAACATAAAAAACTTCTAAGTTCACTCCAGACGTTACAAATGGAGAGGAAGGTGAGGCCACTCAAAGTAAACCCTGCTGAGATTGCCCCTTCCTCTTTGGCCTGATAAACCCATTACAAATTAAAAGAAAAGCAGCCAAGATTGTCAGGCTTCAGGACATCCATTAGCCCTCTTTTACATTTTAGAGCTTGTAACAGATGCTGACTGTGGGTGTTAGTCCATGTCTAATCAAAATGCCCAATTCTTCATTCTAGAAGTTTAAAATACAAGTTTCTGCCAACAAGAATTCAAACCTGAACGTAAACTACCAGGATTCTCAGGCTTCAGGATTATTTTATGCTCAAGAAGTGAGCTTGCCTGGTAAATCACAGTGCTGTAGCACATCACACTTGTAAAGGCATTTGAAAAAAACAGTAGTTTCTTAGTGGTTTTTTTTTCCTTTTTGAGAAGAGACTAGTGACTGTCTGGATTCCCTCCTGTTTTCTTAGTTCCCAAATGTTAATAACACCCTGTTGGGGGGGAATAATTCCCATCCAAGTTGTAAAACACACATATAAGTAGATGGGAAAAGCATAAACAGAGCTGTAAAGAGAATGAAACTGCCAGGAACAAGATCTTATTTTGCATGCTTCTCACTCTTGTATTTTTGCTCCAATTAGCATATTTTAAAGACAAGCCTTTAAAAAAAAAATTCTGCTATCTGCCTGGACTGTTCTCAAGCTTTGAACTTTTCCATCCTTTCTATTGATTATGGCCAAGTGACCCATATTTAAAAAGCATTTACAATAAAATTATAGCACTTTCTTTTGTGCTGCCAGCTTTCCCAGTGAAAAGCTAAAATGTTTTAAAATTGTCACTTTTTGACAGAGGTAATGGCTGTAATATATTTAGTCTCTTCCCCCTTGTTGTGCTTAAAATGGCTATGCTAATAAAGGGCACAGCTGTCGATACTTTATGGCCTGCTGGGGGGAAGAGGGGGAACGAAGGCAAAAAACAGATTGACTGTGTGTCAACAAATGCAGCTGGGAAAGAAAAAAAGAAGCCCCTTGAAGGCCCCTGCAACTTAAAGTCCAAGATAAATGATGTCCCTATGCTTAAAAAAAAAAAAAAAATGGAGGTTGGAATTCAATAAAGGGGAACTGAAAAGGAAACTGCTTAAAACTGAAAGCCTTTTCTCTGCCTCTAGACAGCTTACAAGAGAAATGAGCAAAACTGACCACAGAAAGAGGGTGAGCGGCCAAGAAAGAAAACAAAAGCCTATCCTGGAAAATATATTGCATCAAAGAATTATCTGAAGTGCACGGTGGCCGGCGGGCGGAGCGCGTACAGTTTAATGGAGATGGAACAACTTTGACATGTTTTGTGCCAGGGAGGGAGAAGGGGAGCTGGAATTATTCGTATCAAAGCAGTCAGAGTGGGACACAAGGGCAGTGGGGTGGTGGAGGATGTCCTTCCCTAGGGAGCCAGGCTGGGATGTCCCCGTGGCCACAGAGACTCAGGGTTTGGGGCCACTTCTGAAGCAAGGAGAGAGCCACGGCAGGGCTGGGCAGCTGGAATTAATGCAGTGAGGAAAAGGCAATTTTGGGTGCAAACCTGCAGGAATCAGGCGGGTTTTATTCCCCAGGTCACGAGGCAGCTGGTTTGCATGGAGGCAAACTCCTAACAAAATAACAAGTGGCAGGGAGCCATTTGCTCATTGTCATTTCTTGGACAATTATGGAAGATGAGGACAGTTTTTCCCAGCCTAAGGCAAAATGCCTCTGTGAGTGTGGCTTGTGTTTCCCAGAGGTGTCCTGAGAGCATGGCCTGGCTGCACCAGTGCCACCAGAGCTGCTGAATCCACCTGCTGAGAACCAGGCTCCAGTTTCCACTGCCTGTTGTGGGCCTGGAAAGAGGATTCCTGGAAAATAAACCCTTGGCAGCAGGTGAAGCCAGGAGAGCTGGTGAGCCTGCAAGTAACCCCTGCTTCTGCAGTGGGAGGAGATGCAGTCTGGGGTGGGATATCCTGCTCTGAGGAACTGTCTGCTCTTCTCTTTCACTTTCCTACTTCTGTCATCCTTTACTCCCACCACTTTTTAATTTATTTTTCATTGAAGGCCTTTTTTCCTTGGTGTGTGGTTCCCATTCAAGAATATCTGGAAAAGCGTTTTCTGTTTTCTCAGTTCCTCCATTTTTACATGTGTGTATGTATTCCCTTTAACCTCTGCAAATTCTGTAAAAATGGGAGGAAGGAAAAATAAGTAACTGAAGACAAGGCAAAATCAGAAAATTTAAAAAAATCCTGAAATAAAATGGGACAGTCATGTCAAATTTTTACAAAAGCATCAGGACATTAAAATGGCATAGAAAGTTCTCATTTCCTTCTGTAATTTTTTGAAAGAGTTTTAAAAGGCCATGGCTTTTACTATTGCTAGATTTCACTTAGTAAAACTCTTGCACCATTAGAGATCAGTTCTTCCCTATGATGCTGTTTGTGGGATGACCAGCTTGGCTTTGGTTTTCTCCAGAGAAGAGTGGAATTTGGTATGGCTGATGTGCAAGAGGAAAATATGAAAAGTTGCTGTGCTCAAGAACAGAAGAGTTCAGAGCTTCCCCCACCCACAACTGGGATTGACTTCAGGAAGCAAACCTTGCCTGTGACAGTGACTCACTGTGAGAGTCCCACTGCCTCTTTGTAGTTGACAGCTGGGAAAAAATGGAGAAAAAGAAGAGAAAAATACCTGAACTCTGAGTGTGTGATACAACTGATGTGTTCACTGGTGTGAGCTGGGGTGATGCCACAGGCAGAGATTCCCCTGCAGCTGGGCTGAAGGTGGGAACACATGAGCCCTGCTGGACTAAGAGGTCAGGTTATGAAAAGCAATCCCCAAGTAATGTGGCACAACTGCAAAATAACTCAGCAGTATCCGAGCTGGAGCTGCTGTGGGAGAACCTTCTCCCAAGGAAAACATCCAACAGGGTTCTGTAAGATCTGTGGCCCTGGGGGACTCCATGTCCCGTGTACCCAGAATTTGGGAAACAACCTGCAGGGGCTGGAGATATTACCAAGCTGGTGTGTGATGGTCAAAGCCAACAAGTTATGCAGAGTTTGCACAGTCCCTGCACAGGGAGTGTGTGAAAATGCCACTTGCCATGGGCAGATTGATCCCTCTGTGCATTGCTGGAGAGACCATGGCTGTGGCCAGCTCCCTGCCTGTAACCCACGGATCTGCAGAGGCCTGGAAAACCAGGGGAGATGATTTATGGTTGTGCTGCTCTGCATGCTCAGGGGAAGGCTGTGTGGGAGCCAGAGCAGATGGGTTTCTGTAGCTTTTTCTTTGCAGACCAGCACAATTTTCCAGGGGAAATGCAAGCCTGGGATAGTGGCTGTTGAGTTCATATGCTTGCTTTGTTTAATTATCATTTGCAGACTGTTTGATAGGGGCCTGGACACCCCAAGAACCACCAAGAGGCAGAGATTGACAACCACCAAAAATCTCTGTAGGAAGAAGGTATGTAAACTTTTATTTATTTGATGGAGCTGAAAAATGCTCAAAATAATATTTCATTTGCATAATTGAAGTGACAGACTGTGAGCTCTGGTGGGCTTTGGTGTCATCTGAAGCTCTTTGGTTTGTCAACTCACTTTTGAACTTGGGCAGCCCTGCCTGCTGCTGCCATTGGTGTTCCACATGCTGTGAGGGGTCTGGAGACCCTCAAAATGTCTGAGCTTTAGGCCAACTACTTCTAATGCAGGTATTCATGTTAAAGCCTTTCATGTATGATGTCTCCCAAAGTCCTTCTAAACAAAAAAATCTCAGCAAGCAGCAGGTGAAACTTTATCTCTTGTTTTTAATATTTATTTATAATTTCAGGCACCTTTGGGTGTTGTCCTTGTTTCTGGGTCTGACAGTTGTAGTGGTTAAGGTTGTCAATTTATTGTGTCTCAGCCCAAGCCTGACCTTTGGGACCAGTGTTAATTTTCTTATTTTCTACCCAGGTGGTCTGTGAGTGCCTCTGTCTCCCTCCAGGCTCTGCTGCTCTCTGCTGGTCTCCTTCCACTGCATGAGTTTTCAGAGGTGTCAAGTCACCTAAAATTTAACTAAAGGAGGCAGAGACAGGAGAGGGAAGGGTTTAAGTGTGCCCTTTGCCTTTTTAAAATGGGAAAAATGGTTTGGGGTCAAGCTGGTACCTTCTTATGTGCTATCAGGACCTGGGCACAGATTTGTAGGAAATGGAGTTTGCTTATTCTTATGTACAGGAGCACAGGGTCTTTTTCAACAGATCCTTCAGTAGTTATTTCATCCTTCTAACACCACCAGCACTGTGTGGAGGCATGTGGGTGTTCCCATCCTTTCCCTGGGTGTCTTCTGGTGGTTTTTAAACTTGCTGGCCAGTTTAAAATGCATCTGTCAGCACAGTGAGGGTGTCAGAGATACATCAATCCCACGTTTAATGAAAATCTGCCCTAGAAGAAAAGAGAGGTACAAAATAGGCCCCCTCCAAGGGAAAGGCTCCAGTACATGTTTGTAGCTTGCTGGAGAATTTCCCATGCAAATACCCCAGCTCAGCCAGCCCCAGGTCCCCATAAGACAAACATCTGCAGGAGGCCAGATGTTAACCCTTCCAATGCACCACAGTAGGCTTTCTCTACTTCCTCCCTGCTCCTTTTCCTCTCCCTTCTCTCCCACAAAGACAGTTGCTGGCTGTACCTTGCCTGATGATGTTTAGAGTGACTTTAGGGGTGCCTAGAGGAGGACATCTGGGGGTGCACTAGAGTTCAGGGCTGCACCTAAGGCAGGCCTCTCCTGGCTTCTGTTCTCTAGCAAGCAGGTCAGCCCACCTGGGACACCTGTCATGGGAGCAATCACTCATCCTCCAGGGCTTCCCATCTCTACACTGACTCCAAAGCAACCTGCAGCAGATCATGGACCTGTTTTTCTGACAATCAAACCCTCGAGGTTAATTTTAATACTGCCTCTAACTCTGGTAGTTAGATCCTGAGGCCTGCTCCCAGCAGATGTTTTTCCAGGTGAACAAGGAGAGCTGTTCTGCCCCTCTGCAACCCCTGAGCTGCCTGGTGAGGTGTGAGATGCTGCAGTCAAGGAGCCCAGAGTGACTGTGCCACCCTTGCCCACACTGTGACCATGGTCACCCTGTGTTTCCAGCTGGGAAGGGAGCTCCCATACACAGCAGCCTGGGAGAGACACACGTGGGTGCCCAGGTGTGTTTTTAGCTTTGCTGCCAAGTCTTCAGAGCAAGTTATGAGATGGCTGAGAGGGATTTGGTCTCTGCCACAAAGCCTGGCTTTGTGGATCAGCACTGGGCAGGTTCTTCCTCCCTCAGCTCACCCTTAGATGGGGACAGAGCAGCTGCAGGAGCAATCTGTGGTGCAACTGCAGCATGCTGCTCTGAAAATACCTTCTGCTTATATCTCCCCAAAGGAAACTGAGCAGATTGTCAAGGGAGGATGTTACAGTGCAGGATCCCAGAACCATGAAAGGATTTAATCCAAACATTTGAAGGAGTCAGCCAGTTGGATCCTGACAGGAGGGACATTGGTGCAAAGCCCTTGCTGGGTCTCTGATGCTCAGAAATCTTCCCAACAATACTCATGTCATGAGTGTTTTGGTGAGAAACTATATAAAAATACCAGAAGTATGTTGTGCAATAAGGTGTTTGGGGTCACAGGGGAGGCCTTGCAAATCTAGCCATGAGGCATTTACATGTAAAAAAAACCAAAATTAAAAAAAATTGTAGCTTCTTTCAGCTGCAACCTAAACTTTGTGCTAAGTTAAATCTCCCCAGCTCTGGGCTGATCTCTGTAGCCCCTCCAGGGTTTTCAATGCATCCAACAATGAAAGTGAAATCCAATCCCATCCAATTAGAGGAAAATGAATGGCTCATCTACAATAAATGGGCTCTGAATAACAATAAGCCAACAAGAGAGCAATGAACTGGAGACAGAGTACAATCTTCCTGAATGTTAATCGACAACTAACTCCACAAGCTTCTTAGAGGTGGAAAGAATTGGAGGAAAATAGATTAGGGAGGCTTTAGAACACATTGCCTTTTAACTGCTTAGGCCTCACATTTTTACCTAAATACAAGAATGTTTCTAATGCTGCCTTTTGCAGAGTGCAGGGTGTGTGTGTGTGTGATGGGGTGTTTGTTCTCAAAGTTAAATGTTTTCAATTAATTTATAATTTGACATGGTAGGTCCTACTGCATAGCCTCTAGTATTATTTCATTGTTTCACTTATTCAGAAGGGCATTTTTAAAATTGCAAAGTAAAATGGCAGAAGCCTTGAAAATTTCTTTCTGTAGATCTGAGGGATGGGGTTGAATGAATCCAGGAGTGAGGCTGAGACTGAAAAGAAGCTGGAGAGGTGGAAGGAAAACCCTGCAGTTCAGTGGTTGAAGAGCTGTCTGTACCCACAACTCCCCCAGTGCTGCTCTTGGTCCCCCCTAGACACCTTTTCACCTTGACAAGGCCTGAAACACCTGCAGAGCAGCTCAGCTGCTTCTTTCCACTGCCCTCAGCCCCACAGGTAATTTTATAAAGACAGGGAAGGTGCCAGGTGTCCTGAGCCATCACTAAGAAGCTCCCACAGCCACACAGGCTCCATATCCAAGCCAACAAGGTCCTACTCAGCTGAGCTGCATTGCCCATCCTCTCTACTCAGCCTATTAAATCCCTAATAACCTTTGGGGTTTTATTCTCTCCAGACAGGCAGAGAGCTTATTCAGCTTGTCCAGCACTGCCTTCATCCAACTCAAAGGCCATGGACACCAGGTGAGAGCAGGCTCCCCTCACTGCAGGCTGGGCACCCACCTTGGCTATGGGGGCACAGGGTTGATCCTCTGGGTAGCAAAGTTCCCCCATGCTGGTGCTGCCACAAAAGATGGTGTGGAGAGGTCCATGCAGAAAACAACAGAGTAACTTTTAAGGTGAATGATACTTTAGGTTGTATCTTTATAATTTATTCTATTAGCAAGGTTTCACGTGTTGCATTCTCTATTACAAAGTTTTCCCAGAAGCAGTGCCTAATTTGCTGTCTTGTGGTCTAAAAAGCTGGCAAACAGGTCCATAGGAAACCAAAATCTGTCCTTTTTCTGCAAGATGGGAATGAAGAGAGGAGCCACATCCCCCTTTCCCTCTCCTGATCTGCTGTACAAACAAAGGGTCACTTGTATTCTTCCAGAGCAGTAAGAATTTGATAGGCATATAGATAAGCTATTAAGTAATGTACATGCAGAGCTAAAGGGGATTTGGAAGGGAGGATGATTAATTTGTAAATTAAATTACAATTTTGTCTCGGCAGTATTAAAATAAATTTCCAAAGACCATTGTCTGCTTGAACAAAGAAAGGAAAGGAACTGCTAGGAGCAGTTTACTCAGCTCAGATATGAGGGGTTGTGTGTGTAAATAAGACCAGAGTTGGTGCCCAGCATGTAGAACAGAGAACACATTTGCTGCAGTGTGCTGGGCACACTCTGAGCAGCACTTGGGAATAACACACCCTGCTAAAGATTATAGAGAGCAAGAGACGCCAAGGGGAATTTCAAATTTCACAAATGCATTTTTTCTAAAAACTGACTTTAACTGTGGGACAGGGCAAGGCAGTGGCCAATAGAAACCCCTGGGTTTGGCCATTTTGGGATGAAATACTATTCCTATCCCTTCCAGCATCCTCAGAGCACTGTCATCCTTCCCCCATCTTGCCTCATTCCCTCAGCAGTAAACACAGAGCTTTAGTGGAGTCTCTTACCTTGTTTTGTTTCTCAGCTTTGGCTGCCACTAACTGCAAAAGTGATTCTTTGGTTAGCTGGGGATTTTCAATGCAAGAGGGCTCTTCTGCAAGTCCTGGGAAAAGTTAGGAGTGCTCTGCTCCCCAGATAAGGTGCAGTATAACATTTAGACCAGGCCCAGGCACCTTAAGAAGCATTAAAAATCTTAGCACCTTAGCCTTAATGTGCAAAATTGCATGGCTTCATGCTTACAGTATGGCAAAAAGGGAATGGCACCAAGAGGTTAAATTGTTGGTCTATAAAACCAGATTCTGGTAACTCAGTTTATCCCAAAGAGCAGCATCTGTTCCTCATGGCTGTGCCTGTGGAGACAGGGATACTGCTTATGTAACAACTGCTGCTCATTGTGGGGGTCACACTCACCTACAAGGTAGGAACAACTCTGATGAAAAAAAAAAACAATATTCTGTGAGAGTTTCAGAGAAGTTATTATCATTTAGAAAAGCAATACCCTGTGAAAACAAATTCCCTTTTCAGTAGTGCTCATCACATTTTAATTTTTTTGGCAGAATCATCTCTTCTTGCTCCTGTGACTACAACACCTCCAAAGCACTGCAGCCCAAGGGCTGATGTCCAGGTTTTTTTGGCACTGAACCATTCCATGCCTCTTCCATGAGGATCTGCTCCTAGGAGGCTCCTGCCCCTACTTCACACAGCAGGCAGCTGAGATGCCCAATGGATGGACAACCTTCTCTCAGCCTGGAGTACTTCCCCACTGGAGACTGGGGTAAGGTTGGCTGTGGTTTGGAGGCTTAGGGCTGTCCCCATGTCCCTGTGACCCCTGAGTGGCAGCCTGGCCTGCAGCAAGCTGGCTGTGACATTGGCAGGAAAGCAGCTAGAGCTCACATACAGCACAAAGCTGAGCCTTGCTGGGATACAGAGAGAGCTCTCTGCTGGGATCTGTGCTTGTGGGATCGATGTTCCCTGTCATATTTTGTATTCCCAACCTGCTGAAGAGGCTGATGCCCAGAGCAGAGAGCAAGGCCAGCACTGCCCTGGCACTCTCACAGGGCTGCTCCCCCAGGAACAAAGCTCTGTTTGAGACTGGCTTGGGCTCCCTATGGGGATCTTGTCCATTTCAGAGAAAAATCTGGCAAATTCTTGTCTTTTCTGTCCTGACATTTGTGACTGTTCCCACATCAGGAGGGGTAAGTCAGGGACAGAATGAGTCAGGTCCTACAGCTCCCAGCACAGTGCTAAGGCCAGACACGTTTTTCTTGACAAGCTTTATGGATGTTACATAATTTGTAGATTAATAATTAATAACAAACTCCTCCTATGTGAACCTGCTTTTGCTTTCCCCTCTGTTGTTGACTGTCTGGGAAATCAAGCTAGGTGAAAAAGCATTATAAACAAGGTAAAAATTCTGCTTGGGCAGTTCTTGGAGGGGATGGATGCTCGGGTGATTTTTCTAATACTGACACGAACTTTTACTGACACCAGGATTATCAGTATTCTCAAAGGGAATGCTTACTGAGAAGCATATTGTTTACTAAGTAATACTTAGAAAGAAAAGGATCTGTTTTAGGAAAGCACTGGTCTGGATGGAGGCTTTCTGTGCTGAACTGTGCTGTACAATGGGAACAGAAGTGACCTTATGAGGATGGGGGATACTGCTCTGCCATGACAGCAGTTATACCTGTCATGACATCCATGCCTAGGAGAGGGTGGGGTTTAACATTTCTCACCTCCCTCTGAAAAAAATGGAAGCAAATTTCTGTCTCTGATTCCCAGAGGGCTTTCAAAAGAGAGCCAAGGCTCAGGCCAGAGGTGGCTCTTTGGGCTGAGGTGTAAAACAGTAATTGCAGTGCATAGCTCCTTTTTAACTTCAGGCACTCACCATCTCCCACATTTATCTTTGTAGTTATTCCTGATACTATCTTTCAAAGTCTCTTGGTAAACCTTTCTGCAATCAGCTCACTTTTATTCGTTTGACTGAATCTATCAACAGTGGCAGACACTTGTTCCTTTGGATCTTGTAGGGGAGCTCAGCATCTCTATCCAGTGTGTCCACCCCCCTCCCAAAATTCAGGAACTACCATAACCCTGTAACACTCCTACAGCACCACCATCAGCAGGAAGCTCAGACTCAGCCCCAGCTTTTCTAACATGCAGCTCTCTGCTGCATCTTTATTAGCTGTAGCACTGCAGGAAGGAACATCTCAGATCTTCATGTGCATCTTTTCTCTGCTCAGCCTGCCTGGAAAGAGAGATTTTAGAGTATTTTGTCCTGAGGCAGCCAGTCTGCAAACTCCTGCTGCTCCCTCCACTTTCTGAGGTGTTGCAGGCCTGCCACATCCTTAGAGGCTGCCAGAGCATAGCACAGTTCATTTGAATTTGAATAAAGTACTGAACTTTATTTTGAGCCCTAAAATTCAAATCAGAATGCGATGAGCGCACGCCTGGAGGATGTGCATTTTAAAAAGAGCCACTGAGCTCTTTTTTAGAGCTGT